>JAJOZX010000457.1:190000-400000 GCA_023014485.1 Bathynomus jamesi | reverse complement strand
AACAAGATGGGGTTCATTTTATACGTAACCGAACTGCTATTGAAATATATTTCTGAAGTGTATAAATGCACATTCCACAAAGTTGCTTTCGGTTGTCTTTATTTTTAACAAGAATTTTTAGAACTTTCCTACTTAATATACGATTTACTATGATTATATATATATATATATATATATATATATATATATATATATATATATATACGGTTAAACAAGGCATTAGAATTAGTTCCCATATTACACGCAAATTTATGCTATGCTGTCTTACTTAGACGACTAAAGTTTTCCCAGTTTGACCAATATAAACTGAGTCACATTGTTTGTGTGTGTATATATATATATGCAATTCCAAGGCTAATTAAATTAAATCTGAATTATATTAAACCCCTTTATATTGTCCTTTAAAATGAGAGGTAGTTTATTTAAATCGAATGAATGGCCTCTTTACAAATCCAACTTGAACAATATTTGTTAAAAAACAAAGTTGACAAGGCGAGTAATTAATTAGAGAGTCAGCTGACTATTATTATAGAAGTTTACAGTGAACAAAACAAATTATATCAATGACCAATAGCTGATCACTTCATATTGGGACGTTTAACGGACAAAATTCACAGACAAAATATTCAAGATGTCAGTCAACTTCGAGAATGTATTTTAACAGCATTGAATGGGGCTCGATCGAGACACTATTTCTACGGCAGTTCATCAATGATGCGCGAGGTTACGAGTGGTCATTGATAATAATGGAGGATACATTGAACACTCGCCGCCCTCAGGAGTCCTCTTTGATCAAGTTCAATTTGTAAAAAGACAACTCATTCGATTTAAATAAACTACCTCTCATTTTAAGAACAATATAAAAGGTTTAATAGCATTTCCGTTTCATTTTATTATCTTGGAATTGTGGTTTCGTTGCCCAACTGAAAAAGGTGGCCACCTTTTTAGGACACGTAGTATATATATATATATATATATATATATATATATATATATATATATATATATGAAAATTATTTCACGAAAGTAACACGTGAAAAATATTTATGATGAATAAAACCACGAAGGAAAGGAAACACAAAAAGGTGCTCAAGCGCTTTCGTCTAATGACATCCTCAGGAACACTGAAGTACATAAAAGGTTACGGCCTATATATAGGTTACAGAAAAAAAAAATAAATAAATAAATAAATAACATACACACAAACATACATAAATATACATACATACATATCTACACACACACACACATATATATATATATGCAATAAACGGAGAAGTAAAAATAAAAATTAAAAATTAAAGGATTAAACAAAGAGGCATACAGATTTGTAAGGAAAAATATCGATTTTAGCACAAGATCAAATGAATTATAAAAATACAAATTTATACTGGAAATCTGCCCGGGTTTTAACACTTTGCCTTTTATAGTCAAGTTTCGATATATATAAAAATAAAATGAAGATTAAAAGTTAATAAAGTAGCATACAAGTTTACCAAAGATTTAGCGTCCTACCCTTTTTATCTAAATCTGTTTGAAGGAATTCAAAACACAGGATCGAGTTGAAAAAGACCTTTGCTTATGTTGAAGTTATTTGAAAGTTGGATAATGGCAGACTCAAGAATATTTCTATTAACAATGTTGCTAGAGTGAAATAAAACTGAAGCATTATTCCAATCAATACAGTGGGATAACTCTGACAAATGGACAAAAAGAGCACTGGTCACCTGTCCTGTTCTAACGGAATATTGATGCTGTTTTATACGTGTGTGCAAATCCTTTCCCGTCTGACCTATGTAAAAGGAATCACATTGTTTACACCCAATTTTATAGATAATGCCTGAATTATTGGTAGGGCTATTTTTTACTATGATATTTTTCACAATATTGTTATATAACATACTACATTAATATCCAAAAGTTTAAGTACATTAGCAATGCCTAAAAAGCCCGGGAAAATGGAAGTACTAAAATATTTTTGACAAAGTACGAGTGTTATTATTGACACGATAGAAAGTTCGTTTTGCCTTGTTGAGACAAGATTCCATAAACGCAGATGGATAACACAGATCACTTCCAATACCGTTGATTTTTTCCAATTCAGCATCGATGTATTCCGGACTGGCGATCCTAAGGGCGCGGAGAAACATTGATGAAAAAATGGCCTCCGAGAATCCTGGGGGTTGGCATCCCTTGGTTGCGGTACGTCGACGATATTTTGTGTATCTGGCCCATGAATCGTGACCTGGATAACTTCCTCCTTCAGTTAAATGATCAAGTCCCCTCCATTAAGTTTACTTTAGAAGTGGAACAAGACAATTCAATCCCATTTTTGGATGTGCGTGTACATAGGGAAAGCCCAGGTTTTAAGTTTAGTATCTATCGGAAAACAACAAACAATTTGTCCTACGTACACTTTTACTCGGGACATGACACCCCAACTAAGAAGGCCATTTTTTCATCAATGTTTCTCCGCGCCCTTAGGATCGCCAGTCCGGAATACTCGATGCCGAATTGGAAAAAATCAACGGTATTGGAAGTGATCTGTGTTATCCATCTGCGTTTATGGAATCTTGTCTCAACAAGGCAAAACGAACTTTCTATCGTGTCAATAATAACACTCGTACTTTGTCAAAAAATATTTTAGTACTTCCATTTTTCCCGGGCTTTTTAGGCATTGCTAATGTACTTAAACTTTTGGATATTAATGTAGTATTTTCATATAACAATATTGTGAAAAATATCATAGTAAAAAATAGCCCTACCAATAATTCAGGCATTATCTATAAAATTGGGTGTAAACAATGTGATTCCTTTTACATAGGTCAGACGGGAAAGGATTTGCACACACGTATAAAACAGCATCAATATTCCATTAGAACAGGACAGGTGTCCAGTGCTTTTTTTGTCCATTTGTCAGAGTTATCCCACTGTATTGATTGGAATAATGCTTCAGTTTTATTTCACTCTAGCAACATTGTTAATAAGAAATATTCTTGAGTCTGCCATTATCCAACTTTCAAATAACTTCAACATAAGCAAAGGTCTTTTTCAACTCGATCCTGTTGTTTTGAATTCCTTCAAAACAGATTTAGATAAAAAGGGTAGGACGCTAAATCTTTGGTAAACTTGTATGCTACTTTATTAACTTTTAATCTTCATTTTATTTTTATATACAGGGCGTCCCAAAAAAATGTATACACACTTTAAATAATTATAAAGGCAGTGTTTATTAAAATACATTTCATTTTCAAAATGTAATAGAATCTACAGACATTATTTAATTGTTTTGTCAACGCCTGTTTTCAAACTGACGTCCGTTCTGGTCCAGGCACTGCTGATAACGCGAAGCAATGGAATCGCAAACATCACGAAACATTTCGTTTGGTATTTGTGTGCATTCTCGTTCAATGGCTGCTCTCAATTCAGCGACTGTTGCAGGTTTTATAGCGTAGACTTTGTCTTTTAAGTATCCCCATAAAAAAAAAGTCTAGTGGTGTGAGGTCTGGTGAACGCGGAGGGTATTCTACGAAACCCCTTCGTCCAATCCACATCCACATCGTGCCAAGTACCACTCGCAATACTCCACTCTTCGGTCCGGATCATCTTCATTAATAGCATGGACTAATCTTGGAATGTAACTTTTCCATTGACAGCGCTTCAAAATGCGTTGGACAGACGATTCTGAAATTCCTACCTCACGACTCGCTTGCCGCACAGATTTTCCTGGACTTTGGTGATACGTTTCCAGTACTCTTTCTTGCTTTGTGGGGCATTGAGCTATCAGCTGTTAAAGTGTGTATACATTTTTTTGGGACGCCCTGTATATCGAAACTTGACTATAAAAGGCAAAGTGTTAAAACCCGGGCAGATTTCCAGTATAAATTTGTATTTTTATAATTCATTTGATCTTGTGCTACAAATCGATATTTTTCCTTACAATCTGTATGCCTCTTTGTTTAATCCTTTAATTTTTAATTTATTTTTACTTCTCCGTTTATTGCATATATATATATATATATATATATATATATATATATATATAGTGTGTGTGTGTGTGTGTGTGTAGATATGTATGTATGTATATGTATGTATGTTGTGTGTATGTTATTATTTATTTATTTATTTTTTTTTTTTCTGTAACCTATATATAGGCCGTAACCTTTTATGTACTTCAGTGTTCCTGAGGATGTCATTAGACGAAAGCGCTTGAGCACCTTTTTGTGTTTCCTTTCCTTCGTGGTTTTATTCATATATATATATATATATAGCCATCCGTAGCTAAATACAGGAGAGGAGGAAAACAGAAAGCATTTATCCCCTTCATCAAATCCCGCAGATGAGGCGGGATGCTGCAGAAGGGTCGACGACCCTGAACCCTGAATATATATATATATATATATATATATATATATATATATATATATATATATATATATATATATATTATATATAATTCCAGCATTTCTTACCGATAAAAAGGTAACTTCATTGATTAAAAGTAAATTTATTCGGTCCCAATCCCAGTTTGCGTTTAAACTGGTTTCCATGGTAACGCCCATAGTTTTGATTCAACTTGGTTGTAAAGAGAGAAAGCCATAAACCATAATCGCCCCCTTTTTAAAATTATCTTTCGTCGGGGTGGTGGTATCACAGCTTGATCTGGCCCTAGTATGAATATTTTTAAGGTATTTCAGAGGAAAATTTTAAAATATGAAAGCAAAAACTTTTTAAGATAAAAAGTGTAAAAATGACACGTTTCAGTATTTACCTTTTCTCCAAGTTACCCTTCCATTACAGTGTGGGTGTGGGTGGGTGTGTGTGTGGGTGTGTGTGTGGGTGTGTATCGGAAGAGTGGAAGAAGAATGAGGTTTTTAATTAAACCAACGACTGCTCGCTTTATTTCATTAAAGCAAACGCGCTTTTGAGTGTTCGGGGGCTGATGAGGGGTGCGAGGGGGTCATTGAAGACCAAGCCCGCGTCCAACCCCGATTAAGATTAAACGAAGAAGCAAGAAGGTTTCAGACGACATTTCGGCAGTTTAAACAGACATTATCAGGCCCTGACAGTCACCTTTCGCGCCATCCCAAATCCGAGCTGATCCTTTTCGCATTAGTAGCTCTAGCCCTCCTAAATGACGGTAGGGGGGGGAGATCTTTTGGGGCTCCTGGGAGCGGGATGGAGTAAGGGGGAGGGGGGTCTTAGAAGACGATGAGCTAACTAATGGGAGTCTCTTCTAATGGATTTTAATGGGGTCTCTGAGAAGATGTAAGTAATCAGAGTCGAAGAAATGATCTAATTGCTTGTAGAACAGATACTCTCTCTCTCTCTCTCTCTCTCTCTCTCTCTCTCTCTCTTCTCTTCATAAATTAAAAGTTAATAGTTTTCTAATATTTGCTCGCGTTTCATTTAAAATATAAAATGAAACGATATTTCTTTAGCTTCAATTATAGTTTCAAGTAATAACTCCCCCACGAACGGTTCAATCGAAAACCGCCACATTCAGAAGCTCGAATCATGATATTCCTTTCCTTGAAAATAATAATAATAATAATAATAATAATAATTCCTATTTGTAATACGAATAATAGATAATATATATGTGCAATATGCTTTTGCATCATTTTGCCATGAAATTCGCTCATTTTAAGTAAATTGGGTCGTGATTGAAGGGGAGGTGAATGATAAAACTCGCGTTGTATATCTCTCAGAGAATAATTGCAACCTCTTTGTCGTGTCCTCGAACGGCAACAACAGGAAGTGGTTGCCCTCAGCCATTCTTATAAGCGATAAATTCCCCTCATTCGATCTCCTTATGCGATATTTTCCCCTCATTCGATCGCCTTATATACGAGATTTCATACCGTGTTTTCTTCGTGTCTGGCATTTTTTACGTAAGAAATGCACGCGTCCCTCATTCATTACTCGGCCAAATTGATTCGAATCATTTTTCACTTATGCCCAATTGGCCCCAAAATGGCGTCAGAATGGCGTCGAAGGCTGTGCCCATTTTTCAAATCGTTTCCGTCATATTGGTTTGAATTTTTCACCTCGTTTTTATGCGATCATTTCTCGCGTCGATCTTGGCCCATAAGACGCACCTGTAGCAGAGCATTTACATACATCAGCACGTCACCCGATCCTCGCTTCCGACGCTGGCTTAGGATTGGCCTGATATGATTTTTTTTCCCCTCCACCCCCACTCCCCCCGAGGGTGGAGGGTGGGGTGTGTGGAGGGTAGGACAAAAACACGAAAGAAAGGCTTTACATGCACAGGAACATTATGTAAATAACGGGGCCACACTTCTTCCGCATACAAAAAAGAATATATATATAGATAGGTAGATAGATAGATAGATAGATAGATAAGAAAGAAATACCAATAAATAATTATTTTAAGTTATTCATTTAATAATAAAAAACTGAAAAAAAAAATATCCCGAAGTTCAAACCAGGGTCGAACCGAAGGATTCGGAGCAAAAAAAAAAATCTTTATCAAGACTGTGTCGGACAAAAGGGAAAAATTATAGCGAAAACAGGCTGGCAAAAAGGTTTCGCCATCCAAAGATCCATCTTTGAATTTAATTGTGAGGATATACGACCCCTTTTGACGGCCTCCAAACCTTTCGAATCAAATTGAAAATTTTCAAATGGCAGCTGTAAAAATTTTAATAATAACAGTATAAAGTCAGCCGAAAAAATGCACCCGTTTTTTTTTTAGAATAAAATCTCTCTCTCTCTCTCTCTCTCTCTCTCTCTCTCTCTCTCTGTGTGTGTGTGTGTGTAATTACACGAGTTTACCGCAAAGCAAATGTTGTAAATTTACTTATTTATTATTTAGAAACTTTAAGATCAGATTATAATTTATGGTATAAAAACCAATTCAAAATATGAGCAAAAATAAAGAAGACATTTTTGGGGGGTATTTTTTTATATTAAAAAACCGGAATATTTATTTCATTTGCGATAGAAAAGATTTAAGCTGGTTTCTTTTTAGGTTTTCGGAAGAATTCAAATTTTGTAATAAAATAACATAATATGAATATAAAATTCGTACGAGAACAATTTCGATGGTTTAACTTTGTACGTTAGCTTGAGCCCGGGTACTTATTTCTCAGTTTTCCTCCTAGTGTCTCTCCTCTTATCTTTAGTTTCGTGAGTGCCACATAATGAGTTTTTCTTATTGTTCAGGTATATAGACAAAGGGAGCCAACACTCCTTGCGTGGACGGGACACTTCATTGGCACTTGGTAATTTAACCTAACCTAACCTAACCTACCAAAATGCATGTTCCCTCTGTGTGCATCAATTGCGGCGAATTAATCTTTTTAAAAGCAAAAACTAAAAGCCCCTTCTGCCTTCATTAATCTCAAAGTCCCCGCAATCGCTAATCCCTCGATAGAAATGCGGTCTTGAAATGCGTATGTGTCCAAATACATCAACGATTACGTCTGAAACGCGTTTGCAACGATGGAATAACGCGTTTAAAAGTGGTGAATAACGCGTTTAAAATTGCGCCTAAAATCAATTTCCGAAATGAAAATTAAAAAAAAAAAAATTTCATTTGGAAAAAATATATTTTTAGGAATTATTTCGACCCTATTAAAATCTTTCTCGTCATTTTTTTCTTTTTTTTACTTCAATTTTAACTCATCGCGCATATTTTTGGCCTTTTTTATTCTCTTTTGGCATATTTGGCATTTTTTTAAAGTTTTTTATCTCTTAATTTTTTTTAGTATTCTTTGGGTTCTCTGGCGGGCGAAGATTTCCCAAAAATATCTCTCCGGATTGCGTCTCTCAAGAGATAGGAGATCTTAACTTTTATGTATCTCTCGCTTGAGAAACAAAATCTTACTTTGGATATTTTTCCAAAGCGTTCCCCAGCTCAAACTTATTGAAATTACGAGCCAAGGTTGCGTACTCAAATCTAAATGTATTTCAGTCCGTAGGGTGGGAATAGGACGCCCCACCAAGATATGGCACCGCTGATTTTTATTTACCGTTCTTTATTATTCTTTCATTTTAGCTAAATTAAAAAACAAAGTAGGGGACTCTACGGCGTAGATTATCCGTTTGGGCATGAATATTTTGTACCAAAGTACAACTTTACAAAGTAAGAAAATATTCAACAAACTTTTTTGAAGAATGATTTTAAATGCAATGAAATATTTCACACATTTAATTTCATACTTATAATTTTATTGGTTATCGAAAATATAAAAATTTTAATTCAATTCTTTGAATTTTTAATTCAAAGCAAAATTGAATTAAAATTTCTACGCAGTTTATTTCATTGTTAGTAAGAATGGAGGCTAAAATTTAGTGAGCTTTTGAGTGATTATTACATTTTGAGATGAAAAATCACACTAACTGACACACACGCGCGCGCACACGCACACGCACACACACACACACAGTCACACACACACACACACACATATTGGTGTATAATATATATATATATATATATATATATATATATATATATATATATATATTCAACCGGTTCATTCGAAGAGCCCAGTCAAGTCCAGGGGCGTGTACCGAAATTAAGGAAAGGGGAGGCTCAACTGAACGGCATAACCGTTGACGAGACGGCGAAGTCGTCGAGCGGGAAAGGGAGGCAGGAGGGGGTGTTCCGTTCCCGGGCTGGAGAAAATTTTGGAAATACATTACTGAGAAACGCGTTCTGGTGACATCTGGAGCATATAACTGAACACTGTAGCTGAAGGATGAGATTCACACTCATTTTGCGACACACGTTTTTATTTTCAACATTTGAAGAGCAAATAAAAACTGTCTTTAATAAGTATTGAATTGACAATTACTTTGGAATTTATAGGCACAAATGGAATTATATAGGAACTATGGAATTTATAGGGGCGCGCGCGCGCCCCCTGCGCCCCACTTGAACACGTCCCTGAATTCGCACCTGAAAAATAAGTAGGGGAAGAACTGTGACGAAGCTGCTGGTAGCTATTTCTCTGACTCGACCGTGGACTCCAAAAAGGGTGGGGGATCATTTTCCTCATTAGTGGCGTTATAACCGGACCCACCCCACCCCCGACACATTTCTAATTCGGACCCCAGTCCTAATAACCTTCCGTGTCCAAACAGCGTGAACTGAAACAACCAACCAACCAACCTCGCATTAACGGGTTCGTTATCATTCGAACTGAGTCTTGCGAAGTTTGTTTTAGGATTTTAAAGTTCTAAACTGAAGATGTTGCAGCTTTAAAGTGTCTTAATAAAAATCTTAAGCTCGATGAGGGTTTGTAGTTGGAAGGCGAAAATGTTAGGCATCAAAGATTGAGGTAAAAGGGAATAAATTTTAAAGTTATTTTATCGTTTATTATAATTATTTACATATTAATTAAATTTTGTAAATATAGATTGATTTAGTTGTTAATTACGTGGCCACAAGGTCGTCTAACGGTGTCCAGGACTGGTTTGTTTTGTAAGTATGACAAGCCTCTAAAAAAATGGAAGTCGGTTAGTTGGTTGGTTGTGTTTTGAAGGAGTAAGGTTATAATGGGTGCTCGTGGGTATAGCAGTGTCCCTTAAAGGGCGATTTACAGGGTTATTGAACGAGCTTAATGTTCTGCTGGTATAATCTGAATGTATCCAGTTTAGATTTTGTTGAAGACGAGAAGAAGCTTTCTGAAAGACACGAGGATCGGAACAAAATTAATGCCTTTTTTTTTTTTTTACGTATATCCGTCAGAAAGACAACACTCGCACTGAGAGAATTATACTTTCCATCACTGTAGCCAGACTGGCGCTGCGATCTGTCCCATCCTGGACATGTCCAAGGCGCTCGTTCAGCATGACAACGCTAGGCCGCATCGTTTGGATGGACTATACTCCCCTACCCCGCATACAATCCTGATCTTGCGCCTTCTGACGACTGTCTCTAGCCGAATGAAGATGCATCGCGTGGACATCACTTTTAAGATGATGATAATGATGTGAAGAAGGTGGTCGGCGATTGGCGAAGCAATTAAGTGTAACAAGGTGTTTTACAAAGTCCGCATACAATCCCTCGTTCAACGTCAGAAAGTGCTGTGAATGGGATTGAAAAGCTTAGAGAGAAATAGGTTGGTATTCTTCAAGGATGTACTAATATTCCACGCGTGTTTCGTAATTTTATAGAAATATTTAGCAAGAAATAAAATAAAAAGTAATATTTTCGTACCGACCTCTTAGGAGAGATAATACTAACAGTGATAACGTTTGTTCTCTCTTTAAAGATAAAACTGCTTTTCCCAGCACATATCTCAGTTAGTTAGTAGATAATATTTGATATATTTTTAAAACCAGACCACACAAAGATCTGTAGTAAATTGAAGAAGTCCGAAATACAACATTGATAACTCTCGTTTATAATAATGACAGCAAACATAGTTGACGTTTGAAGACCAAACGAAAATCTGCAAAGGAATCTCGAAATAAAAGGACACACACACACACACACACATTACAAAATATTCACACCTGTTGAAGAAGATAACACGAAGTTTATGAATGAGTAAAGTAGCCAGTGATAAATACAACATTGCAGCTATAAGACAATTTATCTTTTAAGAATTTTTAAGCAATAATCACACACCAGTCTCAATACTTTTTTCTTTGTCCTTTACCTCTAATTTATAGGCCTACTTTTAATAAATTTGAGCCATTGATGTCAGAACTTTTCATCGTGATACAAGACTTGAATTAGGCCCGACATCAGTTCAGTTTTATTTGTTTTGGCTTTTGATTTTGATATTTTTTTCAGTATTTTTCATAAATTTTCTCTGGGGTTCATATCTGAGAAATTACCATCACTGAAACAACAGATTTCAGGACTTAAACACATTTTTTTAACTTAAATATAAGATTTATTTGATGATGATGAAAGTTCTTTAAAATATCATTTTATTCTTTTATTTTTAATTATTTATTCCTTTATAACGAAATAATTGCTCGAAAGAGGCTAAAAAAAAACCCTTTTCGATGAGGATTTTAATATCTATGTCATATTGTAAGACCCAAATGAAACCAGACCTTTTAACCTTGGCTAACCTCGGTTTTGCTTCCGCCCGAATTGTTCATTCTGACGAAGGTCAAGCTCGTCACTCCACTTAAGACCTACAGTTTAACGTGGAATCCGAACTACGCCCCAACAGCAGCCCAGCGTCTTAACCACTAGGCTACCCAGGTTCCAGGGTACCCATTTATCTACCAATCATTTCCTTTTATTGTGTGGAAGGATGAACAGCTGGGTTTTGCTGCGCGCCGCCTGCCGTCACCGTGTCTCGATCCCGGGGCCGATGGATTCGTAGTCAGCGATGGTAACCACTACACCACCGAGGCATATATATATATAATATATATATATATATATATATATATATATATATATTAGCACAAAGAAATGTAATCTAAGGTGTCGAAATGAAGGTAAGATGATGTCTTCAGAACAAAGATTAAAAATAAAAAATCCGCCATCTTAATTTGTAAAAGTTCGGCTAATTAAACTGTGAGACAAGTTTTGTGCGCGGCAAGTTACGAGGACACGACGAAAGCGGAGAGTAACTCTCTCCTTCGTCAGATCCCACTGACAAACGGAAAAACGAAATATTACTGACGCATATATTGCGAGTGGGTTTAAAAAAATTTATAAAGTTTTTGCAGACATAATCAAATAGTTACCGTACACAAACATAATATATATATATATATATATACAGGGTGAGTCAAAAGTAGCGCCCGATTTCTGTCAGTTGATTGTTTGTTGCCATTTGTATTACAGTGTACAAGAAGGTAGAAATAAATGAATGACATGTTTATCTAACCATTTATTCGGGGGAAAATTATTACGGAACTGTACCAAGCTGTTTTACTTGCAATTTTCAAAGTGCCCTCCTCGTGATCGATGCACAATTGCAGCCGAAAAAACAGAAATCGGGCGCTACTTTTGACTCACCCTGTATATATATATATATATATATATATATATATATATATATATATATATATATATATATATATATAATTGTTATACTGCTTATATTAGTTTATAAATAAGGTTATGTAAATACAAAAGGTATTGAATAAGAGGAGGTCAGACTGGAAGGTGAAATAGATTAAAAGAAAAACAAAGTTAAAAAAAAAGGTACTGTTTGTTTTCAGGAGAGAAAGTTTGGCCAACTCTTTGAAGTATTCAAATAGAACCTGAAGGAGTTAAGAGCCTCTCTGGAGAGTTCTGAAGAGTTCTGAAGAGTCCTAACGGAATTGTGGAGAGTCCGCGAGAGCCCTCTGAAACACTCTATAGGAAAAAGTAATCGATGAAAGGGAGCTTTGTTTGCGTACAAAATCACGTTGCGGAAACCAGATATGAATAATATGGTTTTGTTTATCAATAATTGTCGACCCTTCTTCTTCTTATTCTTCTATTCTTCTATGAGGCGTCTGTTTAACCGCTGTGAAGATGTAGTGATGAGCGAAAGGCACGCCATGGCGTAAGTATGATATAACTAATTGTAATATTACTCGTACTCACTCTAATAGACAGAGTTTATTTCCACGACAGTTTCGACGCCCACTGGCATCCTCCTCGGGTGGATACAGAAACACGAATGAACCAAAACAAGAGGGAAAAGCAGTCCAGGGACCGACCGTTAAGAAATTCGCACCTAGGTTAGATCCCATTCTCCCGACACCGGAAGGGCATTTTCATTAAGTACGTACATTCGCGCAAATTTTTAAAACTATCTTCCTCTTCTATTGTACTTAATGTACTTAATGAAAATGCCCTTCCGGTGTCGGGAGAATGGGATCTAACCTAGGTGCGAATTTCTTAACGGACGGTCCCTGGACTGCTTTTCCCTCTTGTTTTGGTTCATTCGTGTTTCTGTATCCACCCGAGGAGGATGCCAGTGGGCGTCGAAACTGTTGTGGAAATAAACTCTGTCTATTAGAGTGGGTTTTTATTTTCATATTTTGACCTTCACGTAGAAAAAAGTGAAGTTTTTTTGCATTTATTACTCGTACTCGTTTGTATACAAAAAAATAAAACATATATAAATTCGTTTAGGCGGGGAATAGCCTATGTTTTTGTTTATTGTTTATAAAAATAAAAAATTAATTAAGTCAACTTATTCACAAGAAACCAAATCGAAAACTCATTACAAAGACGCCCATTGCTTTCATTGTGAAATTAATTAAAACACTAAAAACACTAATTAAAACACTATTTAAAACACTAAAAACACTAATTAAAACTAATTAAAACACTAAAAACACTAATCAAAAGACTAATTAAAACACTAAAAACACTAATTAAGCACTAATTAAAACACTAAAAACACTAATTAAGCCACTAATTAAAACACTAAAACACTAAAAACACTAATTAAAACACGAAGTTTTCAAACGCGCAAAAACACTTAAAAGGTTAAAAAATTAAATAAATCTTATGTTCCAATTTAAAACTTGTGTAATAGTGTAGAGATGAATGCTTGTTCATATTTCACCAGATGTGTCACACGTCATTACCATCCAAACAACATTAACATTGGAGAATAGGAAAGGCAGAATGTGTAGTGTTCCCAAATTAAAGGCCCAACAAGGGCCCTCCTCAACACCGAAGGAAAGCAGCTTGGTTGACAGGGTGCCCCAAGACTTTTTAACCAGCTTCCAAAAGACCTCAGGAACGTGACAGAGATCAAAGTTTAAGTCTTCAAACGAAGACTAGATGATCAGAGGAGGAAATCAGACAACAATTCCCTCCTTCACCAAATCCAGCAAATGAGGCGGGATGCTGCAGAGGGGTCGACCGTAGGTCGATCCTGAACCGTCGTTCGAACTCACCTAAAGTAAATATATACAGTACAGGGTGGGCCGTAAGTTTCCATACATAGGAAAAATTAAACGTTTGTTTTTATGTTTCAGATACCCTAAGAATATGCGTTTGACGAAAGAGCAACGAATTGAAATCATACTGATGGCTGGTCGGAAGCAGTCGCATGGTTGCAATGAACTTAACAGACAACATGGAACGAACATCACACACGACACTGTGGCAAAACTTGTTAACAGTTTCAGAAAACTGGAAATGTTGCAGATCAACCGCGAAGTGGTCCAAGACGTACAGCCACCGATGAAGACACAACAGCTACGATACTTACAGCGCTTACACGAGTCCCAGAAAAAGTACACGACGGTTGTCTGCAGAAAGTGGTGTCAGCAGATCGAGTATCAGGCGCATTTTGAAAGCAAACAAATGGATCCATACAAATTGCATATGGCACAGCATTTGAGTGAAGACGACCCGGATAGACGGATGGAATTCTCGTGAATGGGCATTAACCAAAGTGAACGAGGATGCAAACTTTTCAACTAAGATCTTGTTTACTGATGAAGCAAATTTTTACGTCAATGGAGAGGTTAATCGGCAAAACATACGTTACTGGAGTAATGCTAACCCTAACTGGCTGAGTCCGACGAAGATGCAAGTGCCGGTAAAGTGATGGTGTGGGCCGGGATATGGGGTGACAGAATTATGGACCAATTTTTTGTCAGTGGAAATCTTAATGCCGAAAGGATCTTAACATGTTGCAAGAAGAGATTTTCCCATCCCTGCTAAACGAGGAAGGTAACTTCCCAGTTTACTTCCAGCAAGATGGAAGCTCCAACCTCATTTGGTCTTCACGTGCGTCGGTATTTGGATCAGCAGTTTCCGGATGCTTGGATTGGTCGGCGTGGTCCTGTGGAGTGGCCTCCCAGATCCCCAGATCTCACCCCCTTGATTTCTATCTTTGGGGGCACTTGAAGGCCATGGTGTATCAGGAAAGATACGAGACATAAATCATCTAAAGGAACGTATCACCAACGCCATTACAAGCATAACGTCAACTGTGCTAATGCGTGTCATCAACAGTGGGGAACACGTATTGAAATGTGTTTCAAAACAATGGCAACCATGTAGAGCATATTATATAAATAATAAAAATGGTTGTCCATAAAAAATGTTTATTTTCCTATGTATGGAAACTTACGGCCCACCCTGTATATATATAATATATATATATAATTATATATATATATACAGTATATATATATGATACACAGAGACCGTGCATGGAACAAGTAACTCTTCTAGGATAATTAAATCCACTATAGTCCGAATAAGTAATGGTAACGACAAATACTATAGTTTTTCTTTTTCATGATGCTAGCCCGGCGTGGGCAACGAGTCACTCGCAAAGAGGTCCCAAAAATATAGCTTCCTCACCAGCTATCTGCAAAGCAGATAGGATCCAGCTTTGGGACAGGATCTAGGGTTAAAGCAGCCTAGCCCAGTACATTTAGAACCTCAATATAAGCAAAAGACTCGCTGCCTTCACGTCAGATTGAAAACATCAAAGAAAAAGGGGTAACTATTATATGTAGCTATTAAATGTAACTATTAAATGTAGCTGGGCTAGGCTGCTTTAAACCCTAGATCCTGTCCCAACGCTGGATAGCTGGTGAGGGAAGCTATATTTTTGGGACCTCTTTGCGAGTGACCCGTTGCCCACGCCGGGCTAGCATCATGAAAAAGAAAAACTGTAGTATTTGTCATTTATCATTACTTATTCGGACTAGAGTGGATTTAATTATCCTAGAAGAGTTCCTTGTTCCATGCACGGTCTGTGTGTATCATAAAAAACCTCAGGGAACCATTCTGAGTTCATTCCCATATATATATATATATATAATATATATATAAATTATATATATATATTGTATGTTATACTTGTACATCAAAAATTGTAGATAAAAGCTGTCAACAATTACTTAATTTTACACCAAACTAGTTTTAAAGAAGATATTTTTTTCAAGGTTTAATTGTACATTTTATTTCGTTTCAACCCAAAAGATAAATTGATTATTGATTTAACATTAAAAAAACACAAGACAGCACGAAGACACAATGTAGCCTATTCATGAACATTTAATGACAAACTACTCCTATTTATTTGGTGGAAACCTTAAATCGTTCTTTTAAGAGTTTAAAAGAAAGAAAAAGAGTATAAATTAATATGAATTCCTTTTTAAGCTTTAAAAGACGATGGAAAAACGCGATTTGTTTATTTTATCTATCTTCTTTTCTATTTGTTTTGGTAACGAATGATAAATTTGTAGATGTTAAGAGTCAAGGCGGGTTGTGGGGAGGGTGAGGGGGTGTGAGGGGTGCCAGTTTTGACGAATGACTGTCATCAATGACAGTCGAATTTAAAAGAGAAAAACTTTAGCGGTTGAGTAAACAATAGCGAGGTTGTGAATAAGCGTCGTTTCACACATATATATATATATATATATATATATATATACACACACACTGTATATATTTCTTACAAGCAGGCATGATATATACAGTACAGTACACCTATATATGCATACGTAAGTAACATAAGTACATATTAAATACATATTCGCACATACATACACACATATTATACAGTTCATACGCAATACATACACATACATCGATATCCTGTATCAAATCTTCAGTTGGACAAAATTACATTTGAATTATAGATGCTGCAATCACAGTATTGACACTTCTCATAAGGGCGCGTAACTTGCTAATAAGAGTGCCATACACCACACCAGTGTTTCTAAACAGCTGGTCCGGGGAAGGAAAGCCGGTCCACGTTTCTCGCTGAACACATAAATGTTGCATTCAAAATAAATCAGTACATTCGCCATTATGAAAATATTTTCCTTTCTGCAAATGCATACGTCTGTGTAGGCCTATGGATTGTTTGTTTTTAAGTTTGTGCATCCTGTTATCAATAACGACTACGCATTCTTTATGTTTTGACTCTGTGTATTATATGTCTATGTCTGTGAGGTTGTGTAAAGTTATGTGCCCGCGTGTGTGCGTAAAGTTGAATTCACAAGTGTACGTGTGTTATTATCATTGTTTTGATTAGGATTTGCCAACGCTGTAATGTCTCTATTTTCCGTGTTATTATACAATTATGAAGAAATGAATAACTTTTAAAATGTATTCCTTGACTTATCTATTGGAGATGTAAATGGATTGGAGATGTAAGACGTGGTGAGGTCTGATAACTGATTTTTGCCGGGCCCTGTTTTGTACAAGTTTAAGAATCACTGTCATAGACGTTCTTTTTTTCATATTTTTTCGTTGGTGACAATACACATTGGGCAAAAATGGAGGAGCTGCATCCATTGTAGGTAAATTTGCTTTCGATACTGATCTCATGAATAAGGTAAATAAATTTATTCTATATACATAAGAGTATAATAAATACACAAGGAATATTCCGAGTGGAGAATGAAGAAAATTATGCAGGATAAACCTCAAGGAAAATGAACATCTATAATTCTATAATGTTAAAGTAATTTCTTGCTGATGAATATTTTCGTGATAGTAATGTTAATGTCTAATAATGTTAACACATTTAGTTGCTAAAATTATTGTATGCGGGTTCGTATTAATGGATATACAATATACATGCATGTACCTGCATATATGTGTGTGTGTGTGTCTATAATATAGAGTGGGGCTGTACAGAAATTAAAAGAAATTGGCTTTTCTGATATCGAGGGACGTTACTGTGACATTCATCGGGAAAACTTAGCCAGCAAGAAAGTGATCCATTGAAGAGTGACAGTGATCTCGACAAGGTTATGGCTGAATCTGTGAAAGTGATCAACGGTATTAAAGCGAACGCAAAAAAGTCTCGTATGTTCAGCAATTTCTGTGAAGGTGTGGGAGAGGCATACAAGACTCTTCTTTAACACTGTGAAATTCGATGGCTAAGTCGAGGGTTATCGCTTTCACGGCTTTTTGATTTGTAAAAAAAACTGTGTTGGTTTTTCTTCTCACCGAAGATAACGCAGACGCTGGACTGTTAAAGGACGAGTATTGGGTGGCCAGGTTAGGATACGTGGCAGATGTGTTTACAAAATTGAACGATCTCAATTTCTGTCTTCAAGGGCGAGGGATGGATATCATCTCTGCTGAAGACAAGATAGAAGCATTTAAGATGAAAATTCCATTGTGGCCGCGTAAGGCCACGTTCCCAAATTGGAGGAAGCGTTGACGGAGGCCACCGAGGAAGTTGAGGATCTCCATTCAAAAATGAAAGACGCGGTGTCAGCACATTTTAAAGCCCTGACGAAGGACTCTGAGAAGTACCTCCCAACCAAAACAGATGATGAGAAGCAGGAGAATTCTTTTACAGTTGACAACATGAATGCAAAGATGACAGGAATCAATGAAAAGACCATGGAGAGTTTCTTACACTCGCATTACGACTCCAAACGCATTGCGTCTCTTCTCCTGCCAAAGCTGAACTCTTCGCTCAAACTTTCGCTTACAATTCAACCCTAGACGATTTCGGTGCTGTTCCTCCTTCTCCTCCCACCTCTGACTTTATTATGTCTGAAATTAAAATCTCTTCTAAAGATGTTTTTTCTGCCCTATCTGGGCTCAACTCTAGGAAGGCGTATGGTCCCGATGGTGTTCCTCCTGCTGTTCTTAAGAACTGTGCTTCTGTGCTGACACCCTGCCTAGGCAAACTCTTCCGTCTTTGTCTCTCATCTGGTACTTTTCCTTCTTTTCCTTCATTCAGCCTGTCCCAAAGAAGGGTGACCGCTCTCAACCCTCCAACTATCGTCCAGTTTCTTTGATTTCTTGCCTTTCTAAACTTTTTGAATCTATCCTTAATCGGAAGATTCTTAAACACCTTTCTTCTCACAATCTTCTTTCAGATCGTCAGTATGGATTCCGCAAGGGACGCTCTTCTGGCGATCTTCTTGCATATCTCTCTGACTTTTGGTCATCCTCCTTTCGGGATTTCGGTAAAACTTTTGGATAGAGTCTGGCACAAATCTTTAATTTACAAACTGCCCTCCTTCGGTTTCTATCCTTCTATCTGTGCCTTCATCTCTAATTTCCTTTCTGGCCGATCTATAGCTGCAGTTGTAGATGGCCACTTCTCAGAGGTGCACCAACCAGGGGGTGTAAATGGTGCGCAGTACACGGGCGGCAGGTTTTAGGGGGTCGGCAGAAAACTCTAAAATAAAAAAAAAAAAACTTTCTTTCAATTTCCTTTCAAAAGTCTCTAAAATTGCAATAGCCAAATGATCGTTAAAAGTGGCAAGACTCCCCTCTCTCCAAAACGAATCACGAAATACGCACAACATTTTAACAAAAAATTAATGTTCTTAATAAATTAATGCAAAAACTGATATAGCTGTACAGAATATAATAGAAATGTTAAGACAAGTACGTGATTATTTAGAAGAATGCAGGACAGATGATGGTTTTAGAAGCATGTTAGATGAAGTTAACAGAATTGCTGAGGAAACGGATTGCGAAACAGCATTTCCAGCTGTTTCGGTAGTTAGACCACGTAAGAAAAATAGAATGTTTTTATACGAAAGTAAGGCCGAAAACGTTGATTTGCTAGAAAAGCATTATAAAATAAATTGTTATTTTGCTATTTTGGATACAACGAAAACCTCGATAGAAGAACGTTTCGAACAATTGAACAAATATAATGAATCCTTTAATTTTTTATCCGATGTTCATACGTTATTAACGATAAGTAGAGACGCAAGAATGGCATATTGTATGGATTTACAAAATAAATTATCAGATAATAAACAAAAAGAATTTGATATAAATGCTATCGAATTGCGTGATGAAATTGAGATTCTTTTAACATATATTAAACCTAAATTTAATATGAATGTATTGAATATTTTAGAGTATATATTTTCAAATACTCTCATAAATATATTTACAAATATTTCAATAGCTCTACGAATAATTTTGACGATGCCCGTAACAGTGGATTCCGGGGAAAGATCATTTTCAAAACTTAAGATCATAAAAAATTAAGATCAAGTATGACCCAGGAAAGACCCACCAATTTAATTATTATAAGTATTGAAAATAAAATTTCCGCGAACTTAGATATTTCCGACATTATTATTAACGAGTTTGCAATCACAAAAGCTACAAAAGTTAATTTTACCTGAATTATTGTGATATCTTGGGCCTTTATAATTAGTTTTGTTAATTTTTTTATATGTAATGTGTATGTATATACTGTACATATAAACCTTTGAACCTTTGGTTAGCTTCCGCCCGAATTGTTCATTCTGACGAAGGTCAAGCTTTTCACTCCACCTTAGACCTATAGTTTAACGTGGAATCCGAACCACGCCCCATCAGCAGCCCAGCGTCTTAACCACTAGGCCACCCATTTATCTACCAACCACTTTCTTTATTGTGTAGAAGGATGAACAGCTGGGTTTTGCTGCGCGCCGGCTGCCGTCGGGTTTCGAACCCGGGGCCGATGGATTCGTAGTCAGCGACGCTAACCACTACACCACCGAGGCGCAGATAAGACATTTATAAAATAAGATATTTATATAAGATATTTATTTTTGAAAACCTTGTTAATTTTTTAGAATAAACACTTAGGTATGTTCCTTAATCTATTGTTTTATTTCCTATCTTTTTTCTTTCAATAAAAATAATAAGCTGAATCTAAATAAGAGTGTTTTCTTTTTATAAGGGGGCGGCAAGTTCTAAGTCGCACCCCGGCGGCAAATACCCTAGGCGCGCCTCTGACTGTTCTTCTCCTAAAGCTATTAACAGTGGTGGGTGCTGGTTAAGTGTGCGGTCTACCTAGCTTTTAGTTAGCCTTATAAGGCTAACTAACGAAAATATCACGACTTAACCTAACCAATCGTTAGGTCAACTGTACGCCCTTGACGATTGGTTAGGTTAAGTCGTGATAGTTTCATTAGTTAGCCTTATAAGGCTAACTAAAAGCTAGGTAGACCGCACACTTAACCAGCACCCAGTGGTGTTCCTCAGGGTTTTGTCCTGTCGCCAACTCTTTTTCTTTTATTTATTAATGGTCTTTTAATTCGCACTTCCTGTCCTATTCACTCCTATGCCGATGATTCCACTCTACACTTCTCCATCCGCTTTCCAAAGCGTCCCTCACAGCAGTCGCTTCATGGTTCGAATAGGACGGCTATGGGACACGTGACCTCTGATATTTCTACTATATCTGATTGGGGCAGAGAAAACCTTGTGATTTTCAATGCTTCAAAAACTCAGTTCCTCCATCTGTCTACTCGTCACAATCTTCCACACGACTATCCCCTTACCTTCAACAACACACAACTAAATCCTTCCTCTTCTCTTAACATTCTTGGCGTTTCCTTTTCTCTTGATCTTTCCTGGAAAGATCACATATACCCTCTTTCTAAAACAGCTTCTAAGAGGTTAGGTGTGTTGTACCGCCTCCGCAGTTTCTTCACCTCCACTCAGTTGCTGTCTCTGTACATGGATCTTGTTCGCCCTGTATAGAGTATGCTTCTCAAGTGTGGGGGTGGTTCAACCCACACAGCCGTACTTGACCGGGTGGAATCAAAGGCTTTTCGTCTCATCATTTCCCCGCTTCTTACTGATTGTCTTCAATCTCTCTCTCTCTCTCTTCGCCGCAATGTTGCCTCACTCTCTCTATACTATCGCTATCATAACGGACATTGCTCTTCTGAACTCTCTAACTGCATGCCTCCTCCTTTAAGGAGAGCACGCAGTACCAGACTTTCTACATATTCTCATTTCTCTTCTGTCCAACTATCTAATGCGAGGGTTAATCGGTATTTTCAGTCTTTTATCTACTCAACCAGTCAACTCTGGAACAATCTTCCTCAATCCATCTTTCCTCCTGTCTATGACCTCCCATCATTCAAATGCAGAGTGTGTAGGCATCTCGAAAACCCCAGACCTTGATTTTGGCTCTCTTCTTCTTCTATGGGAGTGGCGCTTTTGCGGGCATTTGCCCTTGGCCCCTCCTTTCTGCATAAAGAAAAAAAATCAGGAACTCGATGCTGACCAAGTTAAATATAGGCCATTCCAGCTGATAACTTAGGCACACTTTAAAGCAACACCACGTCGTTGTTAGTGGCCCAGATTTCATTTTTTATTGCTTTTATTTATTATATTATTACCTTGTAAATTGTAAGAACAAAAAGGGTTTTTATTCCCTTTAAAAGTAGCGAGTAGCGGTTGGAATTCCTCTAAAATGTAGCGCCCCGACTGCTTTCGCTACTTTTCCTCAAAAGCAGTGGCGCTACCGCTACCTAAAAAAGTAGCGCCGCTACTCCCAACAATGGTAACGGGTTACCGGTTATTGGTTACTGGGTCCCTAGAATAATTACAAATGCTAGGTAGTTTGGACCAGACCCATTAAATAATACATTTATGAGTGTTTATACATTGTAACATAATTAACACTGGCAATTTGGCCTTCTACGCGAAAAGATAACTGTGAAAGCATGGATATGTAGCCTAATACCTAAAAATTTAAGAATTGTGGGTTAGTTAGCCTAATATGGGGTGGTACACTTTAACTAATAAATTGCGAATTTAGAATTTTTGGTATATACCGGGTGTCTCAAAATAGATGGAACCCATTGACATGATAATAATTTATTACTCAGAAAATAAACTCCAAAAAAGATTACATTTCCTGGAAGCTGATATGATAACAATTAAAAACTGAAGATTTGAGGTCTCTAGATCAAAGGATACATTTATTAGAGCACATGTTCCAAATGACCGCCGTTGCGCTGCAGACACACTTGAAGCCGACGAGCGAAGTTGTCAATCACCCTGACACCCTGCACAGAGTGCAAGGGCCTCTGAAGCACCTCGTCTGGGGCTTGTGTGCCCCAGAACACATTGTTCTTGCTATTGACATACCCACTGAGCAAGAAGTGTGCTTCGTCGCTGAACCAAACATCATCAAGAAAGTCAGGATCCTCTTCGATCTTGTTCTCGAACCACCGGCACATCACAACACGTTTTGCCATGTCAGCTGGTGTGAGTTTATGCTTGATCTGGATCCTGTATGGGTACAGCTGAAGATCCTTGATCAAGATTCTTTGCACTGACGCACGTGAAAGACCCAGATCTTGGCAACGTCTTCGGATTAACTTTTTCGGACTCCTTCCGACAGAATCTCTCACCGCATTCACATTGTCAGGAGATCTTGCAGTCACCTTCCTGCCAGATCTGGGTGTTTCTGCTTTCTTGTTGAGATTGTTTACTGATCCTGTGGCTTGAAATTGTGTGCCCAACGATAAATTTGGCTTTTCTGGGGATAATTGTTGAAGTTGAACTTCCTGCGAAATTTCGCTTGCACAGTTTTGAATGATTTCGTCTCCAAATAAGTAGTGACGCAAAAATTTTTTTCCTCCTTTGTCCAAGGCATTTTGATTGATAATTATTAGTTGTTATCGTCTCCTCTCTTCAAATCTGAAAAAATAGAACGAGAACATTAATATTGGCAGAATTATTAGCAGTGACATGGGTTGCATGTATATTGAGACACCCTGTACTTAACACCGATACCCTTTCCGGAGCTATTGAAGAATAGGGACCCCAGCCTTCTTTAGTTAGCTTTAGAAATTATAAGGCTAACTAACGAAAATATCATGACCTAACCTAACCAATCGTCAAGGGCGTACAGTTAACCTAACGATTGCTTAGGTTAGGTCGTGATATTTTCGTTAGTTAGCCTTATAAGCCTAACTAAAGAAGGCTAGGGTCCCTATTCTTCAATAGCGCCCCCTTTTCTTGTATAAAACACAAATCTGATCTATTACAAACACCATAACAAATATTTTCGGAACAGTTTTGTGGGGGCTCCTGGGGAGCTGCCCAGTCTGCCCTGCCCTAAATCCGGACCTGGTTACTTCACCAGTAAACTCTGAAACAACCTTCCTCAGTCCATGTTTCCCTCTGTTTATGGCCTCCAATGTTTCAAATGTAGTGTGTCCAATCATCTCGAAAACTCATCTCCGAAAGGGGTTCGAACAGACATTATCATACAGCTGTTAAAGAAAAAAAGTATTGTTATTTATATTGCGGGTTTTATTTGACTTTGCAAGTTAAAAGTCAACTTTTGGTTTTACAACCGAGGGTCACCTCTCAAATTTCCAAGTTTTTGTGTTTACAGAGAAGTAATGTGTACTAACAGGTCTTTTTCGACACTGAGTAAAATCGTCTGGCGTTAACTAAAAGAAAATAAAGTGTTATTAGTAATTAAGGATTAATATGAATTAGTAAGGGGTTAGTAATTAGTAAATGTTAATCTGAATATTTACCATTTTCTGGACTCGGATTTAACTTTTTAAAATTTTTAATTCCAGTTAAAATATTTGCACAAATATTTTAATTGTGTTTCATATTTATAACCAATTTTCTTCTTTAATGAAAGGACTTTTCTATCCAATATTATTATTATGGAATCCATAATAATAATAAATAATTAAAGAGGAAATGACAATTCTTTTATTTCACTTTCTAAGGCTGGAGTAGGCTTAAACTTGCAGTTGCCTAAAATCAATTTTATATTTAAAACCTGTAACATTTTAAATCTAAAATATAAATATAAAATATAAAACTTTATTAGAAGACTATACTGTGTTGTACTGAGACTGTACTGAGCAAGTCTTGTTACCACAGGAAGGTTCGAGACACATTGTGGTTAGCAAACATTTGCGAAGCTGAGCATCTTGGAGATAACTTGTATAGCAGTCCAAAAGATGTTATAAAGTAAATTAAGGGTTCTGTCAGAACCTTTTTTTTATAGTTTGCCCAAAGTTGTTTCATATCTATATATTAATGCAGAAGGTGCGAAAGAGTGTGTCTTTAGCTTTATTTGTACAGAATCGTCGGATCAGTGAAAGAAAGCCACCCCCAGCCTCCTTTAGTTAGCTTTATAAGGCTAACTAACGAAAATATCACGACCTAACCTAACCCAGTCGTTGGGTCAACCGTACGCCCTTGACGATTGGTTAGGTTAGGTCAATAAGGTCATTATATTTTCGTTAGTTAGCCTTATAAAGCTAACTAAAGAAGGCTGGGGGGTGGCTTTCTTTCATTGATCCGAATCGTCTATATTGTTTTCAATGAAGGAGCTGCTGCTGGTGATAATTTGATCTACATACTTATGTTCTTGTACGTCCTCTGTTGGTTCACACCTCATTTGGAAACTAATATGAGCTGTCTAAAATATTTAGACAGTAGGTTCAAAAATTCTTAAAATATACTCCCAACGGCATACAGTTATCAAAATATATTAAAAACCAATTAAAACATATTAAAACATAACAACAAACCAACCAAAATCAACGAAAATAAATAATTGATTCATATTCGATCATAATAATTATGTATTTTACTAAAAGTCTCTAAATCCATAATATTAAATAACTGATAATATATGTGTGTATATATACTGTTTCGTTTTCTTCCAAAATTGTATAAACCAACTAGAAGCTTCTAGAAGCGGAAGTCGTATGTTAGGTTAAGTTAGTTTCTTAGGAGTTTATACTCAGCCTTTGCTTTGTGAGGAAGTCTCTAGTTTTGCCCTGATTCAAAGTGTTCAGTTAGGAAATTTATTTGCTTTTAGCTTTGATTTAAAGCTTTAGCAGTTTAATTAAGTCTAAAATCTAAAATCGTGCCATTTTTTGTGCTTTATCTAAATTATTTTTCTCGTATAATAATTCAGTTTAGGAGTCATTGAATTGTTAGGTTAGGCTAGTTTCTTAGGATCAAATCATTGAGGACTGTAAGTAATCAATACTTTAATTATTTGTTGGCTTTGTTTCTAAGGTAAGCACAATCTGGTATTAATCTAATCTGGTCAATATATTTTTAATTTTGACTATTATTTATCCAAGCTTTATCTTGGAACAAAATCTATAACATTTTTCTATAAGTACCATGCGAGCTTAGTATCCAAAACTTTAAAACCTGTTAAGAAAGGTCGGTCCTTTCATTTTGGCCTAACTAATCATTCCTTATTCATCGTTTTTCTTCGCGCTTTTTATATTTTAAAGTATTAAAGAAAACAAACTTATTAACTAATTCTAAATCTACCCAACTTCAGTCTAAATTAAACAAATTTGTCTAATTATTTACTTGGTTATTTAACGCGTGGCTCGTCTTTACTACATCAAACCAATTAATTTAAATCTATCGAATGAAGAGTTTAAGTAAGCTTGCCTTAGGAGTTATTTCATTTTAAGTAAGTATAATTAAACATTTGATCCAGTGCATATTACGCCAAATTTTACGGCGAATTATATTTTACCACATGGTACATATAATAGGATTCTATGAAATATAGCTTAGTACATATAAGATTTATGTACTCCACTTTATTCTAATAAGTGTGGTTACGCTTTAAAATCTAAGGATAAGATTAACTTAGGGTTAAGGTTAGGATTAGGCTGTGCGTATCTTTTCTGTATATATTTAATTCATTTAAGGTATAATTATATTATACCAATTTAACTCTATAAAGGGGAGCAAGTCAAGAGTATTGGCTTAAAATTAAATCTATTAAACATAATTACCATCATTATTTTATCAATAGCGTCCGAGTTAAGAACCCTAAATTTAAGGTTTAATTTAAACGATACCTTGTCGAACCTGAGGTAAGGGTAGACGAGGGTAGCCGTAAAGATACTTTTCAGGCTGCTGAATTTTCCACGAGTTGACTGATAAGAGCTTTTGCGATGGAATTGCATAAACTTTATTTTTGTAATTAAAAATATTAATTTTTCTGCGAATATATTTCCCAGATTTTAAAAAGGTGATCCAAAATTTTAACGGAGGATCTTGTTAACATCATATCATATCGGCAGAGATTGTTATTTATGCTCGTGTTATCTATATAACATCCAACTTTTGCTTCATTAACTGAAGTACTTAAGCCATCAATATACACATTATACAGGGTGTCCAATAAGTCCGGTCTCGTAGAAAAATTTATTTTAAATTAAATTTACAAAAGTAATATTAAAACTAAAACAAATGTTCAAAATGATGTAGTGTTTTGGGACCTTTTTAGTTGCGTGTAGAATAACGCGTAATCACTAATATGAAGCGAGTTACACTCGTGAGAAAAAGCGAAAGCCTTTTCCTCAAGACAAGACACCAGTTTGTACATTTTTGTTTTAATGTATTACTTTGGTAAATTTAATTTAAAAATTTTCCTATAATACCGGACTTATGGGACACCCTGTATACAAAGACTTACCTACATTATTATTATTTATTATTATTATTACTACTCTAAATACAAAGTGGACGCTCCGAATTGGTTATTTATAAATACACTTGTAAATTCTGTCCTACTTACTAACCATAACACAAAGAAATGAATTCCCTTTTTAATGACTCAAAATAATTACAACTTTAAAGAAATGACTTTTAGCGAGTAAACAAAATAATTAAAAGCCATAAAAATTACCCATAATTCCCGAATTACTAATAATTATTACGAAGGCTCTCAACAACAACGATCGATCCAAAATGAGCCAAACAGAATTTTTTTTTATTTTAATCATATTTAGTGAGAAATTATAAAAATCATCAATGTTTAAATTTCAATACCGAAATTTAATACCGGAAAAATATTTTATTTCTAACAAATTTTGCATCCATTGAAATTTGAATTCGGATTTATTTACTTTAACTAACCTATACCCATACCATTAGCGGTTAGGTTACTTATGAGGTTTAATTCATCTCCGGTATATGGTTTATCTACAGGATTTAACTCGGAGGAGAAGGGGAGTGCCAATTTAACTCAGCCTAATAAACTCTCGCGCTTTCATTCAATTCGTTTATGGTCATTATAATTTTCTTTTACTCACTTAACTCATCTGTACCTAATTCAACTCGCTCATGGTCTCATTAATTAATTTATGGCCATATTTAACTCGCATATGCTTACATTAACGCAGTGTTTCTCAGCTCGATTTTCCCCACGACCCCCCGTGTGTCGGGATCTTAGGTCGGTGCGATCCCTTATCCTACAGAGATAAACAAATTCACGAAATGGCTTTTTGGGGGGGGGGGGGGTTGCGCACAAATCACTACTACAGGGGTAAACAAACTACAACACGAAGCATCGCGACCCACCGTTTGAGAAACACTGCATTAACGCATATGGCCACCTTAACTTCATCTATGCCTTAAGCCGGCCGCGCGCAGGATCGTCTCGCTACTCAAGACTGACGACTTGGGTCGTGATGATTAGAGTCTCGTGTGATTTTAAATTAACAGAATGGGAGCCCCGCACACTGCAGCGACCGCGACGCGATCCCCAGAATCGCATCGAATAGCATAGTCTCTTCGCCCTAATTTAATAACTCTACCCAATACTCTTATTGAAATGCCTTTTATCCTAATTCTTCCTACACTACT
The DNA here is from genome assembly GCA_023014485.1 of Bathynomus jamesi. Classification (NCBI taxonomy): domain Eukaryota; kingdom Metazoa; phylum Arthropoda; class Malacostraca; order Isopoda; family Cirolanidae; genus Bathynomus; species Bathynomus jamesi. The sequence goes on along the minus strand of JAJOZX010000457.1, from coordinate 371,679 downwards.
TCCTATCTTCGTCTGCCGCCTCGTGTACAGTTAAAAGGGAATATCAGCAGTAAGACTTTAATGAAAATGTGTAATATTTGAGCTACGCGACTCCGGTATGATCCCACTCAATGTGATCCCAGTTTCATTCCGCTCCCAGCAGTGAGAATTTCGGAGGAAGAAATGCTGAAATCCATGCCATTCTCATTCACAGATTTCCCACTTTGGCTAATATTTACGAACCTAACCTAACCTGGACCATTCTCATTTGGGGCCTTTATCGCTAATGCGAATGGAAACGACTTTTTTCCTCCATTGAAGAGACTCTGTTCACAAATGTGAATGTATCACTGCGCATTCTCATTTCCGGACCGGGAATGATAAGGGGAAAGTAATCACTGACTACGTCTCATATGTTCAGCTTTCGAAATATTTGCCATTTATCAACATTTATGGCATTAAAACATCCGTCTAAAATAGTAATTAATTTTTATTAAAAGACAACGTTTGTATTTGGACCAATTAATATTTTTTAAGATTTAATCAATCAATTGGTTGATTATGCTTTATTTATTCAAAAATAATTAAATCATTCAGCAATTTCTCACTGAGCCAATATTCACAATTTATTACGTAATTGATTATTGCTCTAAAGCAGTGGTGGCCAACCATTTTTTGATGCGTGCCATTTTTAGGTTAGGTTTAATTCGGATGGGCCAAAAAAAAAATTTGAAAAAATTACTAAAAATATATATTTACCTTAAATAGAATATAATGTGAAAAATATTTACCTTAATGAGACTACATCTTAACTACATCTTAACAGTGTGTTAGAAGTGAAAATTTAGCACAATTCATACTAGACCTCGATGCGCCACTTTTGGCGCAATGCGCCGCGGTTGGCCACCACTGCTCTAAAGTATTATTTCATATTAGTCACTGATTCCCAATATAAATGAAATGAGACAAAACTGACACCAGTCAAAAACAAAGCAAGCTCTTGTAACACACATATACACAGGGTGATTCAAAAGTCGGGTTACATAGGGCTTTTCTGTTTCTTTGCAGGTAAATGAGTTATGAGATGTAATCGAAGGAGGAGCGCATTGATGTGATATTCTTAGCTGGCTGCACAAGTGCATTGCCGTTAACGGTGGCCATATCGAACATGTGATGTGACTATTCCCCTGTATCATTACATAATACAGTATTTCCTTATGTAACCTGACTTTTGAATCACCCTGTATATATATAATGAAGGCAAGCATGTACACATACATACAGTATGTACACAAATAACGTACATTCACAGAGTAAAGTGTTAAAACATAATAAGCCTACGCCCTAACTGTGTGACTCAATAAAAATTAAACAATCTTTATTCTTTAATAGTCTTCCCGACAAGGAAGCAATAACTTAAGGGTTAGCCACGCGGGCTTATACACAGTTCTGACTGCAAAGGCTCCCAAGAGCGCCCTCTATCCGCTGGAAACGTCAAACGGAGAATGTATGAAAATTAGCTAATAAAAAATCCGGCCGACGCTCAAAGGAACCTCTTAGCGGAGAGCGAACAGTTTAAAACTCCTTTTATGCCTTCTGAGGAGGACTTAAAGTAGTTAATAAGACACGCTATTTTATGTCTTAATTACTCCTTGAAAGGAGGCGTTTATTACGCTTTTTATATAAAGAACGAAAAAGATTATACGGACTGATTGTTGTTAATCAATTAAAAGGGAGTGACGCCTACGACATATATAATACACACACACACACACACACACACACACACACACGAGTGTATATAATGCGCGGCTTTATTGACTTTTGAATGAAAAAATTCCGTCCAATTTTATATGTACTGTATATGCGCCTCGGTGGTGTAGTGGTTAGCGTCGCTGACTACGAATCCATCGGCCCCGGATTCGAGACTCGACAGTAGCCGGCGCGCAGCAAAACCCAGCTGTTCATCCTTCCACACAATAAAGAAAGTGGTTGGTAGATAAATGGGTACCCTAAGTGGCCTAGTGGTTAAGACGCTGGGCTGCTGATGGGGCGTGGTTCGGATTCCACGTTAAACTCTAGGTCTAAGGTCGAGTGAAAAGCTTGACCTTCGTCAGAATTAACAATTCGGGCGGAAGCTAATCAAAGTAACCAAAGGTTAAAGGTTAACCAAAGGTGTATATATAAATTCAGTATGAATGCGTAAATTTTTTTTTTTTAGTCCATAAAAGAGAGCCGTTCTGAGTACTTTAGAGTTTTTCAAATAAGAGGGGCAAATTTGCTACATGGTGAAAAAGTTATCATAAGTGAGAAGCCAAAGAATCATTACAAGCGTGAACGTTTACTCTGTAGTGAAGATCTTTCGACTGATATCTGATACCATAATGAGTGCAGTCATTGCACTCATTATCCATTCGTATACCTTGGATACTCTGGTTTTGCTTCCGCCCGAATTGTTTATTCTGATGGTCAAGCTTGTCATTCCACCTTAGACCTACAGTTTAACGTGAAATCCGAGCCACGTCCCACCACGGGCAGTGAGAAATTACAAAGTTCTCGCCCGGAATCTCTCTCTCAACCTCCCGATCAGCAGCCCAACATCTTAACCACTAGGCTACCCAAGGCATCCATTTATCTACCAGTCAGGTTTTCTTTTATTATGTGGAAGAATGAACAGCTGGGTTTGCTGCGCGCCGCCTGCCGTCACCGGGTTTCGAACCCGGGGCCGGTAAATTCGTAGTCAGCGGTGCTAACCACAACACCAAGGTGCATAATGCGTAGATAACTCCTCCTTAAAATAGGAAATAAAAAATCAAACCAAAAAAAAAAAATTTTGAAAACAAACAAATTTGCGGGTATGATAAGTGTATTTGGGCATTATACAAGATCTGATTTCTTTGATCATGGTATCAGATGGTCACCGAAAGTTCTGAAATACAAAACATGTTTAAGTGTGTGTGGGGGGGGGGGGGCGTTATTTTAATCCCCCTTTGTTGCATCCAAGGTCACATGACGGAGGGGAGCTACAGCTTTACATGGGGTCCAAACCATGGGTCGCTATATATAATCGGAATAATCTGGATGCAAGACTCTCCCATCCAACTACTACCAGACTCAACATCACTTACCTTTGCTGATCAACCGGGAAGCAATGGTACGACATGGCTCCCTCGTAGCCCAAATAAATACTTAATATCCACTTTTAATCGATGGTATCTCGGGATTTCAAAATATTGACACGTCTGTTAAAAAAAATGGTTCTGGGAATCGCGTCGCGGTCGCAGCAGTATGCGGGGCTCCCATTCTCTCAATGTGAAATTACGTGACTCGATTCGTCAGTCGTGAGTCACAAGACGATCCTGTGCGCGGCCGGCCTAAGTTTTTCTAATGTAAATGATTTGTCAAGTGAACACCCGTAAACTAGAGCCAAGGAATTACAGAAGTTACGGGCTAACGATGACCCATCACACTCAGTGACCAAGAATCGGAAATATTAAAGTGAGAATCTCAAATGAGGAAATTCTCAAATTGATCTATTCCCATTTCATAACTCATTCGCATCAGTCTTTCCACTTTGGTACAGGTTAGGTTAAGTTGTTAGGTTAGTAAATATTAGCCCTTCTCATTTGGCGCTTTCACCGCGAATGGGAGTGAATGACACGCTCTTTCAAATAGAAATTCTTTCCTCAAATGTAGATTTCTCCCTTTGTGCATTCCACTTCCGGACCGCCAATGGAAATAGGAATCACACTGAGTGAGAAGTAATCGACGAAAGATCCATTCTACTCGTAGAAGTTCGGAAGATCATTATTGCTGTTGGTTTTGTACAAATTCTTGCCTTTACGTATCATGGTTCATATTCGCATTTATTCAATTTCAACCGCTTTAAAGATTGTTTTACTTAGTATTTCGCTTCCGATCGCGTTCTGTTTTCAAATGAATCTAAATTTCGTTACTTTAAGGGTGACAACCCGCTTGGTGACGCTTAATAAAAGGCAGAAGAACCAAACGACGCGTACCTCTTCATTAGTAATTTATTTAATTAAAACTTTGTGAAACCACATGACTAAATGAGGGAGAATCTAATTTAAAATTAGAACCTAATTACAGAGAGAGATATAGATTCACTATTCTTTAACCGCCTTCTGACACAAACAAAAAACACTTCGTCTCTAACTCTCAAACAGTAGAAATCTGATTATATTCCCCAGCAAAACAATTCATTTTCCTTGCCTCCCTGTTTTGAAATGCGTCTCGTTGATTGGTCAATTCTCTCTTCCCTGTTACAGTAATAAACAATAATAATAGACATTTGTTTTAAACATGATCATATTAATTTATTTGAACTTAACATTACACTTTTTAATTCCATACATTACGGTACGAAGATAATTTTTATGTAGTTTGTCAAACGGTATAAAACGGTAATAGTGAAGTTTCTGTGGTGAACCACAAAGTTAAGAACTATCTATAGCAATACGTTTGTACTGGCTTCATTTTGTCAACAATTGCTAGTGAACTGTCAGGAAAGGAGGACATAAGTAAATAAAACGGTGAACCTAGGTCTTTCAGGTCTTGATATGTTAAGTGGTTACTCCCCAGATGTTCAGCTTCCCAAATGCTTGCCACCCACAATATCCCTAGTTTGGTTTAGTGTAAGAGGCGAACTCAGTACAGTTTTTATTATGGCTATAAGATGTTATACATATATGAAAATGTTGCAAAGAAAAACCGCGTTTTTTTTTGTTCGCTGGTCGGTTACACCGGAAATAAATATATAGGGTAGACTGCCCACTGGGGACGCACCTATCCAATGGACACACAATCAGCAAAACAACTTCCCTGTAAATAACTGTGGTAGTTAGGTCAATGCACTATATCTCGGATAATACCTTTATTACTGTTGTCCCCACAAACTGTCGTCAATGGTATACTGATTTTTATATAGTGTCTCCATTGGATAGATGTTCCCCCCCCCCCCCCCCCCCCATTGGGCAGTCAACCCTAGTTTCAAAATTATTTGTTAAATGTAAAAACAAAAGAATATTCCGCATGCATATTTTGAATATATAAAACAATTATTTTTTAAACTTAGACCTAAAGGCCTCACCATAAGCTCAACTATTTCACTTTTATTTTTCAAATCCAATATATAAATAAGCATATAACCAATATAAATTCTTCTAAATAATATAAAAACAGATAAATATTAACCATGAGTGTAAAAATTATAAATTTTATATTAATTAATGTTAGGTCTAGGCCGTAAATTAGGGGGTCACCAATTAATTTTCTCTGCTGTCCGTATAGGTTGTTTCTGTCGGAATGTATAAAACCATTTATTGGAAACGTTTGAAAGAAATAAAGAAATTAATGTATACATTGTGATTATTATTAAATTAAAAAGCATTGGCTACTTATAATAACATGCAGCGTTTCCTAAAATAGTCTTCAGATAAATGGTCACCTTCAAAACATACTGGTTTCATTGATAATTGGGCGGCGTTGAAGAATTTAAATCTATCAAATGGCTGCGTGTTTGCCATTCTTTTGTGTGCGCGCGCGCGCGCGTCATTATTTTGAAAAATGAAGTTATGATTTGCTAGTCGTTGATCACTTGGTATATATGATTAATTAGAATAGAATTTTAATTATTCTTTATTCGTAGTACCGTTGGATTTTACAATGTCTCGAGTATCATACCTACTAAGAAAACTTCATACCATTATGGAGGCTCCAGGCATTTTTCACAAGTTTTTATACCCTGCAAGGTCAATTTTCCACTGAGTCTGCCTCCTGATGTAGTGCCTTGTGTGTACCAAACAAATCTATTTTTTTAATACATCTGTTAAAAGGACTCGCTGCTAGTTTTTAGCAATAAAATCCTTTTATATTTCTTGGTCCACTAAAGTCGCTTTTTTGCTCTTTCTTCGGAATGTTATTTGAATGCAGCGGAGCAAAACAAATAAGGGCCAGCGTCCGTAGCTCAGTGGGTAACGCTGTTTCCCTATAAGCATAGTGAAGATACTGAGGTCGGGGGTTCGAATCCTGATGTTACTGGTAAATAAATTTCAGAGCTGGGCACTTGCGGTTTTTTTTGCGGTACTGCGGTACTACCGTGTTGGTCGGTACCGCGGAAAGTACCGCGGGAAATTTGAATGCGGTAGCGGTACTGCTGTACTTTCAGCGATCCTTTGCGTTATGCGGTACCGGTTTGGTAGTGCGGTAGCAGTACCGCAGTACCGCAAAAAAACGCAAGTGCCCAGCTCTGCAGTGGTAATAATAATAATAATAATAATTAATATTAATAATAATAATAAATAATACAGGAGTTAAAGCAATGAACCAGATTAGTTGTCTTGAACACTGTACTACTTTCTGGACCTCCTGACTGATTATTATTAAAGTAAATAAGGACTTACCGAAACGAGTCAAAGTATGAGAAGCGTAAAGAATAGAATGTGGTGACCGTTATGGAATGACCTTCACAGTCACGTGATGTGAATCTAATTAAACATTTATGGATACTGTTCACATTTAACCCCTCATCAGGAACCATGCGGTCTATTTGATCCCAATGGTTATTAAATAGTTGCCGCAAATTGACCAGCCTGCAGTGTGGCCTCCCATATAATTCCACATGACACTCTTCTGTGATTGATATATCAAAATTTTATTACTTTTACTCTATTCCTTTAGGAGGGGTATGTCATTTTATCCAGTGGGGTCAAATTGACCCCAGGGTTCCTCTCATCATTTGATGCAAGTTTCATTTTTGTAATTATGTTCATGAATTTTACCTTATTTCAGAGGATAATTTCATACACATCCACCATATTAAATTGAATAACTTTTATTATTAATAAAATAAATACAATTCTACAATTTTTGTTACAGTAAATTCAACAAAATAAATAATTGAAATTGGATTATTTATTTTATTTGGCCCTTAAACTTTAGGCTTTACTGGGCTATTAATTGAAAATAAAAGTTATTGTTAATATAGAATCATGAATAAGAACTGTTAATTACAGTATGTATTAATCTTAGAGTAAGTTATTATTACACTATAAATGAAGTCTTCATTGAAGATACATGAATACTATACAAAGAAATCATTACAGTATTAGACACAACAGATGAACGAGTAATGTACATTTAATCCTACATTTTTATTAATTCATTATTAATAGAGATTTCTCGAGATTTCAACTTGTTTTTAAACAAGTTCACATTCGCATTACTTTTTACATCAGCTCGTCTAAATCACTTCAATTTGTCCAATGAAAATTGGTTATTTTTAAAATGAAAACAATCAAAATTGAGCAATAACATGTTTTAATCTATTTCTAGTCTGATCTGAATGGATTTTTTGATGTCACAAAATATTTACTTATTGTCAATTAATGATTTTGTTTTTACACTTGTAGCTAAGCAAAAATAAAAATGTCAGTTTGATTACATCTTTAAGCTTTAGTAGTTTTAGCTCTTTAAATAATGCACTAGAATGATCATGGAAATCGGTATCAGATAACTTTATTGCTCGTTTTTGGATGACACTGTTTAAAGTGTTGTTAACACTTTAAACAGTGTCATCCAAAAACGAGCAATAAGGTTATACTACTAAAGCTCAAAGATGTAATCAAACTGACACATTTTTATTTTCGTTTAGCTACAAGTGCAAGAAAAAAAAAAAAAAAATCATTAACTGATAATAGGTAAATAATTTTGACGTCAAAAAATCCACTCAGATCAGACTAGAAATAGATTAAAACATGGTATTCATAGATTAATTTCAGCAATTTTGATAAAAATGTCAAGAAAGACAATACTTGATGACCATAAAATTATAAAATGGTAGAACACTTCCACTAACCAGAATCACTATCATTAGGATGTTTTTTTGAACGATGTGGTCAAAACATTGAGATGATAATCTTAAAAAATTCTTAAATATGAAATACAATGTTTCATGTCATTACAGACTTTCTATAGCACCATTTTGTAAGATTTTAGGCTTGGGGTCATATAGACCCCATGATTCCAACAACGTAAGTAAACTGAGGGTTCTTGACGAGGGTTAAAAAGACAATCCTAACAACCGAACTGATCTGTGGGAAGTGATACAACAAAGCTAGAACATCACGTGAGACACCATCAATAAATTAACTAAATCAGTGCCACCAGGAGTGGCCGCAAAGTAGAAATAAAAAAAAAGAAATTATAACCTTCGTTTGTGGTCTTTATTTTTTTAACAACATTTATTTAATTTTATTAAATTATGAATTAATAGTTTGATTGTATTTTTTCATCTTATTTTCAAAATGTTACGAAAATTCGAAGTATCGAAGTAGACTCTTAATTTTGGCACTATATATGTATGTGTGTGTGTGAAAGAAACATTTTTGCTAAGGTGCATATTTTAAAGCAATCAAAATACTTAAACTAATATTGGCGACACTTTCAGTCGCATTTTTATTAAATTTTTATAAACATAAAATAACTCTAAAATGCACTGAGCTTCGGTTCGGGTTGTGTAGAACAAGTTTTGTTGCTTGCAATTATCGTGCCTTATCATTTCGCGGAATCTTAAGTCGAGTTCCTTTCATATATAAAAAAAAAAAAAAAAAAAATTCTTTAAGCAAAATCTTATTTAACGATTTGTTTATTTTGGTTTTATTAAATTTTGTCTTCATTGTCGGTATCGTTAACGCTTTTTAACGCGATCAAAATCTGTTTAACGAATATCAGCCAGAATATTGGAGTGTTTAACGAATTCTTTTGGGAGTCGTTTTAACGAGTTGCGGTCGTTGGAAAGCTGCGATAGAGTTTTGTGTTTCTGTACGCGTCAAAGGTTTATTTAAAAATAAATGATAGAACCACTTTTGTTTTGTTAATACCCAAATATGCTTTCATTTAATTTACCAATGAAGGGTTTTTTCTTTCTTTAGACGCTTTTGGGGATTCTTAGTGTTGACTATACCATTTCGGTAAATTCTACACAAGCACATAAAAAAATACTTGTTTACAATAATCCAAATATTTGATCCTTAATTCAGAGTTAAGGCTAACAAAGACCCTAAAATTTCTTCTAAGCTACAATAACAAAGAAGAGAAACGGATGAAAATAGTGACTTTTACGTGTTTACACTCATAGATGCGTGTAAAGCTTTAACTCGGGAATAGTAGTAATAGTAAAGTATAGAATAGACAATGTTCTCTCCCTCCTCCACCAGCCACTGTTAACAGAAAATTGTTGTGAAAGAAGATTATGGGAAAATAGGAAAAAATATAATGAAAAGAATAGCTTCAGAGTTCATTCACATCATGCGTACGTTTATCTCATACCCAGTTATGCATTAGAGGACAGTGAAAAATAAAGGATTGCATGAAACACTAAAGTACTTAATCTTATCTACATTATACATTTTTTAAGAAATTTTTATTTATTTACCATATACAAGAAGTTATCATTTCATCGTCTAGTCATTTCTTCGAGGGATGCCAAAGGCCACCCAACAAATACTGACATTTTAAAATCTATATTGTCATCTTTCGCACTGGAATTATTTAAATTAGGGAGCAGTGATTCGGAGGCACCAGCAGCTGGTCAGCACCCCTAATTTAAGAATTCCTCCATAGTATATGTATTATATAGGGCATGTGCAATGTTTTTGTTTTTCCCAAATTTTGTTACACACTACTTAAAACTGAAATTCTCTACAACATGGTTTTTTTAGTGTAGTTTGTGTTCCCCAACTTTGTCCCCGTATACCTAATCAAATAAAATGTTAAAACTAACGAAAATATAACGACTTAACCTAACCAATCGTTATATATATATATATATATATATATATATATAATATATATATACAGGGCGTCCCAAAAAATGTATACACACTTTAAATAATTATAAAGGCAGTGTTTATTAAAATACATTTCATTTTCAAAATGTAATAGAATCTACAGACATTATTTAATTGTTTTGTCAACGCCTGTTTTCAAACTGACGTCCGTTCTGGTCCAGGCACTGCTGATAACGCGAAGCAATGGAATCGCAAACATCACGAAACATTTCGTTTGGTATTTGTGTACATTCTCGTTCAATGGCTGCTCTCAATTCAGCGACCGTTGCAGGTTTTATAGCGTAGACTGTCTTTTAAGTATCCCCATAAAAAAAAGTCTAGTGGTGTGAGGTCTGGTGAACGCGGAGGGTATTCTACGAAACCCCTTCGTCCAATCCACATCCACATCGTGCCAAGTACCACTCGCAATACTCCACTCTTCGGTCCGGATCATCTTCATTAATAGCATGGACTAATCTTGGAATGTAACTTTTCCATTGACAGCGCTTCAAAATGCGTTGGGACCCACGATTCTGAAATTCCTACCTCACGACTCGCTTGCCGCACAGATTTTCTTGGACTTTGGTGATACGTTTCCAGTACTCTTTCTTGCTTTGTGGGGCTTGTCGATGTCCGTGGTCTTCCGGAACGCTTCTTGTGGACATTCTGAACAGTTCCATCGGCTTCAAACTTATCTCTAATTCGAGTGATGGTAAGTCGCGTTGGTGGATCTGTTTGAAACTCCCTCCTAAACTGTGTCTGCACTTCAACTGCGTTTTCACACTTCCAGTAGCATTTTTGAATGAATTTCCTTTGTTCAAAGCTTAGTCTGACTGCCATTATTAATTCTAATGGGTTTAACTTGGAAAGAAAGAAACATCAATTGAGCTCTCGGCTGTTAGTGTGTATACATTTTTTTGGGACGCCCTGTATATATATACACAAACTCAGAATGGTTCCCTGAGAAAATTATGTTAAACACAGACCGTGCATGGAACAAGGAACTCTTCTGGGAAAATTAAATCCACTATAGTCCGAATAAGTAATGGTAAATGACAAATACCATTCTGAGTTTGTGTATATTAAACGGACGTGTTACGTGCCTTGAAAAGTGGACGCTCAATGTCCCGGTTGAGGTTTAAGTTTTGGTTTTTTGGCTAAAAATACAATAGTTACCCCCCTTTTTCTTTGATTTATTCAATCCGACGTGAATGCAACGAGTCTTTTACTTATATAGAGGTTCTGAATGTAGGGGGACTAGGCTTGCTTTAAACCTAGATCCATGTCCCAAAGCTGGATCCTGTCTGCTTTGCAGATAGCTGGTGAGGGAAGCTATATTTATGGGATCTCTTTGCGAGAGGCCCGTTGCCCACGTCGGGCTAACATCATGAAAAAGAAAAACTATGGTATTTGTCATTTACCATTACTTATTCGGACTATAGTGGATTTAATTTTCCCAGAAGAGTTCCTTGTTCCATGCACGGTCTGTGTTTAACATATAATATATATATATATATATATATTAACCCAGCCACTGGGGGTGCAAGCCAGCACAACTCAGTGCCGGTCCCAAGCCCGGATAAATGGTGAGGGTTGGCGTCAGGAAGGGCATCCGGCCGTGAAAGATTTTGCCAAAACCAAGAATGATGAGCCAAATTCATATAGCCTCGGAAAATACCGGGCTGTGTGGAGGAGGCTGGTCAGAAACGCCGACCCCGCATAGAAGCGGGAACGGGCGAAGAGAAAGAAGAAGATATATATATATATTGACGATTGGTTAAGTTGTCGTAATATTTTCGTTAGTTTTAACGTTTTATTTGATGGATTCATTTACAAAATGTCTCCTGAATATCCTAGTGTAGTTTACGTTCCCCAACTTTGACCTAGTGTAGTTTGTCCCCCCTTTTGCGCCAGGGGGACGTAAACTACACTTCCTCCGAATTTTTAGAACTGCACATTTTATACGCCACAGATAGATGGAAAAAATAATTTATCCTGCACTATCCACTATCCTCCCCACTCATCAATGCTATTTACTCCTCAATCCTACTCACATACCAGGTGGCAATGTGCCTGTGAGATTCTTTTCATTTGCACGGCGGTGACTATACAGAGTGTCTCATAAGTCCGGCATCATAGGAAAAATAATAAAAAAAGGCAAAACAAAAGCTTTTATTTACAGAACGTGTTCAATATGTCCACCATTGTTTTCAATACACAAATTCAGACGTGATACCCAGTCAGCAAGCATACGGTGAATGATGTCAGGAGTAATGGTGTTACATGCCCCAATAATGCGCTGCCGCAAATGTTCAACACCTAATTTTCTCTGCGTATACCAGCGCTTTCAAGTGGCTCTAGAGATAAAAATCTAGTGGCGTGAGATCCGAGCTTCTAGTTGGCCATTCCACAGGCCCTCGACGTCCTATCCAATGACCAGGGAATTGTTGGTACAGGTATTCCCTTACTTGGGTGCTGTAATGTGCAGGAGCGCCGTCTTGCTGGAACCATGTTGGGAAATTTCCTTCTTCGTTCAAGACACTGGGAAATGCTTCTTCCTTGAGCATACGTAGGTAGGTGCCTCCAGTGACATGTTCATCGAAAAAGAGGCGGCCTATGATGTGATCCTTCCAAATGCCACACCATACCATCACCCGAGATGCACCTTGTTCCTTTGAAGAGGTATACCAGTGAGGGTTGTTTTGAGACCAGTAGCGGGTGTTCTGTCGATTTACCTCACCATTTCCATAAAAAACAGCCTCGTTACTGAACAGAATGGTGGACGGGAAATTGGCATCCCGAGCATATTGTTCCGTAGCCCATTCACAAAATTCCATCCGCCGGTCGGGATCATCATCGCTTAATTTCTGTAGGATCTGAAGTTTATATGGATGCCATTTGTGAGCCTGAAGAATGCGATGGATGCTACTTTTCGACACTCCTGTGTCGGCGACAATCGCCGAAGAGACTTATTGGGACTTCTGTTAAAATGAGCCAGGATAGCAGTCGCTGTATCATCGTCAGTGGACCTCCTTGAAGGTCCACTGCGTGGTTTATCTTCTATGGATCCTGTTTCCTTAAACTTTGCAACAAGTCTGCTAACAACTCTGTGGTATTGGCTCGGGGTCTGGATGCAGTCTGTTAAATTCAGCAGCGGCCTCTCTGACTCCGATTTCCTATGAGTAGAATTATCTGGATTCGTTCTTCCTTGCTCAGACATTATGGCCTGTAGAAAGAGAAAAATATGAATTATGGTTTGTAGAAATAGAAAAATGAATTTCTCCTATGATGCCGGACTTATGGGACACCCTGTATAATACGTTATTGCTGAAATAATGTTCTACATATTAAAATAAAAGGTTTATTGGCAGACTAGTCCATATGACAAATATTATTAATACAATGACAGTTCACATACTAAGGATAAAAATATATACAGTTGATTAGAAATAATACAGTAATGTCAAAGTTAAGTGGAGCTACAGACAGACGTTTTCGTACCAACAATTCCATAGTTTAGAGGATAAACGGCAGGACTCGTGGATAGCTTGGATAATCGGGTTGGTTGATTTTTTTATTTCTTTGCATTAGACTGTATTGAGCACGTCTTGTTGCCTCCGCGAAGCTCGGGGCATTGCGGGTAGCAAACACTTGCGAAGCTGAGCATCTCGGGGGGTAATTTATGTAAGAATCTAAAAGATCTGTTGTACACCAAATTTAGGGTTCTGCCAGACCCTTTTTTTTTTATAATTCACCCAGAGTTGCTGTCCGTATATATTACTGCAGAAAGTACGAAAGTGTCTTTAGCTTCACCTGTACAGAACCGAAAGTTCCTTAGTCATATTCGCTTTAGCACAAAGGCTTCGAGATTTTTCTTATATCCGAATCATCACTCAAGGAGCTGGTAATAGTAGTTTGACCCAAATACTTACTCTTGTACTTCTTCAATTACTTCACCTTTTATTTTAAACCTAATATCAGTTGGCTGATTACAGCTTTTAGGATGAAACTGCATATCCTTAGTTTTTGTAACATCAAAAAGAATATCATGTTTCTGCGAATACACTTCGCAGACTTTTAGTAGCCGATCCAGACCTTTAAGAGGGACTTATTAACACCATATCATCGGCATAAACTAAGTTATTTACCTTGTATTATCTATACAACATCCCACTGTTGCCTCATTAAGTGAAGCAATTAATCCATCAATATACACATTAAACAGCATAGGGGAGAGCAAGGAGCCTTGTCTCACCCCGCAGGAGTAGCTAAAACATTCGAATAGTACATTGCCCCACCTAACGGTAAAAGATTGGTGGGAATACCAAAATTTCAATAAATTTAATATGTACATGAAAACCTTCCTGTCTTCGTTTTTTAAATAAAATATTGTGGTTCACTCTATCATATACCTTACTTATATCTAGGAAACAGCTATAAATAGTTGAATTACTGTCAATGTATTTAGATAGTTTCTTTAGGTACATAGATACACAGGTCAGTTGAGTTGAACCTTTTAAAGCCAAACTGATTAAGAGATATCCATAGATAATTAATCGGAGTAACAAGAGTTTTTTAGTTTCGAGAAGCAGGAAGCGACAGCAATAGGCCTGTAATTATATTGCTGGACAGAATGTCTCCATACTTATTTTTGACCAGTGGCAAGATGTATACCCTTAAGAACTCTGCAGGGATATGGCTATGAGCAAGCATGGCTGATAAGCAGAGGCGTACCGAAGGGGAGGGCGACAGGGGCTATCGCCCCCCCCCCCTTTGAGCTAATAAATTATTATTTTCCCAGTAAAATCGCTAGGTTACAACAAGATGACAATGAAAGTGAAAAAATTTCGGGGCCTTCGGCGCTAGCTCTTGCCTCCCCTACTACTAAAAATCTAAAATGGCTTAGGATCCCAAAAACTCTTAATCCGGTCCTGAGAATAATTTTCTTTAAGCATTTCCTTGGACTGTTACCTTTATAAATCTCGAAATTAGCACTTTTTTATTCTTATGTTAATAAAAATCTGAGCATCCTAATTGCGGTTTGCATTGAATGTTACTAATCAGATTTTTATCATAATTTTATATTTTTTTAATAAGTTTATTTTTATTAATGTGGTGTCTTAGCAGTAGCTAGTTAATCATCTCTAACTGAACGATAAGCTCCTCATGAACGTACATAAAAATTATTTATCGCTATTTCAATTATACTTCTACGATTAGTTCCAAGTTCGCCCCTGCAGTGATAAGAGCAATGATATATGCAGACATACTTCGTCATTGGGATATTTTAAGTGCTCATTGGATAGGTCATCTACCCCTGACGCAGAACCAGTCTTTAACTCTTTAATTAACCTCATTATTTCAGGAACTGATATCAAAGTATTTTCCCTTCCCACAGGCGTTTTGCCGCAATCTATCTTGAGATTATCCTTACTTACACTGTTAAGAATGTTAGAGTAGTAGTTTTTCCACAGCTTTGCAATTTCATCCTTCCCCGACACCCCATCGATTGCCAGAGGGAGAACACTTTTGACACCCGTTTGATTCTTAACAAATTTCCAAAATTTGTTATCGTTATTTATGCGAGCTTCACAGGCTTTTGATGCTCGAATAGACTCTTCCTGTTTACATCGCCTACAGTAATGGCTTCCTTATACTGACCCCTACTTTTACACATATTCATATATACTGGTCCTAATCTGTGTCTACCATGAAAGCACCACAAATCTGGACTGGAAAGATAACTACTCTATTTGTTTTTAACCGCGTTAAAAAAAACCCTGCTGCTCAAACTAAGTTGTATCCGCGAAATTGAATATTCAACTATGTCAGAAATGTAGTAAACATGTGATTGTATCAGCAAATAAAATATATTCAATCTATGGTTGAATTAACCGGTAACTACATGGGTGTCACACAATTAAACATTTATTGAGTGTTCTAAAAAGTAATTTTTTTTTCTGTAAAATGAAAGGTTATTGCAGTGAAGGATTGACGTTCTGAAAACCTTTTTATATATAATTACCTGGAAAACTCTCCAAAAGTGATTTAGAAACCAAAATATTATTATTACAAATTTATATATTTGAACTCCATTACGAGTAATAATGAACAAAAATAACTAGATAAGCCGAAGATAAAACTATATTATCGCAAATGTTTGTGTTAACCTTAATAATGTTGAAATGTGAATTCCCCCCCCCCTCTTAAAATCTGACATCGAATCGATAATGACGAGTTTGAAGAAATCGTAAGTTTAGAAGCGTCAAACTAAAATGTCAATCACGAAGTAGTCATTAAAGAAACTTAAACTAAATTTCAATATGAAATAGTGATAGTTTTAACTATATATAGTCGACAGTTTGTTCAGGTCAGTTTATAGGCACTAATATACAGTATTGGCTACCATCGTATTTGTTGCGACTGTTCTTATGGTCCTATAAATTTGATAGGATGCATATAATTGATGAATTAGTCAGTTTGTTTGTAAAGAGGTCACCAGATACTCTTGTTCAATAATCAGGGAAAAACAAAAATAGAGAACTTCATTTATTTGCAAATATCGCTTCATTAATAAATATGTACGTATTATATAGGCACCGAAGATATAAAGTGTGGGGTATTGATTCATCTTAAGTTCTGCCTTCTTTCGTGTCATTTAAATCTCTCTACTTATCCAATTTGTGAACCCCAACGCTCGTTCTATACAAATTGGACCAAAAGTCATTGCACAAGAAATCGTAAAAATTTTTGAACGCAGTTACACCGAAGGTGTCAATGATCTCGATGTTGCGATGCCATAAGGATTACGGTCAATCAATTACACCGACTCTCCTTTCCACATCATATCCAGCCAATCACTCACTCACTCACTTTGGAATATTTTATAGATTTTAGAATGGTCTCTTGCATAGTGACGAAGTTGGTTAAAAATTAATTTCGCTTTGATTCTTTCTCTAAAAAAAATTACAGCGAATAAATTTTGTAGGTGAAGAAAGTGCAGTAGAGATGAACAGCTACTCATAAGTTTGTTTAATGTATGTGGTTTTTAACAGGAGTAGCCCAACTTATGAACCGCTGTCAATGAATTTTCTTTTCTTGAGATGCCAGTTGAGAAAGCAAGTAAAATAAAACTCAAAAATAATGTGCACAACAGCAGTTCATACTTAAGTTTGGGAAGTATAATAAAACTTAAGCGCCAAATTAAATGAAATAAATAGTCCAATTTCAGTTTACATTTTTTGTAACGACAAGAATTGTAAAATCTAAAATTACATTTATTTTATGAATAAAACTTATTCAATTCAAAAACTTAGTAAGAATACTTTTAACATAATCAACCAATTAAGTCGATAATTTTTTATAACTGAAAGATATGAATAATTTTTTTTTTGTTTCAAGGTTTACATCACAAGTAAAATTGCTTTATAATTTTCTTTGAAAATGAAATTGTAAGTCATCATGAATTATTAATAATACTGTATGTAGTTAATACAAAAATTGTTAATAAAAGGGTAACTATTGTATTTCTAATTATATATATATATATATATAAGGGGTTAAGAAAATATTGCATTAATTCACAGTAAAATAAATATTATATACTTTAGTAATTTAAAAGTAATTTATTGCATAACTATTTCAATTTGACCTTTTTTTGACAGTAACAACACGCTTCCCTGTAAATGGGTTTAACAGTAACCCAAATTTATGAATCCCTGTTTACTTTCCTGCCTTTTCTAGATTGTTCGCGATGTTTTTTGGGTCTCAACTTTTTTTAGGCTGCGACCTAAACAAATTCTGGTCGCGGGGCTAGCTCGGCGACCCATGCCTTCAAACAAACTCGTAATGGATAATAAAAAAAATAATAATGGTAAAATAATTAGGGATAACATAAATGAAGTTGATAAATGACTATTTATTATTCAAGTGAACTCTCTGATTCTAAGTTAAATAAAGTTCCAGAATGTATGTATGTAATGTATCTACAATAAATGTGATTAATAAATAATAATAATCTTTAAAAGTATTATAAATCTCCCATCCAAATTCCAAACAAGCCATTACCAAAAACAAATTGGCAAGATAATTTCAGTTCTTCAATCATGTAGGTTCATTAAGATGGGCAGTAAGTAACCTCACCAACATGCGAATGAGGTCGAGCCAGTCAACTTACGAACAGCAGTAGTCTTGTCACTATTTCCCTTACCGCATTTAATTAATTTATTTATTAGGCAAATGCGTGCGTGAGTTATGTGAAATCAATCTGAGGAAGAGAGTATTTCAATTTTTTTAAAGAAACTGAATTCAGAATTGATTGGAAGGTGAACTAAAATAATTCATATTTAATCCCAGACAACATCCACCTATATGTAACTAGGTGGCTACCGATCAAATGAACTTATATTTCATTGCAGTTTTTAATTTAATGACATTACATAAATCGAGACGAACTTTTAAGAACTGTGAAGATTTATTTCCTAAGGCATCATCATATCAATCAATCAATCCCTCGCAATGTTCAGTGAATATGTTTTTGGGGCTGATGGAACAGTGATTCATAAGTTCGGATACGAACTGCTGCAGATAACATAACCCCGCAAATGCTCCAGAATGTGTTTAGAAATGCTGCGGAACGATTTGAGCTGTGCAGGGATACTGATGGATGGGTCACATCGAATCCTACTCTTAATTATTTAATAAATGTTACCACTATCATTTTATGATAAAATTCCATATAATTTCCAAGTGCTTCACAAAAATAGATCCTGACTTTATGTACACCCTGTGTGTGTGTATATAAAGAAAGAGCAAGAGCAAGCTAACTCATTTGACAACAAATGTTCTCATAATGCACTTGATAGTGAGCTACATTTTCTAATTCAGAGTTCGCGGGTTCGAATACTGGAAGTGATAAGTTAAAGAAATTTTAGATTCCTGCTGACGTTTTATGTAGTCATTTCCAAAGAGGATCCGAACCAGGAACGGAAGATTAATTAATTATCCGCAAATAAGGTAAATACAAATTTTCTGCGCATGTTTCCATACTTGCAAAGAACAAAGGTGCCCCCTCAAGGCATTGGTTTCTGATTGATCGAGGTCCATGGTGTAGTGGACAGCATATCTGACCGGCAATTGGATAATCCCGGGTTCGATTCTCGGGTGGTACCTCATTTTTCATTTGTTCGTTCTCCCTCCTCATTTTGTGCGGAACGCTCTTCTACACAAGCGTCGTTCTTTACATTAATTATACTGTTTGCAGTATATATATATTATATATATGCGCCTCGGTGGTGCAGTGGTTTAGCGTCGCTGACCACAAATCCATCGGCCCCGGGATCGAGACCCGGTGACCGTAGACGGCGCGCAGCAAAACCCAGCTGTTCCTCCTTCCACATAAAAAAAAATTGGTTGGTAAATAAATGGGTACCTTGGGTGGCCTAGTGGTTTAGACGCTGGGCTGCTGGGGGCAGAAGCAAATCCTAGATGTATAGATGTGTGTGTATATATAATACACATATATATATATAATATCTATCTATATTATCCGAGGGTCGGTACGACAATGCCTCTTATTTATTTATATATATATATATATATATATATATATATATATATATATATATATATATATATCTGAAAAAAAAATATATATATATACACACAGTATATATACTTTATATTTGCCACGTATACAGGGGCGGACTGACAGCAACCTGGGCCCTCAGACATAATGAGGTCCTGGGCTTCTTAAAATCCGATTTATTTTTTTATATTACAGTTCGATTAGACACTTTACCCAAGTGAGAAAACACAGTTTTATGATGTCTGCAGGCCGGGGCCGCCGGCTCCCTAATGGCCCAGGCTCTGTCCATGCCCGATTGCCCGACCGCTCAGTCCATCCCTGCACGTATGTATGCATATTCCCTCTTTTTTATTGGAATTGGAATTATATTGTCGAATAAAAAAAAGCATTACTTTCGTACCGCCCCGTGTGTGTGTGTATGTGAGAGAGATCTACACCGCCTCGGTGGTGTAGTGGTTAGCGTCGCTGACTACGAATCCATTGGCCCCGGGTTCAAAACCCGGTGACTGCAGCCGGCGCGCAGCAAAACCCAGCTGTTCATCCTTCCACACAATAAAGAAAGTGGTTGGTAGATAAATGGGTATCCTGGGTGGCCTAGTGGTTAAGACGCTGGGCTGCTGGTGGGGCATGGTTCGGATTCCACGTTAAACTGTAGGTCTAAGGTGGAGTGAAAAGCTTGACCTTCGTAAGAATGAACAATTTGGGCGGAAACTAACCAAAGGTGTATATAATATACACACCGGGTGTTCCAATAAAATGTTTACACATCATATTAACATATATATATATATATATATATAATCTATCATCAACATGCACACTTTAGATGATAGTAATATGCGCTGATGTATTAGTATATTTATAGTACTTAGTAATAGTAGTATAGTAATGGTGTATTGTACTTAAATAATAGTAGTATCCTTTGTTACAGGAAATGGCGGCATTGCAGTTATTGTTTGAGCAACGTAAGTGGATTCTGAAGCACTACTGTAAGACGGAGAATGTGGCTGAGGTACAGAGACATTGGAGAAATGAAAATAAAAACCCACTCTAATAGACAGAGTATTTCCACGACAGTTTCGACGCCCACTGGCATCCTCTTCGGGTGGATACAGAAACACGAATGAACCAAAACAAGAGGGAAAAACAGTCCAGGGACCAACCGTTAAGAAATTTGCACCTAGGTTAGATCCCATTCTCCCGAATTTCTTAACGGTCGGTCCCTGGACTGTTTTTCCCTCTTGTTTTGGTTCATTCGTGTTTCTGTATCCACCCGAGGAGGATGCCAGTGGGCGTCGAAACTGTCGTGGAAATACTCTGTCTATTAGAGTGGGTTTTTATTTTCATATTAAAATTGACCTTCACGTAGAAAAAAGTGAAGTTTTCTGCATTTATTGGAGAAATGAGTTTGGAACATTACCACCATCACGGGTAACAATTCCAAGATTACGTGATAAGTTTGAGACTGACGGAACAGTGCAAAACGTCAACAAAGGCCGATCTGGAAGACGTCGCACTTCAACTGACAATGAAAGTGTTGAGACCGTGTTACAGGCCTTCACAAACTCCAAATAAGTCTACAAGGCAATGTTCTCGTGAGACTGGTGTTTCTAAATCCAGCGTTCATCGCATTTTGCGACGTGAAAAGTGAAAACCGTACATACCTAGACTGCTCCATGCAATGAATGAGGACGATCCAGATCGTCGAAAAGAATTTTGTGAGTGGTTTTTGTACATGTGTGATGAAAAACAATCTTTTCCTGATGGCCATTTTTCTTTGAGGACACTGTCACAGGTGCTGCTTACTTATCAGTGCTGCAAGACAACATTGTACCTTCAATCAGAGCTCTCTTTTTTTTGAAGAAGAGTTACTTTCAACAGGATGGCGCGCCACCACATTACCACAGACATTAGAAATGTTCTCAATGTTTGTCTTTCTAGAAGATGGATAGGACGTAGGGGATGTACGGAGTATCCATCACGATCTCCTGACTTAACACCCTTAGACTTTTACTTGTGGAGCACTCTGAAGAACACTGTGTATGCTGAAAAACCAAGGACACTACAGCCCTTGAGACACGAAATTGAAATAGCCTGTGCCAACATTCCACTCCGAACAGTATACCGATCTGTTGCGCGCCGTTGTCAAGAATGTATTGATGCTAGCGGCGGACATTTCGAACATTTAAACATTAAAGAAGCCTATTTGCTATCTATTTATTATCCTCCTATTTTGCTTATATAGATATAGATATATCTATTAGGGTGATTTAAATATGGGGGTAAAAATTCTTTTTTTATATTTTAATGTGTTCAACCCTTTAAATGGTTCATTTCAGCATAAAAATAACTATCCTAAAATATTTTAGCAAATTTTTAATTTTTAGGGGTTGCTACCAGCAATTAAAAATTGACAGAACGACTCAAATTGTCAAATTTTTCCACACCACCTAGGAGGTACAGTACAAGGCGCATTGCTTTTTTTTAATATGGAAAGCTCCCCCGTAGGTCCTACCATAACCACAAGCATGCATAATTAAACTAGAATGATATTTGAGACATTAGCTGTTCTTACTTCATCAATGTTTCTTTTTTTCTATCAGGGTAAACAGCCCTATATCATTCACGACTTTCCACTGTTTGATAGATTTCTTAGCGGAGTTAAACTCATCATTATTATGCCATTCTTTAGCATCTTTGAGTAAAAATTTTGAACTAAATTCTGTTATTGTAAAGAATCTTTGCGTATTTGATGACAAAATCTTCTAATTTCTTCGTTGGAATAAGTGCAGGATCTAGAAAAGCCCGTTTTGCAGGAAGTTTGTTTTATTTTGCAAGGCCTTTACCATTTGTTTTTTGTTTCAGTAGGCACTTCATCATAAAAGGCCAACGCTACCAGTTCTTCTGATAGGTACCAGATGTGACCTAACAGTTTTTTAATAGCAACAAATGCAATTGTTTGTTTGTAGACTACAAGATTCTGTAATAATTCCAGATCAAGACGAGGAGCGCAAGCTGGCACAGGAGCTGTAAACCATGCCTTTACATATAACGGAGTAGCAAATAGACAGATGTCTTTGTCCTTTTTTGTCTTTTACTGAAATTTTGAACTGAGATTTGAACAAAAAATTTTAATGAATATGTAATTTTGGCCATCCACCTAGCCCGATGAAGTCCCGCTGGATGTTTAAATTTGATTCCACCTTTTGGTTCACCTCCCAAAAAAATAATTAACTGCAATAGTTCTAGGTAATCGTCTCTTGGTTGGAATGTGTCTAGTTGATTTGCTGCAAATATAATTGTCATCTTTGATGTCATGAATATTTCCATAGATATCTGGATCTGATAATACTGTTTCGTAGTCCTCCTTATTAATGCTTGACAATTTTTCTCTGAACTTCTTAAAAAGGACTATATCTGGGCCAGAAGATGGTGATAAAGACTGAAACAACAGCTTCCAGCATAATTTCAAATATGTGGTGTCGACATGCTAGCCACAATAAATCGTTGTCGAATTTTTGTTCTAGAAGAATAGCTGCACCATTTCTAGGACCAGTATTGGCTGCCGTTGTATCGAAACACACGCATTTTATTTGTTCGCAGATGCCCCATTCAAGCGATGTCTGATTGTTGGCATTAAAACTAGACGCATTTCTGTCACTCAATTTTGCAACATCAAGACTTCCTAATAATTTATCAAACAATTTTCTACGTTTGCCTACCTTACTTTTCCATGTTGAAGGTTGTGCAGCACAGAAACCAGATTCATCACTTTTATTCTCCTCTGATTCTGATGATGTACTGGTGAGTATGACAGCCTCTTCATTCTTCTTTCTTTGATATCTTCTGCTTTCCTCTTTTCATAATGTTGCTTTTCTGCTGCTGTTTGCTCTTTTTTAGCAACAGCCTTATCAATGGTACCCATTTTTCCATGACGTCCTTTCTCACGTTGCATTTTCAAGAATTTCTTATCTTCTATTTTTATAAGCTGCATAGCATTCTCATGAGCAATGTCAAATAAGTTTTCCAGTTTATCTTTCCATTTTTCTTTATTTAAATTTTGTGATCTTTTCAATTTGTTTGCTTTGTTTTTCTTAAGCAGCTGCCATTCCTTCAGTATTTCTTGAATTTTATCTACTACATGTACTCTCATTTGCTGGTATTCCTGTTTTTTTCCAAACTGCTAGCACATCATCGGCAGTAGAGTAGCATGATTCTCTAATGCCTCGCTTTTTAATATTTATGTAGTGCATGAAGAGGGCCATCATTTCCTTCTCTGATGGTAATACGGATGTTTTAGTAGTGCAGAGGGCTGCCCAATTAGCCATACTTCAGTTTCTTTTCTCGTAGAACTTCTCCCAACTGAGCAACTAGGTGATGGTGAGTTAGGCCTAGCTTCCATAATCGATTAATTGGTATCAAAATTACGAGTTCCAAACAACAATTAAAAGGAAGCTAGTATATAAACCATTAATTAAAAATTCTGAAATTCAAACAATTAAACATAAAATCATAAGTTGTAAAAACAAATAAATTGAAAAAAAGGGAAACTTTGACGCCTGGTAGCACATAGTAAATTTTATTTAAAATTCACCAAATTTGGCATACACTACTTTTTTGTCATAGGGAACAAAAATACAGGTTGAACAATTAAAAAAGTTTTTTTTTTTTTAATCACCCTAAATTATATATGTATAATAAGTATATATATATATGTGTGTGTGTGTGTGTGTTATGATGTGTAAACATTTTTTTGGGACACTCGGTATATTAGTTTACGGAGGAAACTCAGTAGCTACATTTTATAACATTTTTTAAACTTCATAAAATACACGAAATATTTTCAATTTTTCTTTTGAAATTTAAATGAGAAAATTGAATTTAAAACTAAAATGGGGGAAAAAAAAAAAAAAAAAATTTCGGAAGCGAAATTAAGTATTTCCCTTTCAATAAGTGATTCACCTTTTCAAGATCGATCGAAATCGGTCATCAAATTGGCGAAAGTAATTAATGATCTTAATTACATTTAGTTTAAATAATTTATGCTTTCATGAAAATTAATTAATTTTCTATTAAATGGATTTAATCTTTTCTTCAAAAGGAAAAAAGTTGTTGCGAAGAAATTGTAAGAATTTATAGATTTGAAGGATTAAATAAATAATTTACAGGGTGTCCACGATGTTTTGTCACCAGTAAAATACTGTGATTTTAGTTTTTTTTTTCCCAGACCCATCCGCGTCTGGATGATGTAGCGACTCGTGGTTCGGATTCCACGTTAATCCGAAGGAATTTTCTGTCATATAGCGTTGACCGTTAGTATGAAAGCAATGATCTGATGTTTCTATATTGCATTTAAGGAAAAAAATCTTCCTTCTCTTGTCCCCATTAGAAAAACGAGATTGTGAGCAACGTCAGTATTCGCCAGCTGCTGTAGTTCAGTGAAAACACTGGAGTCTGGGGTTAGACTCCCAGTAGTGCTGGTTAATAATAACCCAGGAGTTAGCTCAATGGACCGCATTCATTGGCCCGAGCGCCGTGCCAGATTCCGGACCTCTTCACTGATATTAGGCTCTAGTTTTGTTTACAAAAATCTATTTGTATAATTTGTGGTTTTGACTAATCTGAAAATTCATTTTATGGTGGATTATATTTTTAACATTTATTATCGACACGTTATTTATTCGTCATCCATCCAAATCGCAGATAAAAATGTCCTATTCAACTTACCAAAAAATCGGGAAGATTTAAAAACTAGTTTTTTGTAATTTTTTAAAGGTTTTAACATCATTTAAAAGGCAACAGTGTTGTTGGAGGAATGCGTTTTATCCTCCCCACTAAAACCACGATGAGGGGACCAACGACTGAAAGTGGAATTCGCCGATTTAAAAATCAATTTTAGAAATTTGTAGTCAAATAATTAAAAGAATAAAAGTTTTTAAATGCAATAACCGCAATGAAATAAGATGGAAAAGGCAATAAAGTGGGAAACTTTGAGTTGGTGGGATTCGAACCCACGTCGAGTGGTTTCGGTGTGAACGTGGTACCATCACGCTTTTTTCTCGCGTAAAGGAGAAGGAATTTAACGAAGTATCGTCAAACAGCGTAAATATGATCTCGCTTGGATGAACCCTTTTTTCGAGGGAGGGGGGGGGGGGGTTGGATGGCGTGATCAGTATTTCGCTGACTCTGAAACCACAGTTTCGAGTCCCACTAGCTCCAAATTTCCCACTTTACGAGTACTTTGGTTTCCCTTCCCAAGAGAAAACTATTTTGATCGATCAAACAAAAGAGAAACCTCATTAACGACCAATAAAATTCTTTCTTTGCGTTTCCAACACTTCTTTTAACACTATTTGGAAAGGAAAATCTCTCGGAAAACTTCTTTGAGCACTTCTGACTAACGTTTCTCTTGAATTTTGGTCTTGGCCTCTTCGAATATTGCAGGAAGCTTCTTTAGTTAGTTTTTTTTTTATAATTGCACCCAGATTTTTGCACAGATTTAAGTGGAGACAGTTTCCAGGTCATCGTCTGAGTTTAACTTGCTGAAGTAATGTCATCTATGAAAACCACAGAAAAACCGACAAAAACACACAATGAATTTTGTTACATCCCTTAATTTTGAAGACACGTTCAGTCATGTACAAAAGTCCTGTCCTCAACCACCTTTCTACCTCCTCCGCTTCTTCAACGAAGTGACCCACGAGACTTCTATTAAAAGGTAAAAAAAGTGGCCTAACATTAAATTTCCTTGAATTGATTTACAAAAATGAACTAGTAAAAACCCGAAATCCTTTTGTTAAAATAATACAATTTAGTGAAATATTATTGCAAACAAGTCTCGCGAAAGACGCGCTACAACGTTTGACTAAGGCCGATCGCGCACAGGATCGACTAACGACTTGGGTCGTGACGACTCGAGTCGCGTGTCATTTTACATTGACAGAATGGGAGCCCCGGACACTGTAGCGACCGCGTGAGGGGCTCCCATTCTGTCAATGTAAAAAAATGAATCGCAAAACGATCCTGTATGCGGTCGGCCGAAACGATACTACATATTATGAAGCGTGTTCCATAAATTCACATTTAAATTGGCTAAAATTAAAGTATTCCATAAGGTCTGAGAGTGATTACATATATATGAATTTCACACTTCAACACATGAAATAAATTATGCAAATCCACAAGGAAAAAGGAAGAGGGATTTCATGGCCTTTCGTGCATTCAGCAGTACACTTCGTCAGAGAATGACGTTTCTCTCGACGAGGTGTTCTAGCTGAATACACGAAAGGGCCATGTAGTGCAGTCAGTAAGCTACAAAATCGTTCACATTTTGATAAAAGCGACAAATTTGGCACGGATGATGTTTGACACACATTATTTCATATAAGGATGGGTGCCAAGAAAAATCGTAAGGTTAAAGTGGTAGAACCCTTGAAATAAGAAAAATCAAAAAGGTCGTCCAAGAATGTATTTTTACAGAACTTGGGTACATTTCATATAATCTCCAAAATTCATTTAAATTATTCATATGTCACGTCTGGGTCACTTAAAGTACATCAGCAATTAATGTGGAAGATTTTTCTCCATGACGACAAACAACATTAAAAATAATGTAATTTTATTACGACGCTTTAACTGATATCCATCAACAGAGGTACTTTCATGTTATGTGGCACGTATTGTATTGTTTGCTATCATTTTCTCCGCTATTTACTTTAATTTTCCTTATTTTTAAAGCAGAAAAGGAATTATGTAATCAATTATCGCTTCTGTAGAAATTAAGTATGCATAATGGCTACAATGTATAATACACATTTTGCGCATAAATGAGCAAATATTTCAGAGAATACACAGCAGTATAATTTTCAGGTTTAAGAGAAGGACCACTTCCTTATTTAGAATTTTTAGGTTCTCTTCTGTGGCGAAAATGTCACAGCAACAGATTGTGCTGTTGCGATACAATTAAATGGCCTACATATTCAATATATATAAGCTAACTACAATGCATTGTGATACTTTTTTGATGGTAAAAAGTATGTTTTGCAAAGTGGTGTTTTGTATGTACAGCATAAGTTACTATTATTATCAATCGTCAAATAAAAGGTAAATCAATCACATAAGAAAATATTATCAAATGAAAGTGCAATAATGTATGTACGAGTATTTGTTTCAGATTCTGTACAGTCCCTGCCTACAGTTGCACAACGGGACTTAGATGAACTAATTCACACAGGAAAAAAGAATCAGCCTGTAATGAAGCTAATCTGCTAAATAGTTGGTGTTGGATTTTTTTTGTATAGTAAACATGGCATTTCGACAGTGAATCTCATGAACCACACAGTACCTTACAACAAACAGACTGGACACTCTTTTCTTTGTCAGAATGACCTTAAAGATGCAAGACTGTTGTCTTGCAAATTCCAAAGGCAAGTCATGTGGCTATTACTCAATTGCTAACAACTTGCAGCAGGAGTTCAAAGAAACGGAGTATTCCAATGAATATAAATTTGGCATGGCTAGATGGTAGTAGCGGCGTTGCAGAAACATTAGTAGCACACAAAGATTTGTATCACAAATTATGCTACCTGAATTTTTCGAAAGAGAGGTTGGAGAGGGCCAAGAAACAGCTTCACAGCCGAGTCCCAAGAAAACTCATTCTAGCCTGCAAAGGTGCAAGGCCCTGGAACTTCAAGTCACAAAAATGGTACACCGAAGTGTTTCTTCTGTGACAAGTCTGAGGGTCCAATGCATCAGGCATGCACTAAGGACATTGACACTCGTGTCAGAGTGTGTGCCATAAAGCTCCGTGACACTTAAACTACTGGCCAAACTTACAATGTCAGACATGCATGTCTTAGATGCGCAGTAACGCGGCAGTATCATAGAAAATGTCTAATAGCTCTTTATAATAGTGCATGCCTGGACTCGAACAAAGAAGGGGATACTAAAAGTGGATACTCCCAACCTGCTGAGCTATTGCACTAGCTGAGTTAGCAGCCTACATTGAGGAATTAACATCAAGTGAAAGCATACTTCCAGTATTCAAACTTTCTGATCTCTCAGTTGTATTCTAACCTCCAACAACAACTAGGAGCAGATTCGTAACACACGGTTAACTCGACAAGACTTAAAGAACGTCTGTTAGATATTATACCTGATTTGAGGGCCCAGGCTCATGGCAGGGATGTGCTACTTGCATATAACAAAGACATAGATGCTGCACTTAAATTTGCCAGTGAAAGCAAATGTGACTGAGGCAATGGTGCTAGCAAAAGCAGCACAAATAATCAGAAAGGACTTGCTCCAAAATCAAAATGCTTTTCAAGGATCCTCATCTGTAGACTGTCAGAAAGAAGCTGTGCCTGATACACTTCTGACTCGTCAGAATGATCCTTGAAGGACCAAATATAAAGGATCAATCAGAACAAGAGGGAAGCCGTGACAGTGTAGTTTGTCATATCTCAATTGTTGAGAAAGTCTGAAACACACTAGCACATCCGCAAGTGCATCATTATACAATATCCAAAAGGAAACCCTTCTGACCATATATCTTGCCCTGACGGTTCATGCTGCAACTAGAGAGAGAGATTTGGTTGAGAGAATGCATAGTCTTGGGCTTTCCATATCCTGCTTCAGATATCCACAGACCTTGCAAACAATGTCTGTGCACACTATGAAGAAGAGATAGTGTGCCTTTCTCAGTTGAAGAAGAATGTGTTCACACAGCAGCTGTTAACAGTTTGGATCACAACCCATCATCTACAATAGCCAAAGATTCAGTAAGTTCAATAAGTGACACAGCAGTGTCACTTATTGAACTCATTCACTGTGCGTGCAAAGAGCGTAGGGGACTGTGGAAATACTCCAGAGCCAACCTTCCCTGCACGACTCTTTGTGCTTGCTCTGGACAGTGCAGTGGACAAGAGCACTTAGTGCATGGTGTTAATTATATAGTATGTTATAACTAAAATTTGTTTGTTGCGTTAAACATACTATTTTATGACTGAAATGTGTATATTGTACTCTAAATTTTAAGTACCAACTTGAAGACAATGGCTGTATTTGAATAAGTTTGTATCAATTCATACTTTGATAAAAGTAGTTAGATTTACTGTGTGTACTTTTAATGTCAAATAGACTTATAGGGTGATTTGGTACCAATTATAATTATAAATAAACTTAACTTTAAACATTAAATTCCCCAACTCTCACCTGATTTTTCATTTTGCATAAATTGATTGGACTCTTAATGTTAAAGGTACTTAAAGGTACTCTTAATGTTAAGAGTACCACCCCTAAACCTTTAGATTTTTCTTGGTATCCATCCTTATATGAAAAAGTATACATCAAAGAATTATCTGTACCAAATTTGGTGCTTTTATCAAAAAGTGAACGATTTCACCAAAATTTGGAACTTACCCGCTGGACTAATGGAATCGCTCTTCCTTTTTCCTTGTAAGTTTGCATTATATAGACCCTGGGTAGCCTAGTGGTTAAGACGCTGGGGCTGCTGGAGTCCTGGTGGAGCGTGGTTCGGATTCTACGTTAAACTGTCAGTCTAAGGTGGAGTGACAAGCAATTCGGGCGGAAGCTAAACCAAGAATATAATATATATATATACAGGGTGTTTGAAAACTTTCTGTACAAATTGTAATGGGGGATAGGCAACACCAAGACAAACCCTTTTCGTCTATAAGTGTGTGTCCGCTGACGTCACCATTCGGCGCGAGAGGGCGCCGCTGCAATTGGCTAAAAGGTGAAGTGGGCTAGACTCGCGCTTGCCGCGGGCATTCTTAAATCGGACGTAGTACGCGTAACATGGAGCGCTTCACGACTGCTGAGATGGCTGACATGCATATGGTGTATGGGGCTGCCAATGGAAACGGAAGAGCTGCTGTGAGGTTGTACCGACAGCGCTTCCCAAACAGACGTGTGCCAAACCACCAAACGTTTGCGCATTTGCATCGGCGACTGCGAGAAACTGGAACATTCCATGCAAACATGCATGACACTGGTCGGGAGAAACGTGCGCACTCCTGACGTCGAGTCGGGCAGGCAGCAGGTACGGCCCAATCAACTTGCCATGGACGATACCCGCCCAAACATTGACGGCGAACCGTTCTTGATGAGCATGCACCCGTGTAGCGTGTGGATTTGCGTGCGCCCACGTGAGAATTGTGCATGTTAAACACACCCTCACGTGTGAAACAGGCCTCATCTGAGAACAGCACATAAGCCGGAAAATTAGG
Source organism: Bathynomus jamesi (assembly GCA_023014485.1). NCBI lineage: Eukaryota > Metazoa > Arthropoda > Malacostraca > Isopoda > Cirolanidae > Bathynomus > Bathynomus jamesi. The sequence goes on along the minus strand of JAJOZX010000457.1, from coordinate 341,017 downwards.
CTGCACCGCTGTCTGCTGCAGAAACCAGCGTGCGAATTCCACACGAAGAGGGTAATCCCGAGGTTGTAATGCCTGGACTCTCTGACGATGAAACGGATGTAACTGCTGCTCGTGCAACACACTCCAGACCAGGTCGTGGTTCACACCGAGGATACGTGCAACACCTCGCGTGCTTGCGCTTGGATTGTCCTCAAATCGCCGTAGGATTTCTTCTTCCATGTCAGGAGTGCGCACGTTTCTCCCGACCAGTGTCATGCATGTTTGCATGGAATGTTCCAGTTTCTCGGTCGCCGATGCAAATGCGCAAACGTTTGGTGGTTTGGCACACGTCTGTTTGGGAAGCGCTGTCGGTACAACCTCACAGCAGCTCTTCCGTTTCCATTTGCAGCCCCATACACCATAGGCATGTCAGCCATCTCAGCAGTCGTGAAGCGCTCCATGTTACGCGTACTACGTCCGATTTAAGAATGCCCGCGGCAAGCGCGAGTCTAGCCCACTTCACCTTTTAGCCAATTGCAGCGGCGCCCTCTCGCGCCGAATGGTGACGTCAGCGGACATACACTTATAGACGAAAAGGGTTTGTCTTGGTGTTGCCTATCCCCCATTACAATTTGTACAGAAAGTTTTTAAACACTGTATGTATGTATGTATGTATATAATATATATAAATATATATATATATATATATATATATATATATATGAGGGTGTCATTTATTTTTCAACTTTTAAGTTTCCGTGCTCTGACCGGACTGACCCCATCAAAGTATGCCACATGATGTAAAAACAGTGTACAAAGTTTTATTGAGATATTTTAATACTTAAAGGTCGCTCAACGGCTTCGAAGTATTGAATAAGAGATTCTCAGAAATTGTGAATATAAACAATTTCCAAATGTATTTAAACAATTTATTATGTTCCTACATTAGCAGGAAGTGCACAAGACATTATCATAATATTAAGATGAAGTACATTAACATCAGACAGTAGCGTAATTATGATTAATCATTATTTCCACTCAAGGAGTAATTTGTTAGTTTTTAGTCTCTTTCGCAGTCTGGTAATGAGTATCCTCTTCCCATTGATCAGCAGTTTTCTCCAAGAATTCATCTGGGAGGTTGAGCTTCGTGAACAATGATTTTGTGTTCTTTGTTACAAAGTTTTCCAAGCTTTTTTCTTTCACAGTATCGAGGTCAACAACCACACGCTTTGCAGGGTTCTCTTGTCCATCAACACTAGTCATAGATATGACCATGCGATTTTTTATATCAGGAGGACTAAAAGACTGAAATAACACACACTAATGCAAACACATCCTACCATTAAGGCGACTGAAATGATACGGGAGTGAGGTATAGAAAGGAAGCGCATTTCAATTTAGGACAAGTAACAACGCGTCATCAAAATTTTAATGGCCTTGAGCGACCTCTAAATATATTATTTTCTCATGAAACTTCATAATCAGCTTTTTTATATGCAATATCACATTTCTAGAGGGCCAGACCGAAACTTCTTGATGGTTCAATTCTTACCATACAATTAAGTGACACCCTAATATTATATATATATATATTATATATATATATATATATATATATATATATAATGGGTTGAATTTCACAATTAAACACGTGAAATGAATGAATGATGTAAGGTTTACAATTCGGGGTTCCCAAAGTGATCAATATTGACACCCTGGGGTCGATGGGACTGTGCGGGGAGTCGATAAAAATCTATGGGTAGATGGAGGTTCGATAAAGTTCTAGGGGTCCAGGCTTATGTTCCAGGCTTAACATCGATGAGTGCAGTGACTTAAGGCTCAAACCTACATGCCCTTGTTAATGCCCATCAGGCCCATCCACATCATTAGAGAAGATTTAATTGTAAAGGTATTTAGCAGTTATTAATTTTCACTTAATTTCTAATAATGGTAATTGTATAACTACAATGATTAAATATTGACTATATTTTGATGTTTCTTGACTTCATTTCATTTAAAATTATTTTAAATATTGAGAATTTGGTTTAGGGGTCGATGATAACTTTATAAGCTCATCAAGGGGTCGACAAGCTCAGAAGTTTGGGAATCCCTGGTTTACATCATCTTTACATCATATATAATGTGGCGTTCATGGATCTTGAAAAAGGGTATGATAGGGTTGACAAAGGTGTTGTGACAAGTGCTGCGGCTGTATGGGATACATAGGTCGTTGTTGAATCCGCTGAAAAGTTTGTACCGAGAGAGTAGAGTACGTGTGTGTGTGTGTGGGAAGAGAAGAGGGTCAGTGGTTTCCGGCGAAAGCGGGTCTACGGCAGGGTTGTGTGATGTCTCCATGGTTGTGTAATCTAGTATTAAAAACACATTTCTTGGGATTGTTCAGTTCTTATCTCTCATGTATAATACTGGTTTCTTTGTATGGTATTGGTATAGTGCCTTCAATGGTCATGTCATGTCAGTAGTGATAATTTAAGATTAATACATGTTTTAACTATTAATAATACTTATTTACTTATTATTAATTAATAACAATTACCTGCTTATTTTTAATAAGAGCCAAGTAAAGCCTAAAGCTTCAGGGCCAAAATAAGTAGTCGAGCTTCAGAATTATTCATGTCATTGTAAAACGAATGTATTTATTTTATTATTAATAAAGGTTATCCGATTGTTTGTGTTAATAGACGGGATGGTGAAAGAGGCGAATGCAAGGATCATGGGGAGGGGAGCTGGCGGGGTGATTGGGAAGTGAATCAGTTGTTGTATGCGGATGATACGGCTCTGGTGGCGGATTTGAGGGAAAAGCAACAGAGACTGGTAACCGAGTTCGGGAGGGTGTGTGGAAGAAGGAAGCTAAGAGTAAATGTAAATAAGAGTAAGGTTATGTGGTGCTGTAAAAGGGAAGTTCATGAGCGACTGAGTTTGTATTGTGAGGAAACGGAAGAAGTGGTGTTTCAGGTACTTTGGAGTGGATGTGGCGAGGAATGGGACGATGGAGGCGGAGGTGAGTCACAGGGTGGAAGAAGAGGCAAAGGTACTGGGTGACCTAAGAAGTGTCTGGAAGGAGAAATCAGGGTTTGTGGGTGCGAAGATGGGTATGTATGAAAGGTATAGTGGTGCCAACAGTGTTGTATGGATGTGAGGCTTGGGTGGCGAATGCAAAGGAAAGAAAAAGGGTGAATGTACTGGAAATTAAATGCTTGAGGACGATCTGTGGGGTGAGGCGCAGTGATCGTGTGAGAAACACTGTTATCCGTAAGAGGTGTAAGACTCGGAGTCATGTGGAGAGAGCAGATGAGGGGGTGTTAAATGGTTTGGGCATATGGAAAGGATGAGCGAGGAGATGCTGAAGAGGATTTACGTGTCGGAGGGGGAAAAGGGGGAGGGGTAGACCGAGGAGGAGATGGAAGGATGGAGTTAAGAAAGCTTTGGATCAGCGGGGCCTGGACGTCTGGAAGGGTGAAAGATGCGCTCTAGATAGAAAAAACTTGAGCGATGTGGTCTATGGGGTCGACGGGCTGGCAATGTACCGCCTCAGGGTGCATGAAGTGGTCTGGGTAAACCGTGAAGTACTCTGCGGGGCTGGGCTGTGGAATTGTTGCCCTGAGGCAGGTGCATTAGTGTCATGTCAGCTGATGAAGTGAATGTGAGCGATTAAGGCGATTCCTGCATGTTCCTGACGCGACCTCACTACGGTGGGAAAGGCGTTTGAGTTTGTTTATATATATATATATATATATATATATATATATATATATATATATATATATATATACATACTCATTTTTGCTTACGGTTTTTTTTTGTTTTAGGGATATATTGCGTATATACTCGTACATTGGGTTTGTATTTTTATATTTATTTTTTTCTTGTATAAGGTTATTTTTACACGCTTTTGGCCTATATATTTTAGGGGGGGTCTTTTACAGGGTTCAGGTCTTTGATTCTATTGTCCTTTTCTGATTTTCGTAACTATGTCTGGTGATGAAAGTAAACAGGCCTGCGCGTTAGAGGCAGTGTTTCAAGGAGAAAAATCGAGTGATAGTGCGGCAATGACGTATTTAATGAAATTTCAGGAGGCTCTAAGTCATGAATCGGTTAATATAGATAGTGTGGTGTTTACCTTGGAGTCTGTTACAGAAGCATTGAAGTATAAGCAAAAGGGAGCTATGCCAAAAGGTACGTCGGGGAAAAAAGTGCAGTACCAGGTCAGAGAGGATACGTATGAAGAGAGTGACACGGAGCCTGATGAACGACGAACGAGGCAAAAGAAAAAAGTATCGCATGGGTCTACGGCAAAGACTCGTAAGTACACGACGGATGGTAGTACAGATACTGAGGTTGAAGAGTCCCAACAGGGTCAAGGTGGTAGGTTTTGGTTGAAGGTTATTGGAGTTAGAAAAGTCTGGAATTTCTCACCAGGAGGCGACTAATAGAATTTTAATAGTAATAGCTGGTGAGCTTCTGAGATTCTTAGGTATGATAAAGAGGTTAGGAGTGTTAAGGCAGTTAAACCGTTAAAATTTGGTGTTGAACGTATTCAGATATTTGATGCATTTATGGAAGATTTCGAACGGTACGCGGGTGAACAACTTGGTAAGGATAAAAACAGGTGGATAGTAGAGCTTAGGAATTTTCTAGAGGGACCAATTTTAAAAACCTATTACAGTGTGTATCGCCCGAAAGTCTCTTATACGACCATCATAGCCCGCCTTAAGAACTGGTGTAAGGAAGAAAAGATAACGAGCAGACTGAGTTACAGAGAGAGTTTTGGCGTATGGAAATCAAGAAAGGAGAACGCTACAGTGATTTTGCCCTAAGATTGCAAACAACTTACGAGGCAGCAGTTCCTGAAGGTAAACGCGACGTGGAGACTTGAAAGGTCAGTTTTTGAAGTCTGTTCCTTCTAAGGTAGCACGAAGAATTAAAATTAGGCTTGGAACTGAGAGAGAGAGTGCCAACGTCAAATGGAAGGATATGGTAAGGTGGGCTCTAGATGAAGACGAGCTTGAGGAAGAAGAGAAGGTACGTAAGGATGATGCTATTCCGGTCTGGACTGCCTTTCCTGAGAGTGCTATGAACATGAATGAGGATTCTCGAATGCCGTATGCTGGTGCGGTTAGGCAGGGTAAACCATGGATGCATGAGCAAGGTAAACAATGGATGCATGGACAAAATAGGCCTTGGATGAATGACGTGTCAGGAACAGGCGCACAAGGTGAGAAGAGGGTGGGTGTGTCATTTCTGTCGTAGATCTGGGCATGTGAAGAAAAATTGTTGGAGGCTGAATGGTTGGTGTTTCGCGTGTGGGAGTGACCAGCACATGGTGAGTGACTGTAATGTTAGGGGTGATTTTTATGGGAAAAGACCACAAGGCCAGGGAAAGAAACCTAAATGTTATTTGTGTGAGGAGGAAGGGCATGTCATATCTAGATGTCCTATGCTCGAGAATGCACGTGAGAAGAAAAGGAAGTCGACGGTAATAAGGGAAACTAATTAGCCCCGGCTCTGGTAATTACGAGTCGGGGCTGTTGATAGAGGCGCTGAAAGTGAGGATGCAGGCAATAAGATTTTAAATTTGAATCCCGAGGCTGCTGAATTTGTTTCAAGTGAGCAGATGGGTGAAAGGGGGCAGGTAAGGGAGCAAATATCTTTGCCGCAGGTAGTACGTCGGAAGTGTAAAGTAGAAGGTAAAGTTGACCGTACGGTGGTGTTTGCTATGGGAATGACTAAAAGCAATAATCAAGAGCTTGAGGCACAAGACTTGATGGAATTGGTAGTTCATTTGAATGGAGTTGGGGTGGTGGCAATGATTGATTCGGGAGCACAAATGGGTGTGATAGATACTAACCTTGCCACGAGTTTACCTGAGTTGTGTATGGAGGAATGCAAGATAAGGCTGCATGGAGTTGGGGTGGAAAGTGAGGGTATATTAGTGACAAAGAAGGTTCGAGTGAATGTGAAGATACATGGTGTGAATTTTTGGTAGTTAACAATTCTGGTCAACCAGTAATTCTTGGGATTGATTTCCTGGTCAAAAATAAAATTAAACTTAATATGGGTAGAAGATGCTTTAAAAGGGCTAATGAAAATGATGAGCAAGAGGAGCTGTATGTGGGTGTGAATGTTTGAGAATGGTCTCTTATGTTCCAATTTGTATGGCTGAGAACGTGATACTGGAAGAGGATAAATGGATTAGAGTTAAAGTTAGGAGGCCTCATAATAGTTTTAAACCACGGGAATGTTGTGGGGAATGTGAAAGGGACGACGAAGATGTGTTATTTGTCGATGGTGACTCTGTGAATCCGAAGTTTGAAAAGTTATTGAGAGTTTGGCCTGGCTTGATTAACTGGGAAAGTGAAGTTTTGTTTTTTTTAGTGAGAAAGTTGATACCTGGTAAATTAGGATTAAAAGAAAATGCAAGGATTACAACTGCGTATTCAATGGTTGATAATGCAAAGTTGGAAGAGCTCGATAAAGAATTTACTTACGCGGTGAACACGTTAGTACATGAAGCAGGTGGAATGAATGATTGTAAGGAATGGAATGAAGAATCCCTTCAGAGTAAAGTGTCTTTGTCTGATGTAATTAATGAGCAAGAGCGACAGGTCGTTTGGGGTGTGTTATGGAAACACAGGAATGTTTTTAGTAAAAGTGACTCGGATATTGGGCGCGCACGTATGACTCCATATAAGATTGTATTGAATGATTACACTCCGATATACCAGCGACCACGTAGATTTAATAGAGAAATGAATGAGGAGGTTGAAAAGCAGGTTAGAGAGTTATGTATGCGTGACATTGTGGAGCCCTGTGCTTCTGAATGGAGTTCTCCTATCGTGCCAGTTCGTAAAAAGGATGGGTCTATACGATTATGTGTAGATTATAGAAAACTGAACGTGGTTACTAAAGCAGATAGATTTCCTATGCCTAATTTGAGTGAAGCGGTGTTTGGGTTGCATGGTATGAAGTATTTCACTTCCATGGATTTGCTTCGCGGTTATTACCAGATGCCTGTAGAAGAGGAAAGTCGCGATTTCACTGCGTTTTCAACTGTAAGTGGTCAATATAGATTTAAAAGTTTGAGTTTTGGTCTAAAAACGGCACCAAGTGGGTTTCAAAGAGAAATGCAGAGAGTTTTGAATGGTTTGCCGTGGTCGCGGGTGGTAGTGTATATTGATGATATTTTGGTTATGTCCGAGTCCTTGAGTGAGCATATTGAGTTGTTGGACAAAGTATTAACGCGCTTGGAAGAAGCGGGAATGAAGGTCAAACCAAGTAAATGCCAATGGGTGAAGGAAGAATTAAATTTTTGGGTCACATGGTAGGACGGAACGGTTTATCTAAATTGCCTGAGTATGTGGATAAAGTCACTAATTTTGAACGACCAAAAACGGTGAGTGACTTGCGTCGGTTTTTGGGATTGATTAATTTTCAAAGAAAATTCATTCAAAATTGCTCTGGTATCTCAGCACCGTTGTGTGAAATTACTGGTAGAAAGGGGAAAGAAGTGATTGAATGGACGGAGGAACGATTAAGTGCATTTGAGGAGTTAAAGGTACGTATGAGAGATGCTGTATCGTTAGCTTTCCCCGATTTTTCTGAAGGTGCGGAACGAATGGAATTATATGTCGATGCAAGTGGTGTGGGAATGGGTGCTAGTCTGTGTCAAAAGCAAGATGGGGTGGACAGGATAATAGCTTACGATTCACATGCATTTTCACCTGCCGAAAAACGGTATTCGACCATAGAACGTGAGTTAACTGCATTAAGGTGGGGTATAAAGGCATTTAGGCCATTTTTATTAGGTCGTAATTTATCCTCTATACAGACCATCGTCCTTTGGTCTACCTGCATAGCATGAAGATGATTGATAGTCGTTTGGCAAGAACGTTAGAGGATATAAGTGAATATGATTTTGAGATTAGATATAAGGCAGGTCGTGAAAACATTGTGGCAGATGCGTTGTCTAGATGTTGTCAAGGAGTCATCGAGAATGAATGTATAATAAATGGGGATTTGGAAGGGCTGCCAGAAGGGTTGAGGATGATTAAGCGTGTTCAGGGAGGAGGCAACTCTTTTAGTGTTGGATGAAAGGAGAATACCTAGTGTCCTGATAGTGTGCAGGGTTTAAGAGAGTTGTTGGCAGACACATTAAGTAGGAATTATAAGAAATATGGGTTCAGTAGACGTGGCAAGGTGAAGCATCTTCGGTCCCTTCGAATATGTGGAACACTGCCTGTGCTAGAAATGTTGTTGGTTGCTAGTGATTTGTTTGGGGTTGAATTTTCGGTACATCATGGTACATGTTGTACAGTTGCGTATGTGGGTCCCGATGTGAAAGAGAGATCAGATTTAGTGAGTGTGCATTTGCAGTGTTTGGCAGGTGTGCATTTTAATCCAGTTTTGAATGACGGAACGTTTGACTGTGAAAATGTTATTGAAGGAGTGGAATGGGATGATTGCAAATTGGAAGGACAGATCAGAGAAAATGGAGTACCGTTAGAAAGTAACAACGAGGAGGTGCAAATGAATTTGTTTATGAAAGAGAGCGAATCTAATAATAGGTATTGTTGCGGTCACGATGGGGCTTTTGTCGCTTGGACAAATATTCGTATTGACGGTTACACTTACTGTGCATTTTTGGATACTGGTTCAGCTGTTAGTTTGGTACGAGAATCTGTGTTTGAGGAGGCGAAAGTTCAGGAGTTTCGAATGAGACAGTTGGGTATAGATGTGCAACTGAAAGGAATTGGATCAGAATATGTGCATTCGCGAATAGGTAACGTTAGATATGTATGTCTGACAAGCAGGTAGTGACAACACCATTGGTTGTGGTACCGGATACTGTATTCAGTTGTTTTTCTGTTAGGGATGAATTATTTGGTTAAGGCTAGTGTAGAGTTAGATTTTGGTGAAGGTTTTATATTAGTCTATGGGACTGTAGGGCAAGTAGTGGATATTTTATGTCACGGTTGGATTAGATGGTAGAAATGTTGAATCGGAAACTGAGGATATTAGATCAGATGGGGGATGGTGATGTAGATTTGAGTTATAGTGACAGTGTGACGTTCAGTTTAGTTGAAAACATGTTAGCCAGGGATGTGGTTCTGAAGTTACAAAATAGATCTAATGTAATTAGTAGATTGAGAGAAAAGGTTGCAAAGGGTAGCACAATGGTGGAAGACCGTATGTTGGTAGAGTTTAGACGGTATTTTAAAGACTTGGTAGTGAATAATAAAGTTTTGTTTAGAAAAATCAGTGAGTGAGAGTTTGCTGTAGTAATAGGCTTTAGGCAGTTAGTTCACGTAGTAGTTATGTTTCATAACCAGTTAGCCCACATTGGTAGAGAAGTTATTGCATGTAGTTTCAAAGTATGTATGGCACCCTAAACTATATATGATAGTCAATGATGTGTGTGGAAGATGCCAGAAGATGAAGATTGGTCACCAAGTGGTATATCCCCCAATATGGAAGATAGAGGTAAAGGTACCCTTTGAACTTGTAGCTGTAGATTTGGTAGCCTTGCCCAAGACACCGAGAGGTTATGTTGCATGCTTAGTTGCAGTTGACCATTGTAGTAAATGGGCAGTAACAAAACCATTGAGAGATAAGACCGCCACATGTGTAACCAAAGCTTTTGAAGAGCATGTCTTACCCAGTTTTGTACGTATTCCTTCCAAGATTCTCTCCGATAATGGAAAAGAATTTAGGAGCCAGTGTTTTACTACTATGCTAGAAAAATTAGGAATTGGGCATGTGTATAGTAGTCCATATAAACCTGCTGCGAATGGTGCAATAGAGTGAGTGAACAGAACGTTAGCGGAATTCTTGAGGAATTTGTGTGAAAAGGGGTATGACTGGGATGTTTGGCTGCCTAGAACAACCTTAGTCTACAATAACACGCTCCATGCGGAAATTGGAATGACTCCGGCTGAGAAAATACTGTGTGAAATTCATGAGAGAGGGAAAATGTTACCAGTTACACAAGAGGAACAAATGCAGTGGCGGGAAGGCCATCCTAATTTGGTATCGTATGGGAAGGGTGTGAAAGTAAAGAAAAAGATTGTAACAGTTGACAGGTCATTGGAAAGAAAGATGGAAGGCAGGTATGAAGGTTCATTCACAGTGGTGGAACTGCTGTCAAGGGGTATGGCTTGTGTGATTGAGGGTCAAGGAAGACGAATGAATGTCCACTTTTCTCATTTAAAGTTGTGGGTGGATCAGCCTTTGTATCTTCGTGAATACTGGGAGCGACAGAAAGGTGTGTGTGAGAGGTTAGAGCCTGAGCGGGGATGTTTTGAAGGGAAAATGCATCCTAGTATTCATGGATCGAAAATGGATTCCGGTATTAAGTTTGGGTACAGGTATGATAGTGAACTTCCAGAATCCGAGGAGTCTTCGGGTGAGATGCAGTTAATTTCCACCAGAGTAAGACAGGGCCCACCTCGTCGAATTCAATGGAGTACGTGCAAAAAGTTGGCTGTTTGTAAGGTTAACCAGGTAAAGGTGGCTCATAAGTCAATTCAGACAGAATCCAGTACAAGAGAGGTGGCAGTTCAGGTTGAAGGAGTAAGTACAGCACTTCCATTTGATTTCGAGATGGGGGATTGGCTCGAGACGTTCCAGGGGGATTTCACCGATTTTGGAGAGGACGAAGAAAGAAGTAAGGTAACACTGGTATGCATCAATTTTGCTGTCAAGGGTTTTGTAAGTGATTCTTATAGAGTTTTCCCTGCTGATTTCGAATCTGCAATCCGTTTTTCTCAATCAGCTCAGGTTATCCGGCTATGGCCTCATAAGTAAAATAGAATTTTTCGTGATTTTGTCAAGCGGAATTGGAACAGTAACATCTATCATCACTTGTTCACTTGTATAATATCTTTTTTACTTTTCAGGCATATAGATAAATATTTCATAATGAATAGAGCGTGTAAAAATGATCCCAATTGATTCTGCTACATAGGTGGGACGCTTACCATGCCAAATAACCAGTCCCAAATCACTAAATTTGTGAAGACAATGTATGGAGCATACTTTGGAATTAAGCTAGGGGACCAGGACAAAAATTTCGCCCCTCATATGTGCTGCAAGACGTGCATTGAAAATTTGAGATGGAGCAAAGGCAGAGCGAAATCTTTGCCTTTTGGAATTCCCATGATTTGGAGAGAAGGAAAGGATCACGTGACAGATTGCTATTTCTGCATGACAAACCTCCAAGGTGGGCTTATAAATTTATTTTTCTTAAATATTTTGAAATCCTCGTATGAAACTTGACATAATATTCACCATAATGTAATATTCACCATAATGGTAATCATACATTTACATATACATATTGTAATAGAAAATACATTTACACATACATGTTGTTATACAAGTTACATTTACATATACATATTGTAATAGAAAATACATTTACACATACATGTTGTTATACAAGTTACATTTACATATACAATGATTGTATATTTCTTTCTTTTTCATTCATATTGTCCCCGAAGGGACAATATGTGAAAAAAAAGAAAATATACAGACTCCATCGACCTATTTCATATCTTACAGACCGCAGCCTTCCACGAGCCGCCACTGTCTGAATGCTTCTTCTATTTCATATGCAAGTTTATATCCATGTTTCTGTGTTTCTATTTTCAGGAGTTAACAAGAAGAATAAACATTGTTGTATACCCTGACATTCCTTCTGCTATGAGACCTGTACCCCATGGTCCTGGAATTCCAATACCCGACCCACCTCAAACCCTGGACTTCGATGATTCTGATGATGAATCAATGACCAGTCCCAGTCGTATATACCTCAAAATACCGCTTCAAATGAGCCGAGGCCTCTCAACCAGGCCAAACTTAATGATCTTACCAGGGATTTAGGACTTTCCAAATTAGCTGCCGAGATCTTGGTCTCACGACTTCGAGAGGACAACTTGCTGGCTCCGGGAACAACATTCTCCTGGTATAGGAAACGAGAGGAAGAATTCCGCAAGTTTTTTGCAGTGCACGAAAATATCTCTTCCTCAGTGTACTGCTGCAATGTTGAGGAGCTAATCGAATCCTTGGGCCTACCATATAACGCATCAGAATGGAGGCTATTTATAGACTCGTCTAAACGAAGTTTGAAAGCAGTACTTCTCAACATTGGGAATAGGGTTGCATCAGTCCCTGTAGTACATTCCGTCCAACTTACTGAGAGCTACGATAACATGAAAATTTTACTGGATGCTCTCGTATACGACCAACATAACTGGAGGATCTGTGGAGATTTGAAGGTAATACTAATATCATAAGTAAACTGTTGCTATTGACTATGTTGTTTTTCCAAAGGTTATTTGAGAGCGTATAAGAACACTTAACTTCCCCACAGAAGTGATAGTCCAATGCATAGATTTTTTTATCTGATAGAACAAATTCTCTAAATTCTTTAAATATTTTAATTTTTTTTCAGGTTGTGGCATTTGTATTGGGAATGCAAGGGGGATACTCGAAATACCCATGTTTCCTCTGCAAATGGGATAGCCGAGCGGATGAGAAGCACTATGCACAGCGTGAATGGGCATCCAGAGAGAATTTTGAACCTGGGTCGCATAATGTCGTTTCAGTACCCCTTGTACCACCAACAAAAATTTTGCTCCCACCACTTCATATTAAGCTGGGCTTGATGAAAAATTTTATCAAATCAATGAATAAGGAGGGTTCAGCATTCCGATATCTCGAGAGTAAATTTCCTCATATATCTGATGCTAAACTAAATGCTGGGGTTTTTGATGGTCCTCTAATTCGAACTTTGATCAAGGATACTCAGTTCGAAAACGCAATGACTCCAACTGAGAAGAATGCCTGGCAGGCATTCAAATCAGTTGTCACTGATTTTCTTGGCAAGCATAGAAGTCCGAATACGAGTCCGTTGTCGAAACTTGATGGAAGCTTTCAAAGCTCATGGGTCGCGTATGTCCATAAAAATGCACTTTTTGTGGTCCCACTTGGACTATTTTCCTGAAAATTGCGGGGATTAGAGTGAGGAACAGGGGAACGATTTCACCAAGATATCAAATAATGGAAGAGAGTACCAGGGAAACTGGGATATCAATATGCTGGCGGACTATTGCTGGTGTTTGAAGCGAGACGTGCCCCGAAGAAAAACACAGACGGAAGCCAAAAAAAACTTCATTCCTTCCTCATAAACTTTTTTCCATATTCATTGTATGAATAAAAGTATTTATTCACACAATGTTTTCATTTTTCACGAGTGTTCTTTATAATATTACTCTTATCTACAGTGTTTAAGCTAAAAAAAATCAATAAATTTGGAGATAAAATTGGACTTATAATAAATGGCCAATAGAGAAAAAACCTGACCTGATTGAGGAACCAATGTCATTTTCGAATTCAGCATGGTCGAATTATATAATGAGTTGAAAAAACCCTCACAGCAGACAAAAAAATTTCATATGCATACCAGTGTAATAGACGAGAGGAGATGGAGTGAGGCTTTAGACTTGTGTAATAGTAAAATAGAACATGTGAATAGTTTACCTCAAGTGAAAGAAGCGTACACGTTATGCTCCTCTTAACTAGTTCTAAGTGATTCTGAGGATGGACATATAGAGAGGAAAGAGGTAATAGAACAAAATACCGAAGTAGATATTAGTGAAGTAGCCATGAGATTAGGTTTAACATCCGGGGAAGAGTGGAAATTTTACTATTTTTTATAAAGGTTTATCGGAGACGAATAAACAAGTGGGCAAGAGATGAGGATCTGAATCCTGATTTTTAAACGGGTTACAAGATCAAAATTATTGTTGCAAGATTTACCATGGGTCCAGGAGTGTTATTAGAATACGAAGTAAAACGAAAAACAAAATCTAAAATGTTAAAGGACGGCAATAAGTCAGCGTAGGGTTTGAAAAGATACAGGTTATATAGTTTTTAACTTTGTGGAAATATTTTTTGTTTGTTTTATTATTAGTTTTCTTCTTAAGATTGGTTTCCAATCTTGAGAGGGGAGAAATGTAAGTGTTGATAATTTTTCCATTGTTTGTAAATATTTTTTTTTTAATTTTTGTATTTTTTGTCTTTCATGTATTGTGTAAAAATTAATTATTGGGGTCAATGTGTAAGTGGGTGGTTGGTAAAAACTTTCTAGAAGTTTCGTGCAGAGCTTTACTCTGCTCTGGTGGAATCTTGGCATTGTTTTGTCTACTGGCATAGAAAGCATTCATGGTCAGAGAACTGAGAGATTTTGGTTTTCTGTAAATCTTTAAGGAAAGTGGAGCATAATTTAAGGTAAATGGTGCTGTTATAATAAGTGGTGTTATTTACTTGTGGTAATATGGAAAATACTGGTATATAATATTGGTTTATTTATAGAAAGTGTTGGTTTTATTTAGCTAGATATAAGTTTAAGATAAATGTTTCCTTTGTTAGGGTTGATTGCCAGGTTACCACCGAAGCGGAGGAGTGAGGCGTCTCGGCCCAAGTTTGTGGGTAAGATTTAAAATACTTGTTTATTTTAGGTTAGGTTTCTGAAATATGTGGTTATTTGAATTGAATGTGTTTGTGTTGGGTATTTAATAAATTTTATCTTATATTAGGATATGAGCTGGACGTATCGTAAATATTTGTATATCGTACTTTTATCATGGGGATGGGGTTTGCTTCAAGTTTGCTACTTCGTAGGTATCTGTGCTTTCCTTCTGGTTGAGTCAAAGGTGAGGTTCGGGTTTCGTCGACCATATATGGTCAAGTTTGTGGAGGCCTACCACACCCCCAGCGTTCGACATTGCGGCTCGGTTGTCTTGTCATCCTCAGGCCATTTCCAGCTGCAACAGATTACCTGGTGCACGTTCTTAGGCACGTTCGGCAGTGAAGGACTGGCCGACGGCACAGGAGTTCGTAGTGGGCTACCAACGAGGTGTTTAGCTGTATAAAGACTATTCGGTCTAGACGTTGGCAGACCTGCCAGCCAGTGTTTGCGTACTATTATGGTATCATTGAATTTGTTTATGAATTGAGATTTATTTGGTATTTGTGAATAATTTTGGTAAGATCGTTCGGGTATCGAAAGGAAGCCGATTTGATATTTTCTTCAACACTTGTTACGATTTTGGTATCTTGTTTACTATATTCACAATTGAGTTGTTTTTGTAAATTTAATCTTTTACGCTTATGAAAAAATATTGGTTTGGGAATGTGAATATTTCGTTCCAATTTATGGATACACATACATACATGTGTGTATACTTACGTCGTTTCTATACGTTAATATACTGCGCGGTCATTGCAGTTAAATGTACATATTCACGATTTGCGAGGGTGCCCTCTCAAGGCATTGGTTTCTGCCCTATGTAGGAGAATTACAACTTCTGACTATCGTGGCTCCGTAGTGTAGTGGTTAGCACGTCTGACCGGCAATCGGAAGATCCTGGGTTCGATTCCCGGGCGGGTGCCTTATTTTTCATTTGTTTATTTCTCTTCCTCGTGTGCAGAACACTCCTCTATACTTACGTCGTTTCTATACATACATACATACATATGTATATACACATACATACATGTGTATACACACACATACATGTGTATATACACACACATACATGTGTATATACACACACATGTATGTGTGTGTATACATACACATACATGTATGTGTGTATACATACATGTGTCTGTGTGTATACATACACATACATACATGTAGGTCTGTGTGTATATACACATACATACATGTAGGTCTGTGTGTATATACACATACATACATGTATGTGTATACATACATGTATGTGTGTGTATACATACATGTGTGTGTATACACATACATACATGTATGTGTGTGTATATACACACACATACATACATGTATGTGTGTGTGTGTACATACATGTATGTGTGTGTACATACACATACATGTATGTGTGTGTGTGTACATACACATACATGTATGTGTGTGTGTGTACATACACACATACATGTATGTATGTGTATATACACACACATACATGAATGTGTGTGTGTATGTATACACACAGACATACATGTATGTCTGTGTGTATACATACACACATACATGTATGTGTGTATATACACACACATGTATGTATGTGTGTATATACACACATACATGTGTGTGTAATACACATACATACATGTATGTATATGTGTGTATATACACACGTGTGTGTGTGTATATACACATACATGTATGTGTGTGTATATACACATGTATGTCTGTGTGTATACATACACACACATACATGTATGTCTGTGTGTATACATACACACATACATACATGTATGTCTGTGTGTATATACACATACATACATGTATGTGTGTGTATATACACATACATACATGTGTGTGTGTATATACATACATGTATGTGTGTGTGTATATACATACATACATGTATGTGTGTGTGTATACACATACATGTATGTGTGTGTATATACACACACATACATACATGTATGTGTGTACATACACATACATACATGTATGTGTGTGTGTGTACATACACATACATGTATGTGTGTTATACACACACATGTATGTGTATATACACATACACATGTATGTGTGTATATATATACACATACATACATGTGTGTATACACATACATGTGTATATACACACACACATACATGTATGTGTGCGTGTATATACACACATACATGTATGTGTGTGTGTGTATATATACACATACATACATGTGTGTGTATATATACACATACATACATGTGTGTGTATATATATACACACACATACATACATGTATGTATGTGTGTATATACACACACACATACATGTATGTATGTGTGTATACACACACACATGTATGTATGTGTGTATATACACACACACATACATACATGTATGTGTGTGTGTATACACACACATACATGTATGTGTGTGTGTATATACACACACATACATGTATGTATGTGTGTATATACACACACACACATGTATGTATTGTGTATATACACACACACATATGTATGTATGTATATACACACACATGTATGTATGTGTATATACACACACACACATGTATGTATGTGTGTATATACACACACACACACATGTATGTATGTGTGTATATCACACACACACACACACGTGTGTGTGTATATACATACACATACATGTATGTGTGTGTGTGTACATACATGTGTGTGTATACATACATACATGTATGTGTGTGTGTGTATATACATACATACATGTATGTGTGTGTATACACACACACACATACATATGTATCTATGTGTGTATATACACACACACACATACATACATGTATCTATGTGTGTATATACACACACACATGTATGTATGTGTGTGTATACACACATGTATGTATGTGTGTGTATACACACATGTATGTATGTGTGTGTATACACACATGTATGTATGTGTGTGTATACACACATGTATGTATGTGTGTGTATACACACTGTATGTATGTGTGACATACATGTATCTGTGTGTGTGTATACACACACACATACATACATGTATTTGTGTGTGTGTGTGTATGTGTATACACACACACACGTGCGTGAATAAACATTCATTGATAAGAATAACTGACGTGGCTTCTCCAGTCTCAGCCAGTAGTAAAGGGCTTTGGCCTCTCCGCTTTCTGTGTAGAAATAATTTTCAAAAGATCTTCGCTACAGTAGCGCTCCCGGTAACTTGGTGGTCTCGGTGTCGGACTCTGGGCGGTGAGGCACTGGGCTCTCTCCCAGCTGCTGCCTCCTGGGTTGCGTTTGACCGGCCACTCACCCTGTCAATGCTCGGGCTCGGGTAACCCTTGATATATTCTTACCCCATGCAGTGGGAAAACGAATTTCCAATCTTTCCTACTGTCCATGACATCATCGGAAGAGTGGTCTATCAAGCCTGAGAAAATAAGGACAAACCAGTCTTCGTTTACATTTATTGAACAAGTTGTTAGTAAATGTAAATGTAAATTTCCTTTAATGTAAGGAAGCATGACAAACTGGTTCTTGTTTTTAGTGAATTAAGTAGCACCACCTATTTCTACCAATTAAGTAGAGGGAGATTTGGGCTACAGTAAAATTACATTTTTTTTTTTTTAAATTTCATCATTAACGACAATGATTATAATTATTATTATTATTATTATTATTACCATTGACAAAAAAAAGACATTACATCTCCAAAATAATTGTAATGAAAATGTAAGCACAATTCCTTGAAATAATGAGAGAGAGAAACGTGACCGCCATTTAGAATCCTCGTCTCGAACAGGAAACACAAACGATCCAAAATGAGGAAGTTATCGTAAATATTGTTGAGAGACTTCCGTTGAAGGCGAAGGCGAAGGCGAATTTCCGGGTGTCTTCACACGCACACTGAACCATGAATGATCTTTCTGTTGCAATATATTTCCATCCTCAATGAACGCTTACAATAATCCTGAAGTAGAAATAATAACTAGAAAACCGTCAACACGGGGTTAGCCGACACATATTTAATATAATTCTCCCCCTCCCTCCCCCATCGCTCTTCCATTCCCCGACTCCATCAGAATGGGAGAAGTTTACTACGACGTCGACGACAACGTAAAACCTAAAAAATAGTTGGCAATCAACCTCAGATCGGATAATAATAATAATAATAATCATAACTCGTTAAGTGACAGGAGATGTGAATGTAAGATTAAGTAAAATCGAAGGACAAAGATGAAGCAATGTAAAAAATGTCGAAAGTTCAAGAGAAATTGCGGGTTGGTACAACACCGTTCATGCTCAGCCCTCCAACCCCTCTGCTGTTTGAGTGTAAGAGAGTTTCGGATCAATTCCACGCTTATTCACACAGTCACTAAAGGTGCCAATACAACTGTCAGCCTTCCATCACCACTCATTCTCTCCGCTTGACCAAACGAATGTAACAAACTCCTTTCTCTTCACATTCATTGACTTTTTCACTCCACACCTTTCTCATTTCTTACACGCTCTCTCCTTTTGACAGAAGAGTGGCATGCCAAACAAATGCCTCAAAGTCATAGGGATGGTACTGATACAATTTCGCGCAAATCACTCGTTCTCTCTACATTCAAGCGTTTCTCTCCAACCAAACCCTTTATCGAACCGAGAACACGCTAACGTTATTTCGCTTCAAGTTCCGGATTTATTCCACGCCACCTTTATGCTCCTTTCACACGGCCAGAAATGTTCTGGAATAGGGATGGGGATCCTTTATTGTGGCGGGCAAATTTCAACTAAAATAGTCTCTACCGGGAAAAATGCAGCTTTAAAAATAGTTTGGGACATAATTGAGATGTAAATACTGTGACTTTAAATAATCAAAATGTCCGCGGCCAATTAAAAAGCAGAACAACGAAACCCCGTAAACATTGCCGTGGGAATGAGATGGGATTTCTTATACTAAAATTTCGATACTTTTGCTAGGATTACTAAACCCACTCGCGCTTATTCTACAATAATGAAATGTATAAAAAACAGTTTAGGTTGGATTTTTGAACTATCCCAATTGAAATACTAATTTCACAAACACTTAATAGTTTGTTATTAAGCCTAGCTTACATAACTTTAACCTAGTACACGTATAATATACTGGGTTTACTAGTTAGGCAAACAATGTACTGGATATATCAGGTTGTGACAAATTTTGCTCGATTAGAAAACGGACGATAGATAATAGAATAACCTCAAGATAATGTGAAATACTTTTAGAAATGTTGCAAAATACACGCGGCGACAGGTTCGCACAGGTTTTATCACGATACAGAATGACTTAGGCTAGTGTAGGATTAGGCTAATTAATATTTTCTCTGGTGTTTTTCATACAGTTACAATGTCACCCCTACGATATTACAGTAATTGAAAAAACATGGAGCCCACGAAAGAGCATATTCGACAGGTGATGCTGTATGAGTTCCATAAAGGATCTAACGCTAGTGAATCCGCAAAAAACATTCAGAGTTTATGGAAATAATGTTGTGAGCGAATGGATGTGTAGGAGATGGTTTGAGAAGTTCAGAAATGGAGACTTCAATCTGAAAGATTACCAATGAACAGGACGACCAAATGAGTTAGATAAAGAGTTGCTGAAAGCAACAGTGGAGGAAAACCCAACGGTAACTGTAAGAGAACTTGGCCTGCAACTCGGCGTTAGCCATATGACCATTCATCGTCGTTTGAAGCCGTTAGGAAAAGTAGTGAAGGCTGGAAAATGGGTTCCGCATGATTTGTCACAAGCGAATCGATATTTGTACCTCACTGCATTCTCGGCAACTGCAGGCACCGTTTTTGAATCGGATCGTCACTGGGAATGAAAAATGGGTCCTCTATAACAATATTAAGCGTCGACATCGGTAGCTTAACCGTGAAACAAAGCCTGAACCTCAGCCAAGGAATGGACCCCATCCAAAAAAAATTTTGCTATGCGTTTGGTAGGATATGCAAGGAATTAGTCATTTTGAGCTTCTGTCAGATAACCAAACAATCACAGCTGAAGTCTACTGCCAACAACTCCAACGACTGAAGATGGCATTACAAGAAAAACGTCCTGCATTAATTAATCGCAGAGGTGTTCTATTCCACCAGGATAACGCGCGCCCTCACACTGCTCGAATCACCACTGCCCAATTGGAGGCATAAAAAATGCCTCATCCACTTTATTCTCCGGACATCGCACCTTCAGACTACCATTTATTCAGAAGTCTGCAACACCACCTAGATGGACAAAAGTTGCAATCCAGGGAAGCTATCGAGAACGAAGTGATCGCTTTTTTTTTTTTACTCGAAACCAAGGGATTTCTTCGAACGTGGCATAAAAAACTTTTCTACAGGTGGGGAGGAGGTTATAGAAAAAGAAGGGAATTATATTGATGATTAATTTGTCATTATATCATTCAATTTTTGATCTGAATGAACTAAAAAATCGAGCAGAATATATGTTACAACCCTATATTTTTTCTCAGTTAACAGAGAAGTAAGGCTAGTATTAGTTGTTCTAGACCAACTCTGTCCGTGTGAAGAGGATTTTATGAATAAAACATCCTCAACTCACTTCTTTTACATCATCAGACATTTCCACTCATTACAACCACAAACCTAAATTACTCGAATCTAAATTTATTTAACTGTAGACAGTTTAATAATATTCATAAGTACTCTTTCTAAGTCATTTCACTGCAACTCATTTTCAGTAGTGATCGATTTGTATTCTTGTGCGTAGAACCGATTTGAATAGTTTCAGTACCGAGTTTAAGCTTGGTGGAAACCCCATGAAGAATGGGAAATTGGATTTCTGAGTAATGAATAGACTAGATGTACTGTTGTATGTGCAACTTAAATTGTTTCAAATTCCTTTTTTTTTTTTCGCATTTTTGTATTAAACTCTTTTGGTTAAGTTTGAAAATAAATTTACTTTTGAATACAATTTGTAACTTTCTTCGTCTCGTAAGATTATATGTATATACTAGCAGAGAACCCGCCCTTCGTGCGGGTAGCAAAAATATCCCGCGTTTTAACGAAAATATCACGACTTAACCTTACCAATCGTCAAGGGTGTACAGTTGACCTAACTGAGTATTCAATAATTTTACCATAGGTTTTGATATACAATATACTGTATATAATGATCTTGATGACATCATTTAACTTTTTAAAATTAATTATTTAATCTATTAACACCCACCCAGGTGCACAACCTCGGAACCTAATCAATGTGTGTGTGTGAAGTTTCATGTTTGTAACTGCGTCCTTTTATTATTATACAGGGTGATCGAAAAGTCTCTCCGCAGTAGTAATAAGATATTTACTTTATTGAAATTTTACATAAGGAAATATAAGAATTCTATAAATGTAATGACATATCATTGTTACCTGTTTAGAGTAAGTGCTGGAAGTGTTTTCCACCGTTTTCTCGACATAGCCGGATCCTTCTTACTTTATTAGCAAATACTGTGTGTAATGTTTCAGCTGAAATAGACTGCACGTAAGTTCGGATCTCCGTTTGTAATTCATCAATAGTTTTTGGATTATTTTTATAAACACTGCTCTTAGCGGCCCCCCAAAAGTAAAAATCAACAGGCGTGAGGTCAGGTGAACGGGGAGGCCAAATTCCTCTTGAAATTATGCGTTCTCCGAAGACATCTTCCAATAATTGCATGGAATAACGAGCTGTGTGTGCTGTAGTACTGTCTTGCTAAAAGTATGCATTTTGGAGTTCGTTTTCGTTCAACTGGCCAATAAATGAGTATAAAATTTGCTCACAGTAACGCTCTGAATTGATGGTTTCAGAAAAAAATATTGGACCAATGATACGGTGTCTTGAAATCGCAACCTAGACGCCAATTTTTTCAGGATGTTGTTGTTGTTGTTGTTGTTGTTTAGCCGATCAGCCCACCCTGATCGAGCAAGCCGGCGGCACGCAGGTAACCGATCGCCCTCTCCGGAGTGGACCAGAGGTTCAGCGCACTAGTGATGTTGTGTTGTGTTCGTTGTTGTGCTAGAGCGGTACAGTCCGTCATAATGTGTTCAATTGTTTGTGGTGTGTCTTGGCACAGGTGGCAGGTGTCGTCTATGGAGTTGTCTAGTCTGTGTTTATATGTCCGTAAGTTTGGGTGATGTCCACATCGGAATCGTGCTAAGTTAACTCGATCCGATCTGCTCAGGCTGATCTCTGACCTGTTAATGGGTGGCGGCTTCGCACCTAGGACCGCATTCGGACCGAGTCGTGTCAGTGCTTTGTGGGTTAGATGTGTGTGTATGTGTTTTCTGTACTGTGTGATGTCTGTGGGGCGTGGTATGGAATGGAGTATTTCGTTATAATATCTCTCTGGTGTTACCTTAATGGTGCGAGGTGTTGGTGCATGATTGTACATGTAGTGGCAAGGGTGTTGTGGGTTAGTTGTCGCTGCTGCCATGAATTGTGTTCCCCTCATGTCTAAATGTTCCCTAACTTTTAGTATTTTTGTTTCTGTGTGCAGGTGTTCTATTGGTGTTGTTTGAGTGCATCCTGTAATGATACGAAGTGCGTTGTTTTGTATTGTTTGTAAGGTGTTTATGTGTGTGTTTGAGATAATGGGTGCCCAGCATGGGCTAGCATAGTCCATAACTGAGCGAATATATTGTTTGTATATGAGTGATGTTGTTTCCTGCTGGTGTCCAAAGTTTGTGCCTGTTAGTACCCTAAGCGTGTTAAGTCTTGACGTACATTTGGTTTTAATGTCCTGAATGTGGTTTGCAAAAGATAATGATGTGTTGTATGTGACACCAAGTATTTTGGTTCTGTGAGTGTGTGGAATGTTGATGTTGTTTAGTGTAAGCTGTGGAATTACCTGGTGTTCTTTTGTGTTGCTTGTAAGCAAGGTGATGGTTGATTTTGTGGGCGCTACTTTGAGTCTATTGTGTGTGAGCCAGTCTTGTATACTGTTTATGTATGTTTGTAGGTTATTTGTAGCGGTGTCGATGTTGTTGTGGGTGGATGTTAGAGTGATATCATCTGCATATGATGATAAGGTAAGCTTGTTATCTATGGGTGTTGGAATGTCATGCATGTATAAGTTGAAGAGTGTTGGTGAGAGAACAGAGCCTTGAGGGACCCCGTTCGGAAAAAGCTTGTTTTTGGATGACTTGCCATTAAATGTGACATGTGAGTATCTTCCTGAGAGATAGTTGCTCAGCCACCTTTTGGTGTTATTGTGCATGTGTGTGTTGAGTATTTTGTTTATGAGAGGGAAGCGTGGGATAGCATCAAATGCTTTACTAATGTCTATTGTTGCTAATAGTGTACGTTGAGCTGGTCTTCTGGAGTTGATGCCATCCATGATGTGCTGCGTGAGGTTAGTGAGTAATGTCGTGGTTGAGTGGTGAGGTCTGAATCCATGTTGAGTAGGCGATAGTGGTATGTGTGGGTTGGTGATTTGTAAGATTAGTCTTTCTGTTACTTTGGAAGGTGTGCATAGTAAAGTAATGGGTCTATAGGAAGCTGGTTCTGTTGGATTTTTGTTTGGTTTGAGTAGTGTAATAATTTTACCTTGTTTCCATATGTCAGGAATAATACAGTGTTGGTATGAATATGTGCTGATATTTGTGAGAGCTAATATTCCTTGTGGGCCCAAGTGTTTAAGGTGTATGTTAGATATGTTGTCTGGTCCAGTAGCCTTCGAATTCTTAATGTTTTTGATGATCTTGGTGGTCTGGTCTGTATTGAAGGGTGTAATGGTCATGTCGAGTCTGTAGGTTTTCTTGTGTCTGGCTGTTTGTCTGTCTGCATGTTTCTGGTTGTTGTCTCTGTTTAAGTGACTTATCTTTGCGTAGTGATTAACTAGAATGTTAGCTTGTTGTGTGTATGTTGGGATATTATTTTGGCTGCGACAGATAGCCGCGTGTGAGGTGTGAATGCCGCTGTTAGAGTGGGTAATGCTGTTTATAGTCTTGTATAGCCTGTATGTATCTGTGGAGTGGTTTAGTGTTGTTATGAATTCCCTGAATGTTTCTGTTTGTTTTTCTTTGAGTTTGTTGTTTATTTCTGTGTTGAGCTGTTGTATCTGCTGTTTTATGGCTTCTGTGTGTGGTGTTTGTGTGTTATATTTGAGGTTGTTACGTTGCCTTATGAGGTGGGCTATTTCTCTAGTGTAATTTGGGTTGTATTTCCTAATGTTGCCCTTGGGTATGTATTGTTTGCATTATTGATAATCTGATTAAATGTCTTGAGTGTTGTATCGATATTTATGATGGGTGTGCTGTTTAATGTGGTGAATTGTTCCTCAGTCTGTATTTTGAACTGTTCCCAATCAGCTTTCTTGTAATTTCTGTAAGTGTGCCTAAGGCTGTTGGGGCAGAGTGTAGAATGTGTTGTAATGATGATGGGCAGGTGGTCTGATGACAGTTGTTTTTCTGTTCTCCATTGTGTATGTGTTGCTAGTGAGGGGGAACAGAACGTTATGTCTGGGGAGGAGTTTGAGTATCCTGCTTGATGTGGTATGTGTGTATGTTCTTCTGTATTGTTAAGAATGAAGAGGCTGTTTAGTTGTGTGGCTATGTTGGCGCCTCTGGTGTTGTTTTGGTTGTGCAGGTACCAACTAGTGTCTTTGGCGTTGAAGTCTCCTCCTAAGATGACATTAGTGAGAGAGGCAAGATTGTGTAACTGTGGATTGTAATTGGCTGGCACCTGAGGTGAACTATCTGGTGGGATGTAAATGTTGATTAGTGTGGTGTTGTGTTTTGCGCGTGTTTTAATGTTAACTGCCTGTATTTCTATCGTGTTATCTGCTTGGATTGTGTTTGTAATGTTTTGGGTAGCATCAGTGTAGCTAATGCTTTTACGTATGTAAGTGATGAGTCCACCCCCGTTACCCCCAGTACGATCTTGACGGATCGCCGTGAAGTCAGGGATGGTGGGTGTTTTGTGTGCGCGTTTTAGTTTTGTTTCTTGTATAAGTGCTATGTGAATGTTTTGTTTGTGTACGAATTCCCTAAGCTGCATGATTTTGTTTGTGAGGCCATCTACGTTGTACTGTAATATGTTAATATTATACTTCTGTATGTGTCTCATGGTGCTATTGTGTCTGTGTCTTTGTGTATGGTGACATGTGTAAGTTGTAGTGGGGCCTGGATTAGTCTTAATGTCGCCAGAGAGTAAGAGTAGTTCGGGAGCACGCAATTGTTCCCTGTAATTGAAAAAATAGCACGCTGAGAATAGGTCCGGCCCCGGGAGCCGATCGGCACTCTGACCGTGCCACGCAACAGGCCGTCGACTGCCAGTCTAGCCAACCGTAGACAGCCCGCTGCACGGAGATTTGAGGAAGTTTGGCCACCAGCGCGTTGATGTTTTGGTTTGACGTCGCTTCTTCGCGTTGACGTGTCCTGCGCTGGAGGATGCAGCCACTGTTTAGAAGCTTCCTCGTCAGCTGCTAACACTTTTTTCACGTTGTTCTAACTACTGTACCTGTTCAGACGTTTTTTATAAACAAATCTTTATAAACAAATATGCAATTTTGTCTTGCTCTCTTTGTTGGAGTTCTGAAAATGAATTGCCCTCCTCTCTGCTAAATTGCTCTAATATGGACTCTGTTTCTTCTCTTTCTTTTATTTTCACTAGAAATTCAGTATGAATTAGACCACTAAAGCTGAAGGAAATTTATATATATAAAATAGTAGCTCTATGTACAATAATTTTTCAAGAACTAAATGTTTTCTTTTCAGGATGTAGAGGAGCTTCGTGAATACTGTTAGGGTTTTCAGAGCACCACAGACGCGTGTTTTGTGAGTTGACGTACCCTGAAAGGCTAAACCATGCTTCGTCTGTGTAAAACGTCACATCCAAAATGTCTTCTCCATTTTGATCAATAAAATTATGAAACCACTCACAATAATTTAACCTGTTTGGAAAATCTGCAATTTTCAGTTCCTGCACCGCTGTCACTTTGTAAGGATATAATTTGAGTTCTTTCTTAACTGCTTTTTGGGTGGAGCCATAGCTCAATCCACATTGTTGCGACAGTCTCCCGAGTGATTTTGTTGGGCTTTGTAGCAATCGATCAGAAATGTCACCCAACTTTGCCTCGGTTAAAACGGATGGTCTTCCACTTCTCGGAGCATCTTGAACAGAGCCGGTCTTGCGAAACTTTGCAATTAAATCACGGACAGTATCTCGATGAGGCAATGGTGTCTCCGGAAATCGTTTCTGGAATTCTCGCTTTACAAATTCTGTATATTTATTACCATTTTTAAACACGAACTCAACTAAAAATATTCTTTCCTCAAACGACAGCATGACGTTGAAGGCTAGCCTTATAATCTGATTGACCTAGCCTAAGCATACTCACATACAGCCTACCGTAGCAAGACTTAGCTTAGACTAGCCTAGACTTCGCCAATATTTTGTTAAATATTTCACGATATCGTACAATTTTCATTAAAATATCTAACTTCTTGTATGATTGCATTTTTGTCTTAGAGTCATAGTTGCGGAGTGACTTTTCGATCACCCTGTAGATTATTATTACTGGCTGCAATGTGAGGCTCAAGATTTTCATGACTGCGTTCTTTTCTATAGTTTTACTGACCAAATAATTGAACTGACAGTAACTGGGGGTTCAATTATTTGGTCAGTAAAACTATAGTCATGAAAATCTTAAGATTCACAAATCTTGCCACAATGTGAAGCTCAAAATTTTCACGGCTGCGTTCTTTTCTGTAGTTTTATCGCGGTGCTGGGGCCTTCGGGGCCAGTAATTTTAATTATTTAATTTATTAACACCCAGGTGCACAACCTCGGGACCTAATCAATATGTGTGTGTGAAGTTTCATGTTTGTAACTGCATCTATTTTGGAGTTATGGCTGGAACACACACACACACACACAACGTCCTTTTATTATTGCAGATATATATGAAAATTATTTCATGAAAGTAACACGAATAATATTTATGATGAAAATAACCACGAAGGAAAAAGGAAACGCAGAATGGTGCTCAAGCGCTTTCGTTTAATGACATTTTCAGGAACACTGAAATAAATTGGAGACTATATATACACTGTAGGTAAAAAAAAAAAAAAATTAAATAGAAAAATAAAAATTGTAGGAGGAGCATACAAATTTATAAGGAAAAGCTACCAGAGTTTTAGCACTGCCCCTCTTGTCTAAATCCGCTCTGAACGAATTCAAAACAACAGGATCAAGCGCAAAAAGGCTCTGGCTAATATTGAAATTATTTGTAAGTTGAATAATGGCAGACTCGAGAATATTTCTATTAACAATGTTGCTTAAGTGACAAAATTGAAGCATTATTCCAATCAATAGTGGGATATAACTGACAAATGGACGAAAGGGGCACTGGACGACTGTCCCGTTCTAACGGAATATTGATGCTGTTTTACACGCGTGTGCAAATCCTTTCCCGTCTGTCCAATGTAAAAGGAATCGCATTGTTTACAACCAATTTTATAGATAATGCCTGAATTATTGGTAGGACTATTTTTCACGATGATATTTTTCACAATATTGTCATATGAAAATACTACATTAATGTTCAAAAGCTTAAGTATATTAGCAATGCCTAAAAAGCCTAGGAAAAATGGAAGTACTAAAATATTCTTCGACAAAGTGCGAGGATTATTATTCACACGAAAGTTCGTTTTGCTTTGTTAAGACAAGATTCCACAAACGCAGGTGGGTAACACAAATCACTTCCAATATTGTTGATTTTTTTTAATTCGACATCCATGTATTCCGGACTGGCGATCCTAAGGGCGCGGAGAAACATTGAAGAAAATATGGCTTTCTTGATAGAGGGGTCATGTCCGGAGTGAAAGTGTACGTAGGATAAATTGTTTGTTTTTTCCGATAAATACTAAACTTAAAACCTGGGCTTTCCCTATGTACACGCATGTCCAAAATACATGGATGCCGAATTAGAAAACTCAACAGTATTGGAAGTGATTTGTGTTACCCACCTGCGTTTTTGGAATCTTGTCTTAACAAAGCAAAACGAACTTTCTATCGTGTGAATAATAACCCTCGCACTTTGTCGAAGAATATTTTAATACAGTACTTCCATTTTTCCCAGGCTTTTTAGGCATCGCTAATATACTTAAGCTTTTGAACATTAATGTAGTATTTTCACATGACAATATTGTGAAAAATATCATTGTAAAAAATAGTCCTACCAATAATTCAGGGATTATCTATAAAATTGGTTGTAAACAATGTGATTCCTTTTACATTGGACAGACGGGAAAGGATTTGCACACGCGTGTAAAACAGCATCAATATTCCGTTAGAACGGGACAGTCGTCCATTGCCCTTTTCGTCCATTTGTCAGTTATATCCCACTGTATTGATTGGAATAATGCTTCAATTTTGTTTCACTCAAGCAACATTGTTAGTAGAAATATTCTCGAGTCTGCCATTATTCAACTTACAAATAATTTCAATATTAGCCAGAGCCTTTTTGCGCTTGATCCTGTTGTTTTGAATTCATTCAGAACGGATTTAGACAAGAGGGGCAAAGTGCTAAAACTCTGGTAGCTTTTCCTTATAAATTTGTATGCTCCTCCTACAATTTTTATTTTTCTATTTAATTTTTTTTTGTGACCTACAGTATATATAGTCTCGCATTTATTTGTGTTCCTGAGGATGTCATTAGACGAAAGCGCTTGTGCACCATTCTGTTTTCCTTTTTCCTTTGTGGTTATTTTCATCATAAATATTATTCACGTGTTACTTTCGTGAAATAATTCATCGAACGTGAGCAACACGTCCATCAACCGCCTTCCGGCCCCCTCCGGCCGGAGGCGCGGCCGCTACTTTCTTCAAGGCCTACAATTTATCATCAAGTAAGATCTACAGACCGCCTGCAGAAGCAATCCTTCGAGGCCCAACCGGAATCGCTTCGGGCCTGCGCTGCGGTTTGCTGGGTCGGCCTTCAAGTTTCTCCACATTCCTCGATATATATTCAGCACCACAGGCCTACGCCTGCAAGATCATAAGGCCAGCCTGCACCTCGAGAAGTAACATCACCTCAGGCCTCCACGAAGCCTACAGCCATCATCTCAAGAGGCTTAACGGACAACGACAACTCGAATCTGCGTTAAATGGTTCGTCTTCAACCCGCCTTCAACAAGGTTACATCGTCCTAAGATAAGTACCTCCTATCCTAAGTACTCTTGTGAAGCCTACATTAGCCTACCGCCGAACGGTAGGCTATACTCCCAAAGTGTGTAATCATGCGTTCCAACTGACTCTCGTGAAAGAACGCAGTAGGCCTGTTCTCCAATTCAAGTGTCATTTCAATACCGTAATTCCGCGTATCATCCGTTATTATGTTCAATTCATATATTTATGTGTTAACTAAATATTCTCTTGACGTAATCACTTAACATCACATAATGGTCTTATATAAATGATATTTGTTTATTTGTCAAGCATTGCAATCCATTATTATTAGGCCGCATCAATTATTCCTTGTGCATCCATGCAATCATTTAGCCTACTTAATCAGTGTCATGTTTTCCATTCAATGTACAAACGCACGTGCATTCTTTATATCATTTACTAGGCCCATTCAATGTTCCATGTCGCATGCAATTTACATACCATCAATGAGTACATTATTTATTACGTGTCAATTAAGCTATTAACATTTCATCTTATTAGCTAAGTCTATGTCATAAGCATAACGTAAAACTACCAATTAATTACTGTCAATTCTTTGTTATATCACAGTGAATAAATAACGGCTTTATTTTCATAATAAACTACAAAACCCATAAGGTGTCTTTTATAACCTTAACATTAATTTGCTTGGGTGTAAACCAAGCTGGTGACCCTCGCTGCCATTTCGGTCACTTCCAATAGTATGGTGGATCTACTCAAATAGCCTATCATTAATAAGCAATCAGTCATTGCCTTAATCAATCATTGCATACAATTAAATCATTATCACCTTAAACGGCTAAAACTAGGTCCACTATATATATATAAACCTCTTGTATCAGATACATATCATATGAGAACCATATCTAAGAGCTAATATAATGTATCTGCATTTATCTGTAACTCACTAAGTGCAGAATTGGAAGAAGGCATGCCATATGAAATAATTTTGACACCCTTTTTCTAGAAGAGGATTGAAGTGGAGGGGCTGAGTGGAAAAGATTCAATTAAATACAAGTGGTCTTACTTTACGCAGTTTCGATTCAAGTTGTCCTGGCGAAGAGGTTTTATTCCGTGAAAGGGTAATATCTCGAGGACAGCACATACGCCAAAGTATCTACGTTCAAATGATGTGCTGTAATAATATTCCATATTTCAACATCTTTTCAAGTTAAGCATCATAGAGCAAAATATAGGAAAGCTCAGAGCTCAAAATGACGTTGCTCTAGTAACATATTTGCGAAGTTTGTGCATTGTATTTTGAAAGTCTTCTTCAACGTAAATGGATTAGGAAAATGTATTTATCCATTCAATGGTTTCCTGATCTCGTTTACTCGCCCAAAGGAACAATACTCTGACTCTTGGGCGAAAGAAGCTAACATTGGTTTATAAAAAAAAGGATGAATTCGGGTCTAACCTTAGGTCACGACTTACCGCTTCTTCGTAATCATCCGTAAGGGCGTTGCAGTCTCATTTACAGTGAACGCTTCATTCGTTTCCTCCTCCAGCAGACCATCGGGCATACTCCTTCAAACGTCTTCGCGCAGAGACTCCGGACGGAAAACTCCTGGCGGAGGTTTCGCTTCTCTCTGCAATTCTCGCATTTGACCCTTTTAACCGATCCTTAATCAACCCAAAATTGACTATGGGTTGATTGAAGAATTGGTTCAAAGTTTTACTACATGGAGAAAATTGCTGGTTCATAGAAATGGTTAAAGTAAGTAAAATCGGTGGGTAATGCCTCTCAAGTAATAAGTACGCTGAGATCGAACTGCCTTCCTCTCTCATTCACCTTCACAAGCCACTTCATTCCACTACTACTTACTTGTCACACTCAATTCTCCGCTTCTTCACCCAGTAATTACCCGCATCCTCCCACTCTTTCTCTAACTCGCACACAGTTAACGAGGTCTTCCTGTAATTCGTACAACTACACCACACCACTCTCCATGCGATTATACCAGTATACACACACCATGTTAATACGATCATTCGGTAATCGCTATGTAATTACTATACTGCTTCTCCTGCACCCATTAGAAGCATCCGTCCGCCCTCGAACATCCTACACATTCATTGTTTAACATCTTCACTTACACTTCTTCCATGAGGTCTTCAAATACAAAGAGTAGCGGTAAAGAAACCTTCACCCGTCACCCTTCACACCAATTCAAGTCAAGTGAAAATGCTTTCCTTCTTTGAACGATGAAATCAGCAAATTCTCAATTAATTCATTCTCTCTTAATTAAAAGTTTAAGTTAAATAAAATTAGAAATCTGAAATATTAATTAATTAAACAAATGATTTGTTTACATATATATGTAGTTCACATCCAAGTTTGTATTTTTTTTTTGTCTTATAAAGTTCGAAATTCTGGTTTTGTTTTAACCCTTTATGGTACCATGTTGCATCTATTTAACATTTCAAATACACGCATTTAGACTTAACCCTACAAAAAAGTTGTGCGATAGAGGGTTAAAGCTGATCTACAAATCTACGAATACTTCCGAGTGTAGGGCTCATTTCCTCAGATCGTAAAATGACAGTTTAAAACTGTAATGTACTTAATAGAAATTGCGTGCAATTTTTATTTCACACTAAAAATTTCGCTTAAAATGTCAATGATTACCAAATAAAATTGGCTGACTTCCCTATCTATTAAAAGTTACGAGTGTGAAGCAAAATCGGAAATGAAACTAACATAAAAAATTACCAACATCAGAAACGGTAAAAGAAACTGATTAAAACTGAAAGAAAACCAAAGAAAAACCCCTTCAAAAGTAGTCTTAAAATTAACAACTTTTAAGTTTAACATTTTTAACAAAAACGTTTAAAATTCTTACTTCCAATACTGGAAACGAGAAGTTAAAAGTTTAATGCCAAAAAATAAATTTCCGGAGTCCAGATTAAAATCTACTTCAAGTTACGCACTTTCCAAACTTACAATAGAACAAAACTTTTGTATACGCATTTATGGAAAAACGTTCACTTAGAAATATTTTCTGAAACAAAAAAATTACAAATTGTTAACCCGTTTGTCGCGCAACTCGTAATATCACGGGCTCTCGCTTCTGACCATTTCTGCGCAGCTCCGTATATACACACAGGTTTAAACTTTAAACTGAGATATCTCTTTGCGTAGCCCATGAAATTTGGCTCGACTCATAACTGGCGCAGTTAACGTAATATTCCCTTTTTTTAAGAACAAAATTCAATCATTAATGAGAAGTAATTTTTCATGGATTTAGAGATGTTATATTTGTAGGCGAACATTTTTCCTAAACTGTATATTTAAAATATTCTCTTAATTTCAAACTGAATGTTGATTACGATTATGTAAACCAATTTAAACTACAATAATTAATACTCAAACTGAATATACACTATAATATCACCGTTTCAATAAGCAAATAAATGAGATTACTTCCTTTGCCTGATGTACGAAATCTCTGGTTCCGGTAACGGTTGTAAAAACAAAACATTTTTGGAACTCTGAATGATGTACGAAACAAATCCAGGATTGCGCAATAATATTTAACAAAACCGTTGTGTATATATATTCTAACGAAATAGTATTGGATTTAAGGTGAAAACATTTCACTTCCAGGTATTAGTTAGCCTTCGCAAGAAATGAAACACGGCCGCTAACTGGACAATTCATAATTAGCGGGCGGAATTGACAGATTCTAACTCAACTCGTGAGATATGTACGAGCCCCACCTTTGTCATGTTGACAAACATTTCCAGACGCTCTTCCGTTACTATTCCACGAGAATATATATACAACAAAAAAAGAAAGAAAAAAGAAAATAAAAATGAGCTTACTCTTCATGTTATATTATGGCAAATTTACAGTTTACAAAATATGTTATTACAATAATTTATATTGGAAGCCTCCTCTAATTAACAGTAATTATTTAAATGAAAACCAACAAATGCACTCAAAATTACAATAATAAAAAAGTTATTTGAGGTAACAAAAAATAGTTTTAAAACGATCATAAAAATAGTAAAGTCCATTATGTCAATCTGATCACCATCATCATTATCAGGTGTTCAAAACAGTCTTATTATAACTGATCATTCATTGCTAACTTGATCATATAAAAACTCTCTCATCCTCATTAACTTGAGACAACATTTACCATAATAATAATAAATTAATTAATTAATAATAAAAAAATCCTCTCCAAAACGTGAAAACTGAACGTAAATTCCATTAAACATTAACTTAAATGCAATCTCCATCCCACTTCCATCCTATCTTAACGTTAAAACGAGCACACGAACAGCAGCTATCTCCCTTCCCTCTCCCGACGGGGGTCATTACCTTCAACAACAATGCCTACAAGAGCCGACCAAAGCCGTCTTCAACATTGACCATGAGTGATACACGCCTCTCACCAATAATGTAATAAATATTGCATACAAAGTACAACCTCTCTATTCAAATTTTCAAAATCATATAATATATATATATATATATATAATATATATATATATAATATATATATAAATTATTTCACGAAAGTGACACGTGAAAAATATTTATGATGAATAAAACCACGAAGGGAAAAAAAACAGTGGTGCTCAAGCGCTTTCGTCTAATGACATCCTCAGGAACACCTCAGAAAGTGTTCCTGAGGATGTCATTAGACGAAAGCGCTTGAGCACCACTTTGTGTTTCTTTTCGCTGCGTGGTTTTATTCATCATATATATATATATATATAATATAATATAAAAAATTACCCTCATCGACTCGTGTGTATATATATATATATATATATATATATATATATACACAGGGTGGGCGGAAAGTAGCTCCCTATTTTGGATTGGTAAAAAAATACGTATATTATCCATTTATTTCAGAAGAAATATGAAAAGGTAGGCATACATGTAGTTTTCTCTAAAATTCAATGTGGGCTCCAACTCTTTCCACCAGCTTCTGGAGCCGCCCAGGAATGGCGTCCACTGACTTTAGCAGGAACTCCGGCGGGATGGAGGACATGACTTCCCGAATTCGGTCCTCCAGTTCTTCCAGTGTCCTCGGTTTGGTGCGGTGGACTTCTTCCTTTGCCCACCCCGAAAGAAAGAAGTCGCACGGTTACCGCTGAAAAACGGCAGAATCGGTTCAGTGTAACGGTGTGGTGTGGTATGACCTCAGATCAGGTTGTGGGCCCGTTCCTTCTGCGCAACACCATGAATGCTGAGCGGTACCTTGCTATGTTGCGAAACGAGGTCTGGCCGGTTGTCAGCACATGGGAGAACATCGACGATCTGATATTTATGCAAGATGGCGCCCCTCCGCACTTCGCTCTTGTTGTCCGTGAGTGGCTGGATGCCCACTTCCCTGGGCGTTGGATGGGTCGTCGTGGTCCACATCAATGGCCAGCCAGGAGCCCCGACTTGACACCGTGCGACTTCTTTCTTTGGGGGTGGGTAAAGGAAGAAGTCTACCGCACCAAACCGAGGACATTGGAAGAACTGGAGGACCGAATTCGGGAAGTCATGTCCTCCATCCCGCCGGAGTTCCTGCTAAAGTCAGTGGACGCCATTCCTGGGCGGCTCCAGAAGCTGGTGGAAAGAGTTGGAGCCCACATTGAATTTTAGAGAAAACCTACCATGTATGCCTACCTTTTCATATTATTTCTTCTGAAATAAATGGATAATATACATATTTTTTTACCAATCCAAAATAGGGAGCTACTTTCCGCCCACCCTGTATATATATATATATATAATATATATTATATAAAATATATATATATTATAATATATATATTATATATATATAATATATAATATATATATATATATATATATATATATATATATATATATATATATATATATATATAATATATATATATATATATATATGTTATGGAATAATTACTTTATACAGCTTACTCTACTCTATGCAATGCATTGGTAATGTACCATTATATATATATATATATATATATATATATATATATATATATATATATATATATATATATATATATATATATATATATAACCAACAGTAATAATATTGTCTTTAAAGTTCTCTTATTTCTGTAGCAGTTTAGTAAATACATTTAAGCCCTAATCACAATAATAATAATAATAATAAAGACCGAACAACATTGAATTATGTGAAAATAGTACTAACCATTAGTGGACAATCTGATTCGAACAATATGTGGTAACGATGTGATCCCTCCGAAACAACTTTAAATAAAATTCTACATAATGTTTAACTTCAAATTCTGGTCAAATTTCTAGAAAAATGTACCCATCCCGCCCATTATTATTATTACTAATCATCATCAAAGATGAATGCGAGAGAATTCTACAAGTAAATTATTCTCGGTGTTTAGCGATTAAAAAAAAAAAAAAAAAAAAAGTGGTTATTCACTAGTCAAATTCACTGGACTGCGCAACAACTGTCCCTTTTTCCAATCAGAAACAGATAATAAAAGTACAACCAATAAACTTGGTCAATTGTGTGTGTGTGTGTGTGTGTGTGTGTGTGTGTGTGTGTGTGTGTGTGTGTGTGTGTGTGTGTGTGTGTGTGTGTGTTCTTGTAACAGTTCATTGAAGGGTAAAGAAAAATATATTACGCTTTATATGAGCTACACGCGCAACCCTAAATAAGAACGGTTACAATTTCTCTTACTTCTAACCACGGTACAAGGCACAACCATTTGATATAGCCTAAGGGCCTCTCTTAAATAATAATACTTCGCTAAGAGGAAACGCAGTTGCGATGCAATTCAGTCCGTCTTTCCGTCAAATTCGTCATCCGTCTGAAAAGGGTCATTAGGGCTTAGGTCCCGTTCCGTGGTGAACGAGTATACGAGTCGTCTTACGCCGAGTATCTTGGCTAATACTAATAATTGCATTTTTTTGCTCATTGGGTAAATGCGTAACTCAAAAAGGCACCCAATTTTTTTTTTCCGAGTTCAACCCGAACGAATAATGAAACCACACAAACGTGTCTCGACGCAAAACACGTTTCAACAAGTATAATCTTTAAAGTTCTAATGACATCTACAATTGGACTACTGGAACGAGGCTATATAGAACAAACTCCAAAACAGATTTATACGAGGATAATGACTGAGAGGAGCGGAATCAACAAATAACCCTGAAATTTACGGCGAGTCGAGTCGAGTATGTCTACGCGTAAAACTTTTAGGATGACGCCATTCGCCAACGATTAACTCCACGGTATTAAATATATTACGGACAATAATAATAATAATAATAATAATAATAATAATAATAATAATAATAAAGCACTATAATTACAAACTCCACCTCGTCCATCACTTCGGAACAAACTATAAACTCATTTTGATGATGAAAAAAAAAAAAAAAAAAATTTACTTTTTGAAAGAAACGGATAATCTCTCCTACCACTTCTGCAAATCAATTCTGCGTGGAATAACGCTAAACCCTGATTTTTACTTCTAACTAATTATAATAGATAATGAATAGTAGATAACGAGGTATGAAGAGAGTTGTAATAACATGATCCATAATGCTTTATCATGAACTAAGTAATTCAAAATATATATATATATATATATATATATAATATATATATATATATATATATATATATATATAATTACACAATATCACAAGACCTACTTAGAACTAAGAATAACTGATATAGTATCTACTAAATATTAAAATGGTACTTATAAAGAATCAAACGGTACTAATTTGTATGAATGGATACAACAGTCTGATTACGAGCTATTACAATATATTAATTTTGTGCACGTAAAAACTAATAAAAAATAAAGACTTAAAACTCACCTACTGTAAAAGTTAGTACATATATATATATATATAAACATTAAAAATAAACGACATTAATACGAATATGACAACAATTCCTAAATCGTTAAAGATAACTGGTAAATTTCAAAAAAAAAATTCGGAAGTACCCTGCAAAAGTACTGTTCAATAAAGAGTGTTAAAGTTCTGCAGGTTCTGAACGACTGCAGCAACTTAAGTACTGCAAAGTCAAAACGAAAATGACCTTTGGATTGCGTCTTCGATAATACAGGAAATTCCTTCCAGAATTGTGGCGCGGGAAACCGCTCTAAAAACGGAACCGTAAATCCACGCCGATACCGTTGATAACGACGATAAGAACGATGATCATGCGACTGAATACAACTTAATAAGAATAAATGGAAATCTCTGAACGAGAAGAACCTGTTTTCCGAAAACGACCAATTCCATATTATTCTCCAGCCGGGGTTCGATTCCAGAAGAAAAAACAATCCAAATGAAAGGCTCGTTATTTCTAAACTATCGATCATCATTATGCTACTTATTTTAAAATAATAATAATAATAATAATAATAATAATAATAATAATAATAATAATTACCGCCCTGAATTCATTCAAGTAACTTGTTGCATCAAGAAAAACCAGAGCAATAATACAGAAATGGCTCTAGCAACTCTTTCTTAAGTTACCTTTGAAAAACTATCCCTAAGTTACCCTTTAAGACTATTGTTGTCTCCAGCCCCAAATCGACCTTGAACGAGGGACGTTGCTCGGATCTGTGGGTTTCCTTGAGTCGCTGCCGATGTCCATGTCCTCCTGCTGATAATTGGGGTGTACCCCCGCGCCCCCTCGACGACCGGGGTTAATATTCACCCCCCTCCTGTTATTTCCGCTCAAGACCCCTTGCATATGGCCCCTTCCCGTCCCGGGAATGTTCACTCCATTTACGTTCCGAACGTCAGCGCCAACCGTTTGCGGAGAAATGGGGCTGAACGTGCCACCGGGTTTCAGGGGGGACAGGCATACCCCAGCACCTCCGTTGGGAAAGCCGACCACCCCAGGTGTGGAAGAAACGTAAGAACCTCCCCTCCGGACGCGGTACTTCGGCATCTCGATGTCTTCGAACACGGAAGGGGCCACGTACGTGAATCCCTGAAATAGAAAACAAATACAGACTCATGCCAACATTAAAAACATTCGCACACTCATCATCTAGACCAGGCGTCGAGAACCTTTTCAATAGCATGAGTCACATCAAAATGATAATACACTTAAACGAGCCACAAGCCCTCAATTGTAGTCGTTCAGGTGTTTGGAAATCTATTTTTTTTTTATGATGGTGGCTGTGCGCGACAGCACCCAAAGCTTCGATGAGCCGCAGGCTCCCGACCTATGATCTAGACCAATATCAACTACAAGGTGGGCGAGAAGTCCCTATACCCTAAGACAGGGGTTCCCAAATTGGTGTTCCGCGGAACACTTGTATACCGTGAGAAGTGTTCCGCGGAACACAATTTGGAAACCCCTGCCCTAAGATATTAGGACTGCAGAATGTTTGAGAGCGCTCCCTCATTTTCACAGCATAGAATCATACGTCGCCATGTCCTGTGTGACATCTTTGGCAGCATCTGCGGTGTGTTGTTGCAAATGCAATAGTAAAAACATTCTTTAATTCCTCATTCGTCTGGTAGCGCTGTTTCACCACAATCTCTTTGATATATCCCCAAAGAGAATTGTCACGAGTGCTGAGGTCTGGGATCCTTGCAAGCCACGTCAATGGTGCTGGAGATGTCGCAGACCCGCGACCGATCCACCTCCCTGGGAATGTCTCATTCAAAAAGTCCCTAACTGTTAGTTCATAATGGACCGGCGCTTCGTCTTGCTGAAGCCACGCATCATGTCTTATGCCAAGTTCGTTAAGATTTGGTATGAATCAGTTTTGCAACATGGTCAAATAAGAAGCTTAAAT
Source organism: Bathynomus jamesi (assembly GCA_023014485.1). Classification (NCBI taxonomy): domain Eukaryota; kingdom Metazoa; phylum Arthropoda; class Malacostraca; order Isopoda; family Cirolanidae; genus Bathynomus; species Bathynomus jamesi. Next base: position 301,580 of record JAJOZX010000457.1, on the reverse strand, counting down.
TGACAGTGCCATCAAAAAAGTATGGACCAACCACATAGTGAGCGTTTAATGCTGCCTACATCATGACACGAGGCGGGTTGTGCTCAATTTCTTTAATATAATGAGAACTTTCTTTCAACCAAATGAAGATGTTTCGTGACCGGCTGCTGCGAAAAACAGCGGCGCATTCGTGGCTGAAAAAACCTTCCCTCGGGAATGGACTTGTTGCGAAGATGCAGATCATTTCTTCGCAACATGTTTTCCCGTTATCCCTGTCATGATCAGTCAGTTTATTGACAAAATTCGGACGCCACGGCCTAACTTTCAAGTTTTTTTTCATATGGCCTCTCATTGTTGATCTTGGAATACAAAGATCTGAAGATCTCTTCCTTATTGATTTCAAGGATGAACGATTTATCAATTCTTCAACCACAGCACGTGTTTCTTGTCGGGTTGGTGTTTTACCAGTAAGCGAAGCGGTATGTCTTTAATGCTATCAGTGTCGAAGAGTTTTCTTTTCCAACAAAGCAACGCCATTTTACTTGGTGGATCTTTGTTAAATCTTCCGCTGAATTTATTTTTTATGATAGCTATCGTATCACCTGTGATTCGACGTTCATGCACCCATATGGTTCTTACAATACGTTCTTCAATGCTGTATGAACTTTGATTTGCCAATATTAAACCATGCAAAGAAAACACCTATATTGTAAAGGGTATATGGACCATGCAAAGAAAAACTATATCTTAGAGGTATAGAGACTTCTCGCTCACCCTGTACATAAGCTCCAGAGCCAACAGTTTCTTATAGATACACCTTGGTTAACCTTGGTTTTGCTTCCGCCCAAATTGTTCATTCTAACGAAGGTCAAGCTTATCACTCTACCTTAGACTTACCTTACAGTTTAATGTGGAATCCGAACCACGACCCATCACGGATGGTCAGAAATTACAAATTCCTTGCCCAGACTCAATCTCACGACCTCCCGATCAGCAGCCCAGTGTCTTAACCACTAGGGTACCTATATTATATATATATATATATATCCCCGCAAGGGGGTTCTAAGCTCGTGCTCTTGAGTGCTCGTTTGTACGTGCTTGTTCCTGGAGGTTTCACGTGCGCCCTCCCGGCCCTAGCACCCAAGGATGATGGGGCTCGACCCTGCAGTCCTTGGTCTTTTTCCACTTCGACTGTCCCCTCCACCCTTTCTTTTTCCTCTGTCTTTCCTCTCACTTTTTCCGCTGAGATATGCCCTTTTAAATAGAGGCGAATCGGTTCTTCCCGAACTTTAATTAAAAAAAAAAAAAAAAAAAAAAAAAATTATATATATATATATATATATATATACACACACACATTAATTCACGTGATCTTTCCTAGTAATTTAGTTTTGTGAATCCATTGATCTTGGCTGTGAAGCTTCTCTGAATCCCTTCTAGTTGGCTAGGCTCTTTTATATGGGGATGTTAAGACCGAGCAATACTCCAATTTGGGTATGATCAGTGTTTTCAACAGATTAATCATTATATTCCTGTCCCTTATTTAAAAGGTTCTCAGGATCTGTCCCGCTATTCTATTTAATGTTTATTTTGCTATCTTATTTTGTGTTTCAATTTTGGCGTCATCAATCATTACAACTACTAAATCTTTTTTGCTTTATTTTCTACGAATTTCTTGTCCGTATCGGGTGCAGTTTTCCATGGATTTTAGGTCCTCCCTTCTTCCGTAACTTAACAGTTGAAATTTCTCACTGTTAAACTTCAGATTAATCTCGGATTACTGTAGGTCTAAGGTGGAGTGAAAAGCTTGACCTTCGTCAGAATGAACAATTCGGGCGGAAGCTAACCAAGGTTATATATATATATATATATATATATATATATATATATATATATATATATATATATATATAAGCACACCGGACAAAAAATTAGTCACCCCTCTCAGAATGTACCTAATAACGTGTGACGGCGCCTCTGGCCTTGATAACCGCACGAATCCGGCGAGGCAGAGACTCTACGAGGTTGTGCATGTACTTAACATCGATTTGCTGCCACTCGTTCATCAGCCGGTCCCGAAGTTCCGCCAGAGTCCGCGCTTCACTTTCTGTTTCCAGCCTGAGCAACACCTTCGACGCATTCAGGATTAAAGGCTTCATTGGACCTGCGATGTACTCGTCGCCTCCCATCATTGGAGAACAAACAAAAACGGGACTCATCGGACCAAATTACACGTTTCCAATCTGCCGCAGTCCAGTTTTTGTGCCTCTGAGCCCATTTATAACGTGCCAATTTGTGACTTGCTGTTAACAGCGGCCTCTTCCGTGGTACCCTGCTCCAGATGTCCATCGCATGCAGTTCTCGTCGCAATGTCCGTTCGGAAATTGGTCGCTGGAGAACCTCATTGGTTTGAAAACGATTTGCAGTTACTAGATGAGAAACATGGCGGCGGCCCCTATTGTCGAGAATTGTTTTCCGGCCACAGTTACGCCGTCGATTGTCAGTTGATTGCGAACTACACCACTCTTTGTAAACTCGCTGAACAGTACGCGTTGACACACCAACAAATTGGGCTACTTCAGACATTTTGTGTCCGTGGGCTCTGCCAAACACGATGGCTCCTTTTTGCCACTGAGTAACGTCTGCCTCACGACCCATTTTGCAGACTATATCCAACACACACTTTGTTCTTCGCCACCTCACGAAACAGATCTGATCCTGTGTGCTACGTCACCGCTACTTGTCACTTACCAATGCTACATCAGCGCCCTCTGTGTGACCTTGAACTTCCTACTACCGGTGCTATTAGGGGTGACTAATTTTTTGTCCGGTGTGCTTATATGCAAGGAACCACAGGGAAAGGAAAATAAAACACAAAGTCCTTGGACTTTGTGTTTTATTTTCCTTTCCCTGTGGTTCCTTGCTTATTAAAAAGATCACATGCTGTTTGTGAATTGTTTGCATATATATATATATATATAATATATATATATATATATATATATATATATATAAAACCTTGGTTAGCTTCCGCCCGAATTGTTCATTCTGACGAAGGTCAAGCTTTTCACTCCACCTTAGACCTACAGTTTAACGTGGAATCCGAACCACGCCCCATCAGCAGCCTAGCGTCTTAACCACTAGGCCACCTAAGGTACTCATTTATCTACCAACCACTTTCTTTATTGTGTGAAAGGATGAACAGCTGGGTTTTGCTGCGCCGGCTGCCGTCGGGTCTCGAACCCGGGGCCGATGGTTTCGTAGTCAGCGACGCTAACCACTACACCACCATATATATATATATATATATATATATTATATATATCCCCGCAAGGGGGTTCTAAGCTCGTGCTCTTGAGTGTTCTTTGTGCTCGTTTGTACGTTCTTGTTCCTGGAGGTTTCACGTGCGCCCTCCCGGCCCTAGCACCCAAGGATGATGGGGCTCGACCCTGCAGCAGTCCTTGGTCTTTTTCCACTTCGACTGTCCCCTCCACCCTTTCTTTTTCCTCTATCTTTCCTCTTACTTTTTCTTTGTTTTTCCGCCGAGATATGCCCTTTTAAATAGAGGCGAATCGGTTCTTCCCGAACTTAAAAAAAAAAAAAAATATATATATATATATATATATATATATATATATATATATATATATATATATATATATATCCCCGCAAGGGGGTTCTAAGCTCGTGCTCTTGAGTGCTCTTTGTGCTCGTTTGTACGTGCTTGTTCCTGGAGGTTTCACGTGCGCCCTCCCGGCCCTAGCACCCAAGGATGATGGGGCTCGACCCTGCAGTCCTTGTCATCCTCGGTCTTTTTCCACTTCGACTGTCCCCTCCACCTTTTCTTTTTCCTGTCTTTTCTATCACTTTTTCGCCGAGATATGCCCTTTTAAATAGAGGCGAGAGGCGAATCGGTTCTTCCCAAACTTTAAAAAAAAAAAAAAAAAAAAAAAAAAATTTGATATATATATATGTAGAAAAGTGTTTCTACGAGAAAATAAATTTGTGTTAAAATTTAAAGATATTCTGTTTGTATAAATTAACATATTAATCCTTTAAAAGATATTATTCTGTTCAACTAAATTAAAATATGATTCCGTTACATTTTTAATGTTTGTATAGAGTGCCTCGATGCCCGCGGATTCTCTGCGCCTTTTCGATAAGCCTAACGAAAACTGTGTGCCACGCCTAATCTTAAACGGAGATTCCCAAATTGTAAATGTTCTTTTCAATTATTATAAATCACATAAAAGAGAAGTGTAAAACTACAATTGTATAAATTCTTTTGCTAATATCCAATTATACCAATTCTCTCGTTAATATCATTATTAGAGTAAGATTTTGCAAGTTTAATAGTCTTCTGTAACACGTGGCAACCATGGGTGTTTCTCCAGGACAAAAGGGAGCCCCTTGAGGAAGGCAACATGCTTTGTCAGTCTAACGCTCGCCTCAGCTTCCGACAGAGGGAGTAGTGTGTTCCGCCCGTGGGCCAGCCGGGTTTGGCTGGACCCCTCAGCTTATTTTGATTTAAGATTTGCCCGTTAATAACTTCTCTAAACCAAGTGTTGTGTTAAGGGTGTTTATTAGTGATTTCAACTTTGTGGAAATAAAGGACTAACAAAGGAAAACTCGTCATTTTATATCCTTCCAACGGAGGAAAGCATTCCCTTCTCTCAACGGACTGAGAGAGAGCGGACGCCATCAACCGAGGGTATAAATTGTTGTCTTCGAAATTCGCAGTCAGAATAAAATAATTAAACGGTATAAACTTCCTTGTGGGTGCGAGGAAGTGACATACGAAGAACACCTGTGAAACGTCGGAGATGGTGGAACGAAGCATAATAACATCATATCCGACATTGGAGACCCATACCAGGATCAGAAGAAATCATTCATCTCACCCCCCGACATATATATATATATATATATATATATATATATATATATATATATATATATATAATCTTCAAAGTATGACCGCTCATGGCCACCAAAAGAAAGGTGGATAGCAGAGCGAACATAAGACGAAAACTATGAAACAGCTAGCGGAAATGAATAATAGACGAAAAAAAAAAGCGGGGGGAGACATATATAGAAAAATCATAGCGGAATCACAGCCGGTAAAGAAGGAACGAGAGAGAAAGGAGAACAACCCGGTCACCGAAAAGTAGGGACCTTCAGATAGAATAGCGCCAAGCCTATCACGAGGCCCGACGCTCACCAAAAAGGGAAAATACTCTGCGCACAGCGCAAAGTAAAGCGGACACTCCACCAGGAGGTGGGCAACTGTAAGTGGAACGTTACAATTGGGAAATTGGGGGCACCCGATCCCCAGCCATCAAATAGCCATGGGTCAGGTGGGTGTGGCCAATACGGAGGCGGGCCAGAGCCACCTCCTTATGGCGCGACCGATGGAAGGAAGAGGCCCAACATCCCAATTTAGGTTTAATCTTGCAGAGTTTGTTAGTTGTAACGCCATCCCAGCGACTCTGCCACCGGGAGCGCAAAAAACTACGAAAACCAGGGATATAACCTGAAAAGGGGAGGAACACGGGTGAAACCTGTAGTTGGCACGCGGAACGGGCAGCTTGATCGGCAGTCTCATTTCCAGCTACGTTAACATGTGCAATAGGGGATGGGGGTTCGAAATTTTGTATTCTTATTCTACACACTGCTCGGAGTTTCCTTTGGGCCCCTAAACAACATACTGTAATTACACCGCTATGCGCCCCCCCCCTACCCGTTGCATATGCCCCCCCTTTTTTTTAAATTGAAATTAAATTGAAACCAATTCTTTGAATAAAAAACCTGATAAATGACAAAGATTAAAGTAAATAATAATATAAATAAAGTTAAAGTTATATATATATATATAAATCTTTCTCCGTATATTACTTAAAGAATCAATTGAAGCATACTAAAATCAAACTATTCACCTTAAGAAATTTAATTGAAGCATATTAAAACCAAAATATTCATCTAAAGAAATTTAAAATTGTAAATTACTGACACCACTGGCCTTTCCATTGGAACACAGGTAGCTTTTTTCTCGACTCCAGTACATTCAAAACAAATTTATGTCTGTTTTCGTAACCAATTCTATCTTGTGATGCTTCTGTTACCACATTTACAGCACGTTCTACTTCCTGGCTGTGACAGGGAAAAGGAATAAGCTGTAGTGGTTCATTTCGAACTTTAAGATGATCATCATTTGTCAAATTCTGTAAAATAGGTGGAGGGGTGATGGTTTCGTTGTCCCAGTCATTCATGTTAGGATAATCGTCTGCTTCAAAGTTCAGTGTTTTTGGCAGCTCAAAATTTCTCGCATTGGTGCTCCTAGTTCTTGCTCGAATGATGTGCTGAAGAGCCAGCTCTCTGACCTCTCTTCTTGTGTCTGTTATCATTGAGAGTGATATTCTCTGGGTGGGCAAAATAGGCGTTATTTCTGAGGACACACTCCATAATCATCCGATGCTTTTTATCTAAGCCTTTAAAGCAAGTGCATGATATACCAAAAATTAGATGCTCCCTCATTTGCCTTTAGATGAGACTTTATCCAAAACCAGCCTGGAGCGTAAACCAGCAGTATAATTTTTACTAGGTCTTGGATGTTTTTGTCTGGATTCCGTGTAGACACATATAAGCGCAGGATCCTGTTTGCTCGTGTTAGCCATCTTGCATGATGGAGGGCACCTGGGGATCTGGTGGTCAACGCTTGTGAGATGCGTTCAGATTGTATACTAATGCACATTTCATACATATATTTTTGGTCACTGCTGAAACTTTTAACAATATTGGCCGAAACTTCTTCAATGTTGCCCTCTACAGGGGTATAATCAACTATATCCAGTTTGGTCAAATCCACTCGAAGTTTATTTCCAAGAGAACCTTTGAAGGTGTTTGGTCCCAAAGTTTTTCCATCAATTGCTTCAAATACGTGCCTGAAGGACAGTTCGTTTACATGCAAAAGGCAAATCAGCCATTGTTCTGGCCTGTCCAGATATAATTCAATCAATTTTAGCACTCCGCCAATCCTGCCAGTGTTCACTGGGGTGCCATCGCATAGCAAAGCTTTGAGGGATTCTTTGCTATTAGAATCAACTATAAAAGTTATTATTTCATCTGCAATACAACAAGCAGTTCCATTATCTGGAGCTATATGATCCATGTAAACATCACCCGGTTCTTTGACTATTACATAATGTTCTTCGTACTCCATTCCCTTCTTTGTCTTAGTTTGATCTTTTCTACCATCAAATCCGATGCCTTCAATCTGTGTTCTCTGATTTCACTTTGATTATGTTCTTTTTACCCACACGTATTCTTTCTCTTTCCACTTCTTTCCTATCCAACATATTGGTTTCGTCTAATATTCCCATATCCTTCAAAGCTGCATTTACTATAGCTGCAGCAGCTCTGTAACTTACACGGTATCTATCTGCTGTTATTGTTAAGTTATCATAAATAATTCTGTTCTGATGGTTTTCTCTCAGCTCAAAATCCGGAACAAAGTCAATATCGTCGCTGTCATCATCAATTTCCATGCTCTCATGTTGAGGCGACATTCATATCTAGGCTTATCCCACAAAAGACTCCCACTCAATCATTGGAACTCTAATATCAGATCTGCAATCCGTTCGACTGAATTTTTATCGTAACAAGTACAAGTGCAAATATCAAACATTTCATCGAATGTCTCCACCTTCTGCTGAAAACTGTTGTTTCTTTGTTTTAATGGTACTTTATTTAGCTTTGCTGCAGATTCTATCAATCGTTCAACTTTTATAGCTATTCCTTCAAATCCTATATGTGAAAAGGAAAACTTCTCCCAAATGGCTTCCACATCTTTAGTGACAATTCTGTAACATTCTTTTGCTGTTCTAGAACCTTTCGAAATCAGTTCTTCTCGTTTTCTTACCAATAAATAATGCCTAAATAGGTCAGCCTTTGAAGGAGTCATCGAAGGTGGAAATTCTGCAGGGTGACCAAATGTTGAATTGTGCGTTTTGCTTCTTGTCGCCATGATTTCACTTATTTAGGCCTAGTAGCATTAATAACAAGAAACTAATTGTTAAATTCTAGCAACTGAATCATTCAATCTGAATTTAATATAACTCATTCGGAATTAAATCATAACTCATTCAATCATAAACAATCTGAAACTAAAAAAAACGTGACTAATTTATATAATTCATCTAATCTAAATTAATCTATGTAATCTATTCATTATTCAATCTATCTAAATTAATCTAATCTACTTAATAAGACTTAATATAATGCATGATTGTCACATTTGGGGTTTATATCTGTGGAGAGAGTAAAATGGGGGGATGCTATGGAAGGGGTAAGGGGGGTCGCATATACTCTTTTTTTTTTTTACAAGATGTTGAGATCATCATTTCCAACTACGTGCATACTGTGGAATGGGAGAAACTCGATTTTTTTATAAGTTTCGACCCCCCCCCCCCTAATGTGCAGGGACCCAGCAAAATACCACCTCCTTGCCACCAGAAGTGACAAGGATATGGCACAGTAACTGGATACATCGGACCAGTGGGTGGACGGGGTCGAAACACTCCAAGCCATCCAGGGCACTTATGGGAATCCGAATAGATAACAAACGAACCATCCGGATGCTTCCGCACCACCTCCAGAGCGCTCAGAATGGCATAGAGCTCCGCCGTGAAAACGGAAGCCTCATCAAGGAGGCGGGTACATCGGGGAGCAAGGGCAGACGACTGGGGAACAGCCACAGCCCCAACGCCCCCCGCCGACCTCGAGCCATCTGTGAAGACCGCAACACATGCAGAGTGACACGCTGTATGCTGAAGGAACAGAGACCGAAGCAAGGCAGAGTCAGAATCGGCCCTGCGAACGGGGCGCAACGCCCTACAGCATGTAACAGGGGTGCTCTCCCAAGGTGCAACACCCTCGAAAGAGACCGATATGACGGATGGAGGAGGGAGGTCACCGTGTCAGTGAAATACCAACCTCCATCCCGGCAGAACGCCCTCTCAACCACCTGGAACAGAGGAGAGTTGGGAATCCGGAGATAGTGCTTGGCAATGAGGAACGACCTCCGATCCTCTAAGGGAGGGATGTCGCATTCAACCTGCAGACTATCAACCGGAGAGGAGCGGAAGGCACCAGATGTCATGCGCAGTCCTCTAGAGAGGATCGGGTCCAGTATCCGAAGGGCCGTACAGGCGGCGGAGCCATACACCACACTCCCATAGTCTAATTTTGACTGTACCAGGGACACGTACAAACGGAGGAGTGTCCACCTATCCGCGCCCTATGTAGTATGAGACAAATGTCCCAGCAAATCTAAAGTACGTCTTACAGTCTCGCGCAGCCTGCGAAGGTGGGGAACCCAGCTCAAACGGCTATCGAAGACCATACCCAGGAAAAGTACTAATTGAACGAGGGCCAGAGGCTGACTTCCCCCCCCCCTCGAGTGTAAGATTAAAGGCCGGGACGGCGCCGGAGCCCCGTCGCCTCGACGGAAGAAAGGCCACACACGAAGTCTTCGGGGAAGACAGCATAAGGCCCACCGACGACGCCCAACGTTCAACTCGATTGACCGCGAGTTGGACTTGCCTCTCCACGAGGGGGGGGACTCGTCCCCGTGGCATAGACAGCCAGATCATCGGCGTAGATGCAACAACACACCGAGGGCGGGAGGGACCCCGGTAGCGCAGACATGACCAGATTGAAACAGGAGACGCTCAAGACACCCCTGAGGCACCCCCTCCTCCTGAACATACAGGTAAGATAGGGCGGCCCTATTACGGACGCGGAAAGTGCGACGGCAGAGGGAGTTACGAATAAACGTGGGCAAAAAGCCCACGAAACCAAGAGACTTCAAATGGTCCATGACAACTCCCCGACGGGTCGTGTCATAGGCCTTTTGGACATCGAAAAAGACGGCTAGAACAAGATTCCGGCGGGAAAAGGCCGCCTGTACATCATGATCAAGGAGAAGAGGGTCCAGAGTACCCCGAAACCGACGAAAGCCATACTGGGTCGGGGGGTATAACCCAAGCGACTCCAGTGTAAAGGAAAGTCGGACGGCCACAATTTTCTCAAGGAGCTTGCATAAGCAGCTCGTCAGGGCAATAGGCCGACAGCCCGCCACCTCCCCCGGATCCTTCCCCGGTTTAAGTATCGGGACCACAATCGCCTCCCTCCAACGGGAAGGGAACGACCCCTCACCCCACATCCGGTTGAAAAGATCCAGCAAGAAGTGCAGAGCCATCGGATGCAGATTCTGGATAGTCATAAGGAATGTCATCAGGGCCAGGGGCGGAAGAATGACGGGTTGCCAGGGCAGCCCGAAGTTTCCGCATCGTAAAGAGACGGTTATAGGGCTCGTTCCCAGGTGGTGGGAATGTAACACCCGATAGCGGATGATCCGCAGCTGAAGGCGAACGAGAAACCGCAGCAAAAGCACCGGCCACAGCAGTAGAATCCGACAGGAAGCTGTCCCCGTCCCGAAAGACAGGGCGACAAGCAGGGACCGGCCTCCCCTCGATACTACGTACCTTCCGCCACACAACAGCAGAAGGGGTAGACGAGGAAATGCCAGACACAAATGTACGCCGAGAGGCCCGACGGGCCAACTTGAGTCCGGCGGGCGAAAGCCTTCGCCCGCCGCATCTCAATCAAGCCGGGTCGCGACTGTTAAAGTCCCCGAGGAGGAGAAACGGCCGAGGCAGTTGCAACATCAACTCGCGAACAACGTCGCGAGGAGGAGGAGGGTCATGGGGAGGAATATAAATCGAGCAAGCAGTGTACTGGCGATCTAAAAAGAGCCGTACAGCCACAGCCTGCAAGGAAGTACGAAGAGGCACACCTCACGAGGTTAACGAATGGTGAACATAAATCGCCGCACCCCGCCGGCGTGTGAGCTCATCCGGGATGCAAGGGAAACCAACATAGCCCGAGAGACAAGGGAGCCCCCGCGCAGCCAGGATAGTCTCCTGGAGACAAACGCAGGAAGGCAAGGTTCTCCCAGTTAGCTAAAAGCCCCCTACAGTTCCAATGCAAAATGGAACTGTAAGGGGAAGAGGCAGAGAAAACAGAGAAATAGCCACGGACCAAGCTGAGCAGCAAACTCAACGGTCCGTAACCAGGGACGGAATCGGCTTCCCCGACTCACCCCGAACGGCGAGAGTAGGCGCCACAGGGGGCAAGCCCCGGAGATGAGGATCCCGATTACGGGAGGCCACAGACTCCGCAGCTGCTTCACCCGTAGTAGAACGAGGGTGGGAAAGTGGAACAGGGAGTTCAGAGGGGGCCTCCCCTGAGGGGAAGAGAGACGACGAGACGGGCCCAGCCGAAACCCCCAACTCCCCACCAGAGGTTGGGCAGGGAGAACCAGATGTTCGAGGGCTCGTCACACCAGACAAGTGCTGACGGGGAGGAAAGGAAAGATCCACCACAGGTGGAAAGGTAGATCCAAGAGAGAGACCCGACCACTCTCAGCAGGAGCCGAATGGAGAGAGACTCCATGAATAAGGGTCAGGCCCCTCTCGACCGGGTCCACCATGGGAACCGAGTCAGTAATCGAGGGTGTCATGGGGCGGTGTACCTCAACCGACACCCGGACACTAATTGGGGCACCGGGAGGTGACGCCCCACCAGCCCTCCGTAGAGGGGAGGGAGTCCCGAGCGGATTAGGAGCGGCGCGCCGCTTCCCCTCCGATGAAGAAGGGGAGGCAGGGCGAGCAGTGATCATGAACGGGTTTGGAGGACTCCGACCACGGTGACGCTTCCTCCTCCCCTTCGGGGCATCACCTTCCCCACCGAGAGACGGGTAGGCAAGGATCCAGACCCCAAGGCCGGAGAGGGAGAAGAGGCACTTGTAGGCAGGGAATCAGATGTGGTGACAAAGTGAGGCAGGGGGACAAGAAGGTCCCGCGGCGTCAGGAGGACCACCAAACCCCGAAACTTCCAGGGGGGGGGGGGGGGGGGGGCACCACTCCGGTAGGCGCCGGGGTAGCACGTGAGGGGCCCGAGAATCCGCCGGAGCCAAGAGCCGCAGCATAGGACAACCCCCGCCGCGGGTCCCGGTCACGAACCCTATCGCGCGCCTCCCGCGCACTAAGGAATTCGGTAGTCCTTAAAGACCGCACCTCGAATTCAAACTTGAAAACGGGGCAGTCCCGAGAGGAGGAAGGGTGGGCCCCCGAGCAGTTCCAGCACCGCGGGGGCTTCGTGCATGGGGGAGGGTGCGCAGCCCACCGCAGCGGACACAACTTACCCTCACAGCGGCACGCAGAGCTAACATGGCCGAACCAGTTGCAGCCAAAGCAGCGAACCGGGTCAGGCACATACGGCCGCACCAAAAACTCGCACGACCATCGATCACCCATGCCCCAGAACACCTGGGCCGGAGGCACAAGCGAGTCAAAGGTCAGGAGCAGACGAGCAGACGGGGTAAGAGCACCATCCCGGCGCGACGAAAACCTTCGTGACCCCCTGGGAGGCAAGATCCTCCTGCAACTCGCCGACCGGGATTGACAGCAGACGGGAAGCGAAAATGATGCCCTGACAGTTATTCAGTTGCGGATGGGGAGTCACAGAAACTCCAACCCAGAACATCCCGCAACTGTAGAAGGGACTCAGTCACCCCAGAAGAACGGGACTTCAAAAGAGACCCATCCTTCAGAGGGCAGATATCATAACGGCAGGGAACTCCCACCGTCTTAAGACGCTGAAACACCCGTTCCGAGTTGCCCGGAAGGGAGCCAGCGGAAGGGCGGAGAACAAGGAACCTGTCCACCGGACAGAAATTGACAGCAGAGACAGGTCCATGTGTGACGGTAACCGAGTGGGCGAGAGAACGAGGGCCGCGAAGACCCCGCCCTACGGCCACCACGAGGGCCAGACGTCGCAGAAAACGAGAGGGGGCCATACGGCTTTAAGGTCAATCCAACGGAGGCAGAGGCCGCTGAACGACCGGTAGTAGTAGTCTTATCCAAATCCAAGGACGGGCCAGAGTTGTTAAGGGGAGGGGATTGAGTTTGAGAAATTTTATCCATAAACAATATAATTATAAGGAAGACAGCCTCGGACCCAAGGAGATGCACCAATCCGCCACTGCATCCTTCAAGGCGCAGGCCCAACGTCCCGGGTAGCCCGCCCCCCAACCTAACTGTCGTTTTAAAAACAGCAAATTAGCTCTCCTGCAGTTTCGTCCGTTAAGGGCCTGGCAAAAACCCAATCCAGATGCAGCAGCGGTCTGGGCGCCCATACCATCCCCAGAGCACGGCTCAGCCACGGAGCGATGCCCACACGACTGCCGGCAAAAACAAGCGGGGGGTGGGGGAATACTACAATTGACAGAGGCCCAAGACCGAGTCAAGACAAGAGCGATTCCGTAAGATACGGAAAAAGAAGGGAAGCAAAAAGAAAAAGGGGGAAAAAAAAAGGCAACTAGGTAACACTGCCCACACCCCGCGAAGAGTTGAGGAAACCCCAATAACCCACGAAGTGTGCGAGCCCCCTAGGCTCGTACCGGGCGTACGTGGCTATGTGAGGTGGAGAGCGCAAGAATCCAACTCACTACTTCACCAGGCCAACTCGAGGAGGGGCGACAAGCTTGACCTTCGCGAATTGTGAAATCATAGCGCGAAACCTTTGTAAGGTTGTAAGGTGTATATATATAAACCTTGGTTTTGCTTCCTCCAGAATTGTTCATTCTGACGAAGGTCAAGCTTGTCACTCCATCTTCGACCAACAGTTTAACGTGAAATCCGAACCACGCCCCATCACGGATGGTCAGAAATTGTAGTCCTTGCCCAGACTCAATCTCACGACCTGCCAATCAGCAGCAGCCAAGCGTCTTAATGACTAGTCTAACCAGGGTACCCATTTATCTACTAACCAATTTTTATTGCGAAAGGATGAACTCATTCAACAGCTGGTTTGCTGCGCGCCGCCTGCCGTCACCGGGTTTCGAACCCGGAGCCGGTGAATTCATGGTCAGCGATACTAACAACTACACTACTGTGTGTGTGTCATTGAAAATAAATGTGAAAATTAAAATGGTACACTTTATAATTCCATTACTTCATTCTTGACCATCAATGGTTTGGAGGGGACTCCCGCCCCCCCAACCTAAACTACAAAAGATACATTATTTTTATATTTAAAATTATGCGCGCAATGGAAAATATGCATCGCGTAATCTTACCGTAAATGTAAAAATGAAAATGGTTAATCAGATAATTATTTAATAAACTTTACGAAGGAAAAAGCTCACAATAATTATGTAAAATCTGACCATGTAAAATTTGCCACGGCATTTGGTCCACACACACACACAAAAAAAAGAAGTCAGTTAGTAGAGAGTTCCTTTACCACGGAACTCGTGAAGGGGTAGGACACATTCTTTGGAGGAGGTGCTCCTAAACGTATGTTGCGAGTCTCCCCCACCGCATTTTTTCTGCAATAGGCCTAGTTTTTAGAATTTTTCCGGGAAGCACCATTTTTTATTTTTTTTTTGTAGCGGCAAATTTTTGACTCTTAGAATAGGAACTTTGGCATTTTATTTAAGATCCCAAAATGTATATTTGTTCCCCTTCAGCTTAAAATAGAAATTGATAAGAATGGCATCTTTATTTAACTTCATTTAATACACTTAATATTTAATGGAAGAAATTAGTGTAATATTAATGGATTTAAAAATCCTAGTCTTGGTTTTTAATTTTTTTTTATAATAAATTATCGTGTGGATGATATTTTTATAGAGGAAAAAATTCTAAGGGTTTTCCCTGTATATTCCCAAATGTAAGTGATAATTTTAAAGAACGTCGTAGTTGAAGGGAGAATTGAAAGAACCACCGAGCTGAGATGATGTATGCTACGGAGTCTTTGTGAATGCAAATGGTGTGGTCATTTGCATTTGTAAATAGAAATGTCAACAGTCACATTTATTAAGAAATCTTAGGAAACTTCATGCTAGAGTCCGCGAAAAAGCTGTATGGAGACGAACCATTTATTTTTCAACATGACCTGGACTCCAGCTCATGCGGCTCGCGCAACATCTGCGTGGTTTGATGCTCATGAAATTGAAGTACTGCCATGGCCAGCGAATTCTCCCGATCTTAATCTGATGCAAAATCTTTGTAATATTGTTAAGCGGAAGGTCCAAAAGCGTAAACCAGGTACACTTAGTGAACTGAAGAGGTGTTTGATGGCACCCTGGCAATCGATAACTACGGAAGAATGCGAGAGGCTCGTCAACTCGAGGGCACCTCGATTGGAGGTCGTAATCAGGGGTAGAGGCGGGTCAACTAAATATTTGACGCAGAGTTAAAAAGTCTTTGATAAAGGCTTACCATATTGCCAGTACTCCATAAACAATACTTTTCGTAACGCCTGACAAGATATGCTAATATTTTGGTATGTCACTATTTAATAAGGTTTTTGATATATTTTAATTTTTTTCAAAACTGGTATACAAAGGTGTCTTTTCATCAAAATAACGTCACAGATAGTCGAAGGTCACGAGCGCATTCGAGTCTATTCTATTCCTCTGTGTGTGTGTGTGTGTGTGTGTGTGTGTGTGTCCCTATCTATTTTGTTGAAATAATCGTATTTTAAGATAAAAATGTAACATAATTAGATGCATATTTATTTATCAAACTTAGGTCTAGATTCGACGTGAGCACCATCAGTGTGTCTACAAATCACAAATCTGTTCTCTGCATTGCGGGACACATTCTCAAGCATCTCTGGAGTTATTTTAGCGACCGCCGTGACAATGCGGGTTCGCAGATCCTGCGGGTCTGTAACTCTTGTTTTGTAAACCTCAGACTTTATAAAGCCCCACGCAAAAGTAGTCTAATGGTGTTAAATCCGGAGATCGTGCTACTCAAACCGCTAGATTGGACGTGGTGGAAACAGGCCCTGGGAAGCACAATCTCTGGATTTAACACCATCAGACTTCTTTGCGTGGGGGCTTTATAAAGTCTAAGGTTTACAAAACAAGAGTTACAGACCCGCAGGATCGGCGAACCCGCACTGATAAATTAATATACATCTAATTATGTTACTACATTTTTACCCTAAAATACTATTTTTTCAGCAAAATAGATAGGGGCTTTTGGACCACCCTGTATATGGCATCAAAATACCTCGATCTGCGGGAAAACTAAAGGGACCCAAAAACGACTAGTGTGTGACTTACCTCAAATATTTTATTGGCACTTTGACTCAATTCGTGATCGTCAGGCGAGTCAACGGGCGTCTGCTTCGTGAACTTGGTATCAAACTGACTCACGTCGTCTTCACCATGCTGAAAAAAAGAAGCTAGTCAAAATAAAGGGGGAAAAACAAACTCAATGAGGATGGGGTATCGTGCCCCCGTACGCACCCTGTTTTTGAGGCAATACTGATGAAACATTTGGCAGAACTCTTTCAACATACGCAAAATGGCCTTCTGATGAACTGCAGGAACGCGTACAGTTTAGACCAACTGAATTACAGTTTACCCTCTCAAGTATGTCGGTTGATAAGGATACTAAAACAAGCTTTAAGTTGCTCTTAACCGCATCACTCTGCCTCTGAACTAATTAACAGTCAGGGGCGTACGACACAGGAGACCTACACAGTTAACGTGGGATCCAAACCAGGAATAGCGACATCAAACACAGAGGCCGGTCATCCATCCAACGTCACCACGTCGCGTCATCGGCCTTAAAGCTTTGGAGTCTTTCGAGTGATTACGATCGCTCGTAGATAAACACGGCCATGACACTTTTGTAAAATAGAGGAAAAGCCAGTGAAGCAATATATTTATGAAAATATAATGGGCATCAAAATTTTGTGCTTCATATCCAAAGCTCACTAGCGAGTCCAAATTTGTGAAGCTGCACTCAAAATGTAAGCGGCTGGTGAGCTCAAAGTAAATGTTATACTCTAGCTCAGTGGTTCTTAACCTTTTTACTACCATGCCCCCTCTAGGAATTGGTCCTTCCCTCCACGCCCCCCTTGCATCAAAATAACATTCTCTCCCAGATTTTATGCTCGTTAAGATAATAACATACAATTAGAGAAATTCCTGTTTTTCCCCAAGGGATCGCGCCCCCCCCCCCTGGAAATTACCGACGTCCCCTGGTTAAGAACCACTGCTCTAGCTGGTTTAAAAAAAAAAAATCTGTTCCAATCGTTTCACGTTATTATTTCCACGTTTTACTGCGAGCATGAACCAACTAAATATAATGTAGGTAAGCTTTGGCAAAACTTAAAAACGAAACCCGTGATTCTCAATATAAAAATAAAATTTTAAAATTTAATTTTTAATTACATTTCATTATTATTTAGTATGAAACATCCTTCAGGAATCAAAACTGAAGCTAATAAGCATCTGCAAATAATCCATGGTACTGCTTAATTGCTCCCGGTCAGGTTGACTCGGCGATCGAGCCTAAATCTCCGGGTGGTTGTTTTTTCTTCTTCTTCTTTATAAAAGATGGCAACCCTACTTAGGTCCCCAGTAACTCATACCAACCAAGAGAGAGCCTAAGCCTTAAAACTGTGAAACTGTAGGCAGCTGACGAATAAGTGTTTAATAAGTCTTTTGACTGTGACTAAGATTTGTAAGAAGAAAGTAGGAAAAAGCATATGGTTGTAGCATGTGAGATTTGTGGCGATTAATAATATATAGCTTGCACCAAAATTAAGGAACGAGTGTACAAGGATATGAAGTCTCCAAATATTTTGTGGTTCTGGAGTAACTGTTCAGATGGAGGTTAATGATATGCTTAGGACAAGGCCTGATAAAGATACAGGTACAGAGCCAAGTAGGCTTAAGTTAGTTGACCCAATAAATGATGGTGTGGGTACAGAGTTAGGCTACAAACCTAGCAAAATATAAGAAAAACTAATTAATGCACGTTCCAGTGAGGTTAAGGCTAATGTCAGTGACCCTACCAGCGAGTGTACCAGTTGGCGTAGGTGCTAAGGTTAATACGGGAGACACTTAAAACTGAACCAGAGGTAGGAAATAGTAATCTTAGTGAGGTTAAGTCCAGTGACAAGGATATGGATTTCAGTAAAGTTAGGTCTAATGAAGGACACACAATTAAAGGCCAGCCAAGGAATAGGATTAACATTAGAGAGAAAGCAGAATCATGTGGTAACACCTAATAACAGGTATACAGTACTTGGTAATTTAAATGAGAAGACATTGCGAGTTTACCATGGTTGGGGAATATTAGGAATCATGACAGTGAATTTTGCAATAAGAGAAGCAAAACTTGCAGAATATGTTTTCCAGGTGGTAATATTTCCAATGTCAATGAGATAGTGAAAAATTTGCCAGAAAATAGAGGTAAAATTATTGTGCATGTACGTATAAATGAAATGACAAGCAAGGAAAAAGATAATAGGTTTAAATTAAATAGAAATTCTGAAGAAATTAAAAAAAAGTGGAGCGAATTAATTTTTAAAAATGGGCAGAGCGAGTGTTCCGCCAAGAGGTGGGATAAGCATGGAATTTACGAGTAGGATTTTAGGCTTAAATAATAATATATAGATACCACTTTGTAGTGCTGACGACGAATTTACTGATTTTGGGGATAATTTTAAAGAAGAGAGGTTTTTTTTGCAGTAGTGATGGATTGCATTTAAGTAAAAAAAGGACTACTTCATATGCCAGGTTTTTGGAAAATAACCTGAAGCCTTTGGGTTTTAAAATATTACTTTAGATTAACAGAAGGCACAAATCATTGGGGGTACATCTAAAGTGAGTAATAGTGCTTTGGCGTTATAAATACAAATTATGATAGGAGTAGGCATATCAGAGTAAAGCCAATAATATAAAATGGTTAGTTTGGCTAAAACTCTCACTATATATTCGCAAAGACTGAGAAATAGCGATCCAGACCAGTCCAATTGCATCATTACTTTGTGGTGTTATGGTAAGCGATTAAAACCAAATCCAAGAAATTAAAACGTTAAATCGCAACATTACTTCCCCTACAGAAGGCAGCTGCATTAAAACCACTAACATAAGGTGCTCAACTAGTTCCTCTCCTATTTCACTACAACCAACGTTCATACTAATAATTAAATAACGAATGACTTCAAGATCTGAGAATACAGAAAATCTGAAAATTAATTCCAACCTTAAATTGTGAGGTTTCAAACACATTCACCAAAATGAGTTACAGTTATTTTAACAAACAAAAAACGTTCATTCAGAAAAAGAATGCGAGTGACGGAAGTGCACAATATTTTTCTGTACAATTTAGATATTTGATATGGATTAATATATTTACAGTTTTCTGATCTGAATATGAATATGTCACTGGAAGCATGGAAGTTTTTTAGGCAAAATTAATGGAATTCAGTTTATTTATTACACAAGGTAACAAAATATAAACGACTCATTAACACAAGTCGAAAACAACAACAACAACAACATTATTCTTGAAGCAATGAGGCATCCTTCAGATACAGTACATGTTACAGGGACGATCAAAACCCGACAGAGATTCCGCGTTAAGTCATAAGTCCTTACTGTCAAACGACCTTGACTAAACTAACAATTGTGTGTACATCATGGAGCAGTAGGGTGTGTCAATTTTAGGAAGCAAAGTGAAATCTTTAGATTTTCAAAGACTACTAGTGACCAAATGATGCATTTTTGTGCTAAATCGAAATACGGCTTTAAAATCCAGATTTGACCACTCCTAGCTACTTATATTTGAAGTTGAAGTTTATGAAAAATCAGCAATTTTTGCAAGTATTTTTTTTATTGTATATAACTACATTTTGCATACATTACGTACAATTAAAGACATTTTGATTGTATTTCAATATTAAAACTTAGAAATATAGATAGGTTTCTTGAACTTTGTCAAGGATGCCATGTCTGCCTTGCTCTTGTTCCTGGACATGAGCTCCCTACTGGCCACCTGGCCACTGATGTACGCCTCCCTCCTGTCTTGTGAGTAAACATGTTGTGCTGCTTCAGTTGTCATCCTTACACGCCTCTCTACTGACTGTGTGTGTGAAGGCCATGCAGGAACTTCCATGATTGCAGCAGTGGTGAGGGAGCAGGTCAGAGGAGGCTCAGTCACGCCAGAGTTCCAGTCAATAAGCTCCGAGAGTTTGGTGGCATCTGGGTTGATGTCAGGAGTCTTCCTGGGTCTGACACTGCAGTCTCCTACCTGTGTGTCATCATCTCCTTCACCTCTGATTTCCAGTATCCTCTTCACTGCCTCCCTCCTCTCCTCCTTCACCTCACTGCACAGCATGGCCGGGAGTACAGCCTCAGTGTGTGCATACCAGGCTGATCTCTTCACTGTAGGCATCACTATTCCTATCACCTCCTCCTTCTGACTTCTGAGCAGCTCCAGCTGGTACAGTACATGCCTGGGACCCTCCAACCAGCTGTGATTTAACTTGATGTTGAACCAGTTTGGCATGTAGACTCCCACTATGAATTCCACAATTATCCTCAGATTCTTCAGGTTCCTACCCTTCAGCCCATGTTTGGAAATCCACAATCTGCAGAACCTTAGAGCCGTGGTGACCCACCTACTGTGACAGACTGGCCCAATCTCCAGGAGAGCTAGACTCTGAGGTACCTCTCCCGATCTAAATGATAATTCTGTAGCCATATGATTGGTCTGTACTGAAGTCCTTGACTACCTCCTGACTGAGATGGGGTAGAGGAGGACGAACAGTGATCCTCGTGAAGTTTCGGTTGATCTCCAGCTCAGTGGCAGTGTCTAACATCTTCCCTAGGGGACCAGACCACTTCTTGTTGCTCAATGTCTTGCCATCCAGTGCAGTCACCAGGTGTCTGAGACTCAGCTCCCCAGTGTGCAAGTCACAGACAATCCACACCAATTTCCTGCTAAGCTTGACCTCCACATAATGCATTACTCCTCCCTCCCAGCCAGTATTCACATTAGTACTGTCACCTCCTATGGCCAAAAGGGTCTGGTCTGCTCTCTCTCTCTTAGCCAATTCACCAGATGATCAGCAATGACCTCAGCATGACTTCTCTCCTCTGCAACTTCCTCTGGTACAAAATGCCACAAATATTTCCCACCTAGTTCATTGCACACTGTGTAGTATTCTTCCTTAATGAGGCCAGGAAACTGCATGTCACTGCCCTCAGCTTCCATCATCACTTTGGTGTCATCTCTTTTCCCATCAAAGATGATACAGGTGATGCCATTTTCCCTAATCTCTTCATCAAACTTCTTGACCAGCTCCTTAGTCAGTCTCTCCTGAGCCCTCCTCACCTTCTTCTGGTCAATCACCAGTGCTGTGTCAAACTCTGTGATAAGACCAGCATCAATCCAGGCAGCAGCACTTGGCAATCTCTGCACTCTCTCTCAGCCCAGTGTGATGTTTCAAGCTAGCCAGAGCTATGTTGGTGATATCTTCAGTGTTGTATTTCATCATCTTAGCCACAGGCAAGGAAGAAGTTGTCGCAGCCTCTGGTATGAAGTGTTCATCCTCCTCTCTCCTCCCTGCCTCCTCCAGTACATCTCCAGTCTCCAACTCCATCTCCAGCAGTGACTCCTCCCTCAACTCTTCTTTTTTCTTGGCTGACTCCTCTGCCTTCCTCCTCCTCTTCTCCTCGGCCTTCCTTCTCTGCTCCTGTCTCTACAGCACTGCTTCCTGTCTCCTGGTCTCAGGGTGATCAGCTAGACCCATCTGGTGTGCCCCCACATTACCCACCTTTTCTCTCTGACCTTTAATGAAGGCAAGCTCCTGCACTGGTATCTTCTGCTCGCTCCTGCAGCTGCAGTCAATGTGAACCTCACTGTTGCAGACAGGGTTGCACCCAAGCCCACTGCAGCTCATGATCACACAGCGACAGGTCAGGATGTCCACCAATTTGTCCAGTTTCATCATGAACCTATCTTTGACCTCGAGCTTCACATTGCCAATGGACACCTTCACTGCCTCATCCCACAGTGCCTTCACTTTAGCCCTGATCCTGACCTCAATGTTGATTACAGGTCTTGTGAATAGAGCGTCGGCCTTTCTCCACTGAGCCAGTAGCCCTGGAACAATGCAGGTCTTTAACTGGGTAATTCCTCTTGTCTTCCTCACTCATCTCTCTCCTCAACAAACCATACCTCAGCAGATCTCTGACTGTGGGCAGCTCAGCAGGGGGGAAGTTCCCTCCCAGTCCCCACCAAATGACTTAGGTGACAACTTGATTTGCTTCGGGTTCTGATTTCTTTCTGACTCATCCCGTGGACCTGTGAACAAAAGAAAGGTCATTGAAATTTGGATAGGCCTAATGATTATGATTACATAAAATTAAGTTAATTGAAATTCTTAATATCTTCCTATAAGCTCAGATAAACGGTTGTGTTGTTATAGGTACAAGACTTAATTATTCAAAGTAATGACAGTTTCATATATCTATCATATCAAAATATACATAAAGTTTGGGTCACACACAACATTTCGAATAATTTGAATTACACAATATTTACATTACGAAGTAATCAAAGTTATCAAAAAGGAGGGAAAACACACACATTCACAATCAAAACTCCAGTATTTGTGACTATGTGAAACTTAGAAACCATACTGCACACCAAAAATAACCAAAGTTGACCAGACATATCAATGGCACATTGATATACGATGCTACAGTCATATTTAGGTTATATTTCAAACCTTTATGGTCAAATATAAGTAGGTAAATGGCTTTTTTAAACACTAAAGATATTTCTAAGTTTGCTAGATAATATGACATCATTTGAGCATTAGTAGTTTTAGAATTGTTGACTTTACTAAAATTGACACACCCTAATAGAGCAGGGGCTTCCAACATTTTTAGGTAGACATACCACTTTTTGCCACCATGCTTCTTTAAGTACTACTATTAAAGGAAGGGAGGAAGGTGCATGTACCACCTAATCAAAACTGTAGGGAGATTTGATCATAGTATTCAATCCTGAATTTTCAGCCTTTCAAAGAAGTTATACAGAGACATGCAAGAAGTAAATAGACACCCTTAATTTTATGGTAAAATGTATGCATCCATTTTTTTGCCATTATTATGACTAATATTCGTTTCCTACATTTCTATCCTTGAAGAAGGACTTATGCCAATATTCTCAAGTGGTCAAATTGAAAAAGACAGCTGCCTGTTCATGGAAGATGGAGCCCCATGCCACACTGCAAAAAAGACGAAAGAATGGGAGGAGCGAAATGGTATCAAACGACTTCCTTGGCCGAGTCAGTCCCCTGACATGAACCCCATAGAACACGTGTGGGCAATACTAGACAAGACTTTACGTAAAAAGCCCAAAAAACCAGCAACACGATCAGAATTGTTGAATCTTTTACGCCAAATTGTTACAGCAAAATCTGGGCTGTCTATTTACTTCTTACATGTCTCTGTAGATCAAAATCTTGATTCTGGCCTTGCACATTATAGTTAAATAATCTGAAATCTATCAGGACAGAAAATTGGATAGCATGCAAACCCGTATTCGGAAAAATTGCAGGTTATTCCTCAGCAACTAATGTTACTTTTCAAAACGTTATCATCAAAGTAATTATCAATTAGCAATGTGTGTATTTACGAGGGCTACTCAATATATTTTGCCCCACCTTTTTTTTCCCTTTCCAAGTTTCCTTGTAAGTTCCAGAAATTTTTTACGCAAGTAGTTACATACCCTTTTTACAAGTTTTTATTTTTCCACACAGTCTCCATCCTTTCCTACGGCTTTCCTCCACCTCGAAACAAGGGCCTTTATTCCTTGCTGGTAAAAGTCCGCTGGGTTCCGCTAGAGCCACCTCTTAACCTCCTCAACAACCTCATCGTCACTCAAACTTTCTTTCATGAATAGCATCCTTCATTGGCCCAAACAAATGGAAGTCTGAAGGTGCCAGATCCGGGCTGTATGGAGAGTGGGGGCTGTATGGAGGGTGGGATAACACAGTCAAGCGCATTTTTGTGATGGCCTCTCTTGTTTGCAAACTGTTGTGTGCTCTTGCGTTATCATGCAAAAGAAGGACGTCTTCCAGTTTTCTCTCCCGTCGAACTCGCTTTATACGTCTCTGTAGGGTAGCAATATATGCCTCTGAGTGGATTGTTTCGCCTTTCTTCATAATGTCCACCAGAATCACCCCTTTCATGTCCCAGAAGATGGGGGCCATAACCTTTCCTGCAGAGGGAGCCATTTTGAACTTTTTCTTGCGTGGGGAGTCTGCGTGATGCCACTCCATGGATTCGCGTTTTGTTTCAGGTTCAAAGTGGTGTACCCAAGTCTCATCCCCAATCACAATTCCTGAAAGAAGTCATCCCTTTCTGTCTCGTATCGAACCAACGACTCAGAAGCAATTTCTTTTCTTTGGGCTTTGTGATCTTCAGTCAGTTCGTGAGGAACAAACCATGAACACACTTTTGAGTATCTCAATTGCTGAATTACCGTATTCACACTTCCTTCACTAATTCCTAGCTCCAGTAATAGCTCCTTGTATGTGACGCGCCGATTCGATCGAATGAGGGTGTTAGCACGTTGCACAGTGTGAGATGTCACAGCCGATGCCGGGCGACCGCTACGTGGCTCATCATCGCGGCTGACTCTCCCTCTCTCCGATGATCTCTCACGTTTAGACCAGCGTCCAACTGTGCTTCGATCAACATCATCATCTCCGTAAATGTTTTGTAGAAGTTTGTGAATATTTCCAACTGTTTCCTTCTCTGCGGCTAAGAACTCTATAACAGCTCTCTGTTTACGACGCACATCACTGTCAGACGCCAGAAACAACAACCAGAAACACGCAGACAGACAAACAGCCAGACACAAGAAAACCTACAGACTCGACACGACCATTACACCCTTCAATACAGACCAGACCACCAACATCATCAAAAACATTAAGAATTCGAAGGCTACATACACTTTAAACACTTGGGCCCACAGGGAATACTAGCTCTCACAAATATCAGCACATATTCATACCAACACTGTATTATTCCTGATATATGGAAACAAAGTAAAATTATTACACTACTCAAACCAAACAAAAATCCAACAGAACCAGCTTCCTAGACCCATTACTTTACTATGCACACCTTCCAAAGTAACAAAGACTAATCTTACAAATCACCAACCCACACATACCACTCTCGCCTACTCAACATGGATTCAGACCTCACCACTCAACCACGACATTAATCACTAACCTCACACAGCACATCATGGATGGCATCAACTCCAGATGACCAGCTCAACGTACACTATTAGCAACAATAGACAATAGTAAAGCATTTGATGCTATCCCACGCTTCCCTCTCATAAACAAAATACTCAACACAAACTTGCACAATAACACCAAAAGATGGCTGAGCAACTATCCTTCAGGAAGATACTCGCATGTCACATTTAATGGCAAGTCATCCAAAAAACAAGTTTTTTCCGAACGGGGTCCCTCAAGGCTCTGTTCTCTCACCAACACTGTTCAACTTATACATGCATGGCATTCCAACACCCATAGATAACAAGCTTACCTTATTATGATATGCAGATGACCACTAACATCCACCCACAACATCGAAACCGCTACACATAACCTACAAACATATATAAACAGTATACAAGATTGGCTCACACACAATAGACTCAAAGTAGCGCCCACAAAATCAACCATCACCTTGCTAACAAGCAACACAAAAGAACACCAGATAACTCCACAGATTACACTAAACAACAACATTCCACACACTCACAGGACCAAAATACTTAGGGTCACATATAACACATTATATTTTGTAAACCACATTCAGGACATTAAAAACAAATGTACGTCAAGACTTAACACGCTTAGGGTACTAACAGGCACAAACTTTGGACACCAGCAGGAAACAACAACACTCATATACAAACAATATATTCGCTCAGTTTTGGACTATGCTAGCCCATGCTGGGCACCCATTATCTCTCACACACACACACACACACACACACACACACACACAATACAAAACAACGCACTTCGTATCATTACAGGATGCACTCAAACAACACCAATAGAACACCTGCACACAGAAACAAAAATACTGAAAGTTAGGGAACATTTAGACATGAGGGGAACACAATTCATGGCAGCAGCGACAACTAACCCACAACACCCTTGCCACTACATGTACAATCACGCACCGACACCTCGCACCATTAAGGTAACACCAGAGAGACATTATAACCAAATACTCCATTCCATACCACGCCCCACAGACATCACACAGTACAGAAAACACATACACACACACCTAACCCACAAAGCACTGCCACGACTCGGTCCGAATGCGGTCCTAGGTGCGAAGCCGCCACCCATTAACAGGTCAGAGATCAGCCTGAGCAGATCGAGTTGAGTTAACTTAGCACGATTCCGATGTGGACATCACCCCAACTTACTAATATATAAACACACAAACTAGACAACTCCATAGACGACACCTGCCACCTGTGCCACGACACACCACAAACAATTGAACACATTATGATAGACTGTACCGCTCTAGCACAACAACGAACACAACACATCATCACTAGTGCGCTGAACCTGTGGTCCACTCCGAAGAGGGCGATCGGTTACCTGCGTGCCGCTGGCTTGCTCGATCAGGGTGGGCTAACCACAACAACAACAACAACAACAACAACAACAACAACAACAACAACAACAACAACAACAACAACAACAACAACAACAAACAACAACAACAACAACAACAACAATTCTCAACTTCACATCCGAAGTCAGTGAGTAAAAAAAATTTGTGAAGTTGCATTTACAATCTAAATGCCTCTTTACTTCGAGGAAATGTTAAGCCATCAATGGCTTAACATTTTACCTACATTCAAATTATTTGGTATAAAACTACTTACCCGTTAACTCTATACAAAAATTATACACTGTATAAAGTGTATATACTCTCGTGTGTGTGTGTGTGTGTGTGTGTGTGTGTGGTGTGTGTGTGTGTGTGTGTGTGTGTGTGTGATTCCAAAATGCCCACCAAATACAACATCTAAGCCACCTTTTTTTTTTTTAATGCCCCTTACTCTTTTCACAGGCCTCAGGATCTACCAGTTTCCGTATCCACACACACACAGACGAAAAACAAGTTCTAAATTTTATCATTATTATTATTTATTAATAATAATAATAAAGACGGACAATGATGTATAAAGAAGCATCCATAAATTGTATTTAAATTATCTACTTTCCTATTTCACAATGAAACGCGAAACGTTTTTTCGCTATTTTTGTATATATTACATATTGGTTGGCACAAAGAACTCAATCACTCATCCATTAATAACCATGCCAAACTCAATGTTATTACTTTAGGTGCTTTTAGCTTGCTAAAACGTGTTTAAAACGAGTTTGGCCTTACCAAGACGGGTTTAAAAGGGGGTTCGAGTCGGCGATGGATTACGGCATCCCAGTCTATATGCTTGAAAAATGGGTGTCTTTTGATGGGGGCGCTATCGTCGGGTCCACTTCCCAAACGCTGGCTCACTTGCCGCTGAAATGTAGTCCCTTTTAATTAGATTTAATGATAAATTGAACATCGGACTTTAACCTAAAATCCTGCAAGGATACCCGACCCTCATACCGAGCCAAACATGGCCCGCTTTCTCATTCAGTACCGGAGATCAATTAACTTATGAGTCAACATTCAGAAGCTTAACGATAAAATTTCCGCTTAAAGGCCATGGGCAACTTACCCTCAACAACTTTCGTGCGAGGTCTCTGGAGTCTGGAGTCAAATACGGAGGAGGATTCAATTTTCCCCTCAAAATTTTCTCAATTGTGCCTTTCCTACTTTCTGCTGTAAATGGGGGCTGCAACAACAAATCACAATCATAATGATGATAGGGATATTGATATTATTATTATTATTATAAAGGTGTGTGGCAACAGACTGGTTCAAGTGCCATTTAAATAATAGACAGCAATACGTCAGACTAGATAAATGTGAATCAGACCAGGTCAATCACAGAGGGCTCCATATTAGGACCCCTCCTATTTTTGTGGTCTATGATTTTCAGAACTCCCGATAGCGTAATAGTCTCAATGTCATACTCTGGATTTGCTCCCAGATGCTGGTTCCTGGGTTGGGTTGGGGCAGCCCTTAACCTTGTCAATCCTCGGGTTCAGGTGACCCTCGGGGTATTCTCACCTCGACCCAGTGAGGAAATGAGTTTCCAGGTTGACTTTCATAAGTGCCATAACGCAACCAGTATTCAGTATGCGGATGATAAAACACTTCCAATACCTGATAACGACTTAGGTATGGTAGTTTACAAGAAAGAACAAACGTAGAGTTCATTCATATTTATAATTGGCTGAATGCAAATAAATTAAATACATAAAAGCCCTCTCATATGATTATAAGAAATAGGAAACAATACAAATTTAAATATACATACAGATAATACTACAATAAGTGGAGTATCAGTGAAAAAGTATTAGGCGTAATTTTAGATGAAAAACTTTCACACCAAACACACACATTAAGTAAATTGTCAAAATTCACTTATATCTCACATAAATAAAAACACTAAATTCAAAAATGTCTATTGCTTAATCCATATTACACCCTCGCATACTTTCACATCCTATATAACACATCAGTTTTGGGTAATACAAGTCATTATATTACGTATCCATTAAATATACTGCATAAAAAAATCATCAAAATGGTACAAGGTGACAAAACTAACAGAATATACAAGCACTCTGTTCAAATCCCTAAACATTGTTAAGACTAATGACGTGCACAAACTGAATACCTACTCAGTACTCACACATTCATAAAATATTCTACAAGGAAACTCCTGCGTTAATTCTAGAAATCGTATCAAACAACAAAAGGCTTTGAGAGAAATGAAGGAATAGAATGTGAGAAGAATGGTGGAGAGAGAGAGAGAGAAACTAATACCCATCAAACATTTTCATTTTTAATTTAATACAAAACTTTCTATTAGGAGCATTCAGCTTTAAAATTGTTCCCACATTATTCCAAAAAAGATCTTAGGTTTGGGAAAGTAAAAGTTATGTCTTAGGTTCACTAAATAACCATTCAGTGAACTTGGGCTACGTCGTAGCCAATGTCGTAACACCGCTTCCCGTGGATCAGCGAAGTTAAGCGACATTGGGTCTGGGTAGTAGTAGTTGGATGGGAGACCGTCCTCTGCATCCACATTATGTAGCGACCCGTGGTTCGGATCCCACGTAAAGCTATAGGTCCCCTCCGTCATATGACCTTAGTTGTTGCAAAGGAGGTTAAACAACCCAATCATTATTATTATCATCATCATCATCCAGTGAACACCTAAGACACAACTGAATAACCATTCAGTGAACCTAAAACACAACTTTTACTTCCCCAAACCTGACATCACACTTGAAATGTGAAGAAGGTCCCTCTCATACGAGGGAGTTGATTAATCTTTGGAATAATGTGGGAACAATTTTAAAGTTGAATGCTCCTAATAGAAAGTTTTGTATTGAATTAAAAATGAAAATGTTTAAATGGGTATTACTTTCTCACTCTCTTCACCATTGTTTCCTTTATACGGAAAATCGTACTTTAATTTTCTCTGTACAACAGTAGGCTACAATCTTCTGAACAATTAACAATCTGAATTATTATTATAAAAAATGCCCTTTACTCACTGCCCCAGTCAGCATATCAAAGAGAAGCGCTCCCAGTGACCACCAGTCAACTGCTTTGCCATGGCCAGTGCGAGTCAATATCTCTGGTGCCATGTACTCAATCGTGCCACAGAAGGTATGAGTGACAAAATCATCCTGAAAAAACATTACGAAACGATGGCATCAAACTTGTTGAAATACATTTGTTGTCATTAACATGGGTTTGAAATACGTTTGTTGCCATTAACATGGGTTTGAAATACGTTTATTGTCATTAACATGGGTTTGAAATACGTTTATTGTCATTAACATGGGTTGGAAATGCTCAGTTGGTTGGTTGACTTATATGATTAATGATGATGAGAATAGACTGTAATCACTAATGAATGTGTTAAAAGACAATTTGTCACATGCCTCCCTGCCAAAGGGCATAATTGTAATGCTAACTGTAAAGGAAAATAACACTTCTAGAATAAATACTTAGATCCTAAAGAGAACACTAACCTGCACCTTTTCCTTGCAGAGTCCAAAGTCTGTGAGTTTAATATGCCCTTGAGCATCGAGAAGGATGTTCTCTGGTTTCAAGTCCCTGTAAATTATCCCCTCCAAATGCAAGTGCTCCAACGCGAGCGTGATTTCGGCGAGATAAAAACTGGGGGAAATTATTTTGAAACATTAAACAAGTATCTCAAAATGAGATGACTCACTCACCTTAATAAAGCAATGGTGACTGCCCTGAACTTTGGTGTTTTTGCATTAACTTAAAAAATAATGAAGCGAGAAGCAAAAGAAGCTAAATTTTTAAGGGAATTAAATATTTCTAATGCAGTAATTACAAAAAAATGAAGGACTTCAGAAACTTATTCTAAAACTAGAAATTCCCCTTTTAATGGTACTCCTTTGCGAGTACATTAATAAATGTATAAGAATGAATGGAGAGGGAGGCAACAAAACTTTTTCAAAGAATATACAGTCGACTCCACTTAAAAAGGTCACCTAATTAGCAGGTCATATGGTTTAAGCAGGTCATCTTGCTAAATCCCAAATATTTTTATATGTCTGCCATTATAATTATATATTGATAAGAAGGTCACGTCTAGGATAGGTAAGCCGCTTAATGAGGTTAAAAATACAAGTATCAGTCAGAACTATTTTTGCCACTTTCCACCAGAATCAGATTTATTACCGTAAGAAAATATTTACCGTGAGAAAATAACCATTCCAAACAGATTATCATCAGAAATT
Source organism: Bathynomus jamesi (assembly GCA_023014485.1). Lineage (NCBI taxonomy): Eukaryota > Metazoa > Arthropoda > Malacostraca > Isopoda > Cirolanidae > Bathynomus > Bathynomus jamesi. The sequence continues at coordinate 270,686 of JAJOZX010000457.1, read as the reverse complement.
CAGAACCTTCCTGGCTGAAAGCCGGGCCACAAGCCCCACCTTGTTGGTCATTTTAAGGAAGCCGATTGGTTAACATTTTATGAGAGAACTGTAATTGTATTTCTCGAATTATTAGCAAAATTCATTTTCTTACCAGATATTGGCTTGCATTGCCGCATCTACTGTAACTCCTGAATTACTGTATGTGTATACTCCTGTGTGTATAACTCCTGAATTCAAAATTTTGCCTCCTTTATTTTCCATAAAAAAATGGTGAACAACGCATTAACATTTGAAGGAAAAGTTAAAATTTTAGAAGAATGGGACAAATCAACAGGAATATCTCAACGACAATTCGCCAAAACGAACAATATCACACTATCAGTTTTTCAACGGATAATAAAAAATAGTGCTTCTTTGAAAAAAAGTGTAGCATTACAAAGTTGTTCATCAACAAGAAAATGCAACAGACAATCTACCTACGAAGATATTGATCAAGCCTTGCTGAACTTTTTCACTGCTGCGCGAAATGCTAAAAGCACAATTTCCGGGCCGTTATTGAAAACTAAGGCTGAAAAATATGCTACTGACCTAGGCTTTAACAACTGGAAATGCAGTGATGGTTGGTTATCAAGATGGAAAAAACGGCACAACATTGCACAGAAGATTATTCATGGTGAAAAACTTGATAACGATATTACTGCAGCTACAACATTTCAAACAGAAGTCTTGAGCAAATTGCTTGAAAATTATGAACCTAAGAATATCTACAATGCTGATGAGACAGACATTTATTTCAGGGCGACACCGGATAGAACACTTGCTTTCAAGAATGAATCATTGAGTGGCTATAAAAAATCAAAGGAATACTTAACTGCATTAGTATGTTGTAACATGGATGGAACAGATAAGAGAAAGCTTTTTATTATAGGTAAATCTGCAAAACCACGTTGCTTCAAAAATGTCAAAACATTTCCGGTTTTATATAAAGCGAATAAAAGTGCGTGGATGACAGCTCAGCTTTTTATTGACTGGTTGTGGCAGTGGGAAAATGAACTCAAACGATCGAACAGAGAAATAGCTTTGTTGTTAGATAACTGCCTGGCTCATCCCCATGTTGAAAGTTTACAACAAATCCAACTAATTTTTTGCCTGCAAATACGACATCTATAATTCAACCCCTCGATCAAGGAATTATTAAGAACTTGAAAGGATTCTACAGGAAACAGCTGTGTGAAAAACTATTAATGCAAATGGAGAACATAAATGAGAACAATTACAATTCCGATAGCAAAAGCGGCAAATAAGATAACAGTTTTAGATGCAATTTGCATGCTCGCATTAGCGTGGGAAAATGTGAAACAACAAACAATTTTGAACTGTTATGTGAGATGTGGCTTACGAAGAAGCGATGAAGATACAAATCTTGCAATTGGCACCATTGAAGATATTGAGCTTCCGGAAGGAATTGAAAGAGAAGATTTTGATAGAATGGCAGAAATATCAGAAAATGAAGGCATTTTTGAAGGGGCAACAGACGAAGAAATCATTGCAGGAATTAAACAAAAAGAAGACAGCAAAAATCAAGATAGCGACAATGATGAAAATGAAACATATACACCCCTTTCCCGTAAAGAAATTTCGACTTTCGAATTTATTAGATAGATATGGAAATATGCAAGGCAACCTTTCAACTTTAAAACATATTTCCGCTATACAAACAGAACTGAGTAAATTGTGCGCAAATAATTTAAAACAAGCTACCATCAATGATTATTTTCGTGAATAAATACTGTATGACATATTTTAACCCTATTGATCCAAAGTTGTATATACAATTAATGTTTTTTAATAAATTAAATAAAGTACTGTAAGACTGTATTTTAATAAAAAAACTATTGAATGAGTTAGTGTTTAATATACTGTACCTCTTTACTGTTATAACAAGGTAGAACAACAATAGAGCGTATAAAGAGTTAATGGAATGGTAATAATATATGTATCCTGCCTATAACACTAAGAAATGGATAAGCAGGTTGGCCGCATAAGAAGGTCAGAAACATTTAGTCCCAAAGTGACCTTTTTATCCGGATTTGACTTAGTTTTTAAACTACTTTGTTATTTTACGTGAAAAGGATGTTGAGAAAGATGAATACCCAAATGACAATTATGACCTTTCTTTATGGGTAACAAATTACTATTTTAATTCCATCATCATCCCTTTAAAGACTGGCCAGAGTTCAGACCCTCATTTAATATATTTAATGGCAAATCCAACAAATGATGAACTTGTATGCAATGTAATTAAATTTCTATTACAAAAGTTCAATCAGTCCTCATAAATGATAAGTACTGGTAACCAATGAGCAAAAAGAAGCATATAAACTTTTTGAATTAAAAAAGTTCTCTCTCTATGCCCATATTCCTTTTGCATACCATTTCACACACTATGTAAAGAAGCTTATTACTAAGCCTTGGGTATAATATGAGACTTTGTATTTTATATTATGGTACTATCATGATGCCATTCCACAAACTGGGTCTCCTGGAATGGAGTCAGTGTTAGGTGATTAACAAAACCATTTTTAATAGTTCAATAAGATGTAAGCTCTAATAATGTTAATGAGCAGTATGCGATTTAATGATAAAAATCTTATAATCTATTACTGTCTTTATAAAAAAAAACTCACCAGGCTGTGTCTTCCATGAATATCCCTTCCCTCTCAAGGTGCATAAAAAGCTCTCCTCCAGACAAGTACTCGAGTATCAAGTACAGCTTCCCTCCTGTTTGGAATGCATATGCTAAATCTACGATGAATGGATGCTACAGGAAAGAAATCAAAGTCAATGAAACATATTAATTACTAAATAAGTATCCCAATCTGTGTAAGCCTTTAGCCAATCAATACAGCTTATTAGAAACAAGACCCAAAGTAGGCTCATACAGCTATAGGTCTATTTTCAGCCAACATACTCCACAGATAGGGAGCAAAATATAATTGGAAACTATTCCACATTTTCACATCTTCAAAAGTCATGGTCACTGGTCAGTCTAGGGTGGTCCATAAAATTGAAGTTTTGATTTTTTGTTATTGCCGGGTGGTAACTTGTGAGGATGAATGAGAAAACACCTCTGGCCAATTTTTTTCCAAATCAATCACTTTTTAGGGGTAGCACACAGTACTTCATTTTTGCACTTTTGCACTACCTAGTAGATTTACTTGTATATTATGTTCCAGTTCCAGTAATACATCTTTTCCTTGACAGATTATTGGTGTAGTGTTCATTGGTTGTGTTTAGTGGTTGGATATATGATGACTCAAGTTCGAAGCTCTCGCTTTTATCTCCTTGAAGGAGATAAAGTGAAGGACAAGCTTCTTGGAAGCAAATTACCATCACGTGGAGAAGTATTGTCATGCTTCCTTCATCACCACACTAATCTCAAGAAGGAATTGAAGGAAAGTGCTCAAGTAGTGTGGGGTCAACTTGAAATATTTTGGAACAAAGTTCGAATCCCGACAAGGGAAAAATACAAAGGAATCCAAAAGATCTTGGACCTTCACCAAGATTGGATCAAAATAAAAAAAGGACGAATGAGGAGGAGCCAGAAGCAGGTGAGTTGGATGATCAATGATAAATAAAATAGTTTCTCGAGAGTATGACATATTATACTGTACAATAGTCAATACATTTATCATATATATATTATATATTTTATTATTTATATTTAGGTGTACAACGAAGAGGGATTCAAGGAGACACTTCGGAACCTATTTGATATGGCACATGCTGATGCCTTGTCTCTAATCAAAAACCCAGAAGACAAGGCCTTCTTGCTGGCCCAGCGAGAGCCTGGAAGACGGGGATGCATGGTGGGAGTAGACAGAAAAACAGCAGAAAAAGAAAAACAAGCTGCCCACAGGAAGATGGAGGAGGAGATGCGAAAGAGAAAGGTGAGATTGTTCTTCAAATTCCTACTTTCATTTGATTGCAATGATTAGGTTGTTCGTTAACACTAATTGTCCATTTTCTTTGATTGTATTGCAGGCAGTCAATGAAGGTGCATCAACGTCGGGTACAGCAGTATTGGTGTCCTCAACAGAATCCTCAGTCACTGACGAGTCATCCTCCACCGAAGATGAATGGGCAAAAAGGTGGAAAGCGACCTCCAAAACAGGTGAAAAGTGTCAAGAATGTGATAACATCAAATCTAGCTGCTGCCCTAGATCGGACACACACTACGGACAGGATGGCAACCTACATAATAGCAGAGACTGCATTGAGCCTTGGCCACAGCCCAATGAATTTTAACATCACCCGGACCTCCATCAAACGGCAGAGAGAACAACATCGGATCATGATCTGCAGTAGCCTAAAAGCTTCCTTTCAGTCCGGTCCTGCAATCATCCACTGGGATGGAAAACTTATTCCAGACCTCCTCAACACAAGAGACCATGCGCATGTGGATCGGCTGCCTGTGCTCATTTCCTCCTTTTCGGGTCAATCTCAGCTCCTTGGAGTCCCCAAAATACCAACTGGATCAGGAGAACACCAAGCCAGCGCAGTTTTTGAATTATTGACTGATTGGGGCCTCGAAGAATCTGTCGTGGGGATGTGTTTCGACACCACTGCCTCCAATGCTGGTCATTTGAATGGAGCGTGTGTGTTGTTGGAGCAGAAGTTGAAGAAAGACCTTCTCCATTTTGCCTGCCATCATCACATCATAGAAGTGATGATCGGTGGAGTTTTCACTGCTTGCTATGGCTCAACGAGTGGACCTGATGTTCCATTGTTCAGCAGGTTTCAGAGCAAATGGACCTTCATCGACACAGGAACATATGGCACCGGATGGGATGATGAAGAGGTGCATCGACTCTTGGCCCCCATTAGAGATTGGATTCTCCACTTTGCTGAGGAAAAACACTCCTCAAAATCCTTTCGAGATGACTATCAGGAATTCCTCGATCTGTCCATCATTTTCTTGGGAGGGAGCATTGACAACTACACCTTCAAGCGACCTGGCCCCATGCACCAAGCCAGATGGTTATCTAAGGTGATCTATTCATTGAAGATGTGGCTGTTCAGGGGACAAATCCCAGCCCTCACTCCACGAGAGCAAAAGTGTCTTAAGGATGTCAGTGTCTTCGCTGTTTCCATCTACCTGCAGGCATGGATGACAGCGCCAATAGCTGCTGCTGCGCCTCGCAGCGACCTCAGTCTTCTGCAGTCTTCGGGAATACCATGACCCCAAAATTTCGGAAGTGGCATTAAAAAACTCAGCGGTCATCTTTGGTATCTTTCGGAGGAGATGGTGGGCCTTGCGATTTTCGATCCTGAGGTGTCTGAAGAGACTAAAACAGCAATGGCGAAGGCGATGGAGGAAGTTGAAGGAAAGCCTGATTGCCAGAAGAGAAGGAAAGGTGTTGCTGAGGGGTCTTCAATCGAGTCACTAGCAACAGCAAACTCAAAAAGACTGCTGTCTCTGGGGTCAGGTGTGGGATACCTGAGGAAGGAGGTGCGGGATTGGGACAGTGATCCTGATTACCAAATAGCGAAGAAATCAGTGGCAAACCTCTCTGTCGTGAACGATCATGCAGAGAGGGGGATTGCTCTCATTAATGAATACAATGGCTGCCACACCAGGAATGAGGAACTGCAGTATCTCCTGCAAGTTGTTGCTAACTACAGGAAGCAGTTTCCTCAACCACTGAAGTCAGCCTGGCAACTGGGCGAGAAAACAAAGATCAAATGAGGTGCAGAGGGAATTGTTAGTCAATTCATTTCGGAATTGTTAGTTACCCGAATAGTCATGTACTGTCACCAAGATTAACTTTGCTGTGATTTTCAGATTATACCAAAACTTCAAGTGTCATGTGCTACCCCTACAAATTAACTGATTTAAATAAAACTTTCCCAGAGGTGTTTTCTCATCCATCCTCATAAGTTACAACCCAGCAATAAAAACAAATCAAAAAAAAAATTCCACCCCTATAAGAGTGGACCACCCTACGTGGTCAGCCTTTACTTAGCTCTGGTTAGGTTAACAAAATGATACTGTAACACACACACACACACACTCCCTAAATGAGACAAACTTGCTATAATCCAACTTTTTTTCAAAAGTTCTTAAATATTAGAAGTAGGTAGGTTGTCATTAATATGTAAAAACTAGCTACCATAAAACAGGATATTCCATTTTTTTTTTTTAAATTGGGGAAAAGTATGGACTTTTTATATTTACTGGCCTAATGATGATAAATTCTCTCCAAATTTGACTAATTCTATTTCTATAAATCCAGTTAAGAAGTTACAAGAAAAAGAAAAATTCAAGGCTGTCCCGTCATTCTTACTGCACAGAATCACCTCATTTTATGGTACTTAGACTAACTTCTAGATTTAAAAATCCCAAAACACAATTAAGGGTTATTCATTTGTTTTCACTTTCTCCCTTACTCTAAACTGTACAGGTGATGGTTAGTGTATGGGAGTAATGGGTTTACCAGAATGATATAGGTAGCTAATTTTATATGTAGGGCCTATGGTAAGTAACCTTTGGGTGTCTTCAGTGACAGCAAATCCACGTGACTCACCTTAACTGCTTCAAGAATGTTCCTTTCAGCTTTGGTATGAGCTGTGTCTTTTTGATTTCTGACAATAGTGGCTTTCTTCAATACTTTCATGGCATATATTTTACCTGCATTTTTGCCATACAGTTTACGAACCTACAAATTCAATTATATTTCTTAGAGAAATCATTAAAATAACATTTCCAAATAATTTATACAACTAAATATAATAAATGTTTAATCAGCTTAATGGCTTTCAATTATAGCAAAATTTACAGATCTCACTATGGCCTCGTCAGTTCACATTTTCATTAAATGCCTAAACTATAAAATTTTAAAAGCTTCGCGAGCCAGTGTCAACTTAACCCAACAAATTATAGAACAAAGTCACTAGTAGAATACTAGATTCAACTCTCAGCAATTTTCTGGTAATGGCTTAGTAAAACAAAACTTTGATAAATGTATCCTTAGTCACTAAAAGCAAAACCTAACTGAGCAAATGCAGCAGGCATTCAAGGCATGACAAAGTTTTCATACAGAGAATAAATGAAAATATTTCTAAAAAAACTTTGTAATAACTTTGGAACTTAAAGAAAATCCATATTAGGCTTTTTATTAGTTTTTCAATTAAATTTAAAGTTAAATGAAGGAAGTCTTGGAAAAAAAATTACAGGCCTAACTCTCATACTACTATTAATAACCCTATACACCTAAAGCAAATGTGCAAAACATGAACACCATTTAAAACAGTTTTGTGAACTGAAGCGAGCCCAACAAGTTTACTCAAAATACATGATATCTGATTGAAGAATGGATATATCATAGGTCCTACCCTGAGTGTGTATATTACAAGACAATAATAACAAAAATTAACTAAATAGCAGCTCAACATTACTTGGAAAACTTTTCCATAACCGCCTTTCCCAAGAACTTTCAGTAGTTCAAAATCATCAGGACGAACTTTGTCTTTTCCAGGATTGACTGTAGTATCTGAAAGTTGAAGCGTTTCAACCACACCATCAGCACTAAAAATTAAAAAAAGAAAAAAAAGACAGGCTATAACACCTACACTGTATAACTGAAGTTATATAAACCTGTATATTATCCAAAAGCAACAACAACAATTTTATAAGACTAATCCCAGAGATTAGCCTTAACCCAATATACAACTGCCAGCCTACTGACAATCATGGATCTACAGATCCTATAAAACTTCCTTTTTCTAATCAGGGCTGTGGAGTCGGAGTCGTGGAGTCGGTCAATTTTGAGTGGAGTCGGAAGTGCATAGTTGGATGGAGTCGGAGTTGGTGCAAATCCTTCAACTATAACCATAGCAGCCTAGGCCTAGGCCTAGCTCAATTTTATGAATAAAATAGATTTAACCTAATGTTTTAATATATAATATAATATATAAATAATATATATAATATATAAATAATATATAAATATACAGTGGACCCCCGATTTGAGTACGCATCGATTTGAGTATTTTCGATTTGAGTATTTTCGATTTGAGTATTTTCGATTTGAGTATTTTCGATTGAGTATTTTCGATTTGAGTATTTCGATTTGAGTATTTCGATTTGAGTATTTTCGATTTGAGTATTTTCGATTTGAGTATTTTCGATTTGAGTATTTTCGATTTGAGTATTTTCGATTTGAGTATTTTCGATTTGAGTATTTTCGATTTGAGTATGCTTGTCCATAGGCTCCTATTGACTCGACTTGAGTAGAAAACTTGATTTGAGTACGCCAGCCGGCTTGTTTGAGGACAAGGTCATGAGCTACTTTAAGTCATTCATAGACAGGCAGAAGCAACAGAAAATTGATGCTTATTTCAAGCCCTCAAGTCCCCAACCCTCTACCTCTTCCATGTCATTGGCTGTGGGCCTAAGAACGCCTAGCCCTGATGAGTTACCAGACATCATCATGGAAGGAGACTCTCCCTCCAAGCAATAATTCCTCATCTGGAACTTCCAGCACATCAAGCAAGACTCCTACAGGATTATTCTATTTTGCCTATATTGTACGGTATGTATTTTGTATTCTATTCTGTCTATTTTTATTACAATTACTAAATTTCGTAGGCCAATTTCTATAGAAAAAGTAGGGGTGTGGTGAAATTTTTGGGTTTTGGAACGAATTAATTAATTCCCATAAGTTATTAAGTTAGATTTGAGTACGCCACTCTGGAACGGATTACGTACTCAAATCGGGGGTCCACTGTAGTTGCTTATAATTAATAAGGATTATAATTAATTAACATAATTAATAATAAGGAAATTTAAAAATTCAGTTTAGGTTAGTACATTTTGTTACGAATGTTTATAATAATACAAAAACATCTTATTAATTTGCTAAACCAATAATAATCTTATTTTGTTTAAGCTTCAATCAGTTTGTATTTTGGGATTTATTGTAATTTTTGATTAAAGAGAAAAAAAGCCATTAAGGCATAGTTACAGCCACTAAGTAACCTGATGAGTCATGTGGTGGTGACGAAATGCCTTGTTTATGAATCTCCATTGGCCTAATAAAGCTAATCGTAATCAATTCGGCCTTAACATTCCATCGGAGTCAGAGTTGTAATTATACAAGTCAGATTTCTGGAGTCAGAGTCGGAATGTTAAAATTTTTGGAGTCGGAGTTGGAGTTGGCAAATTTTATCACCAACTCCACAGCCCTGTTTCTAATAATACATTCTCCTAAAAAGTTATTATCAGTTAAATATGGGCCTTCACTAGGACTATTTTATGCAGCTTTCTGAGGTGTGCCAAGCCTACTGTAAGTCTGTAACTACCATATACTGTGAAGGGTATAAAAGACTATGTGAATACATATATAAAGAACTGCTATATATTAATACAGGATGAATTTTTTTATTCAAGAACCTTGAAAAATAGCTTTCATGGTTCTTGAACAAAAAATATCACCCTGCACATTAAATACTGCATTTACGAGTTCCAATATATAACAGGACACAATTCCACTATCTTATTTTTTAAACCTATGCACCCGCAAGTGCAAGGTAGGTCTACCAAATATGACAATTTCTACATAGGCCCTGTAGTAGTATGTTAGCATATAGTGTATTCCAATATTTTATTGTCTACAATGGGATAAAAACTGTAAAGCTGGTTGATGCAAGAGTTTATAAAGATAAAACTGGCTAACCTGGTTTGTGACAATTACTACAGCGAGTCAGCTTGAGTTTGTACTGGGTTTAACAGAAACCTTTACATATAAAACTACTGATAATTGAGTTCTGAATTTGTATCATCCAAGATTAACTGAGCCTATGCATTTTAATTTTAGGTTAATAATAATTTACTACTGTGGTGTACTAAAGGTGAAGCTTACAGGCCTCACCTTCCAAGTATTACAGTACTACAAATATAACCTATGTACATGGTACTAGTTTGTGCTAACTATGTTCCTAATGTAGGTGCAGACAACCTAGCAAAAACAGGGTTAGGTAGGTTGCTAGCATAACAGGGTCCAGGCCATTTTGTTAAGCATAAACAAAAACAAAAGTTAAACTACTGATTGTACAAAGTCAGAAATCTAATAATACTTAACCTTATAATTTCATCAGCATTGGGACCTTGTTCATATCCACTCTGCAAAGTAATACAAGATTATACTCACATTTTTCAATAGGAAATGGAAACAATATAGTCTATTCTTTCTGGAAACTTAAATATCATGGTAAGAAGTGAGATGGTAAAAAAGTAAACAGATTTACTCAATATTCTGTGCAACAATAAACCTTGAAGTTAAACTAGCTACCACAAGTGTGAAAAACTGGAATCAAGTATGGTACCTATTTTGTCTTAATTAGACAAAACTAAACAATCTAAATATTGCCTTTTTTAAATAGGTCTAGTATTCTTTGACTAAAATAAATAGGCCCCTATATACAACTAGTATGTAGAATGCAAGCTTTATCTAAATTTAGAGATTTTTTTTGAAGATTTTTTACTCAGTTATGTGGCATATCCTAATGTACAGCTACAGACAAAACCATGTGCCAGATTGGACATTATATACAAAACTAAGGCACGTGGAATTTTGTCTGTGGCTGTATATTAACCTCTTTACTACAAAGCTGCCACGCTGTGAGACAAGTGTGTGTACGAGTACATTTCCTATCCCTACCCAATACCCACTGCCCCAGCCAACACATCTTAGTTTCTCTGTTCAATGACATTCAGGAACTTAATATTCATCATGGAAAGCTTTTCTTTTTGTTCCATTATATAATAAATATTTCAATTAGCACACAGAGGTTTTATTTCTGTTTCTTATGCACCAAAATATTCTAATATACACTGTTCATACATCATCATCTATCCCCATTTTCTTTCATCAGCCATTGCCCTAGGCTGTGTCTCACGGTTTCTCTATTCAGTGACATTCGGAAATTTGATATTCCAGTAAGCACAGAACAGCCACAAATAGCTTCCACATGGGACTGATGCATTTCACCCCACCCACGCATGGGAGGGAGGCTGTGATGTCACAGGGTCTGGGCAAAGCAAAGTCCCTGATTGGTAGCTTACAAAAGGGGTGGAGCTTAGCTTCTCAGCAAGCAGAACTTGCAAGGTTAATTTCATACTCCTATACTCCCAGGCAAAATATTATGTATTGGGTACTGTATGTCTTTAGATATTGCACAGGACATATTTATGATTTTTAGGATGTACAGAGTACATCATCGTAGTGAAGGGAGTTAAGCCTAAAATCTAGCCAACATTATACCTAAATCCTGAATGAAAGACCTATTACTACATGAATCTTTTGCTTATGTTCATAGACCTACAAGGTACTTCAAATTTGTGTGTGTGTAAATTTATAATTCAAGTGTATTTTTTTTCTTTTCATGTATTACAGTAAACTCACTGTATAATGCCATTTTTTAACTTTTTTTTATTTGGAGTAATTCAAGTGCATTTTCATTTTATTCATTACCTACAATAAACTATTTGCAAAAAACTTCACTTTTTTCTATGTGAAGGTCAAAATATGAAAATAAAAACCCACTCTAATAGACAGAGTTTATTTTCACAACAGTTTTGACGCCCACTGGCATCCTCCTCGGGTGGATACAGAAACACCCGAGGAGGATGCCAGTGGGCGTCGAAACTGTTGTGGAAATAAACTCTGTCTATTAGAGTGGGTTTTTATTTTCATATAATAAACTATATATTACTTGCATTTTTTATATCTTTAGGAAAATTGAGGTATTTACATCTTTTAAAAGAACACCTATATATTCATTTAACCCTAAGGAACAGTAAAAAGTACTAGTATAAATTAGATTGGTACCCAGAGTTTACCCCACTGGTGGGGTTAGCGAGTGTTGATGAGGAAGTAGATTGAGGTGTACACATATTTAAGGATTTAAAAGCTCAGAAAAAGTGCCTGGAGTCTTGCGCAAAAGCTAATAGGATGTTAGGCTTTATAGCGCGTAATTTCGAATTTAAATCTCAGAATATTATATTGCCCCTTTACTTACAAGTCCTTAGTTAGGCCTCACTTAGAATATGCCATTCAGTTTTGGTGCCTGTATTTGCAGGAGGATATTGATAGGTTGGAAAGGGTTCAGCAAAGCGTCATGAAACTAATTCTGTCACTACACAACAAGTCTTACGAAGATATGATTAAAGAGTTAGACTTTTATTCACTCAAGACTAGGAGATTAAGGGGGGAGAAGTTAGTGAAGTTAGTGAAGTTTTCAAAATCATTAATAAAATTGATGATAAATTTTGACAAACTGTTCATTTTTTATAATAGCAATACCCGTAATAACATTTAAATTATGTGGTAGACGTTTCATTAACATTGCTAAAAACTTTTTACGTTTAAAATAATTGATAAATGGAATAATCTTCCCACATCCATCGTGAACTCTACCAGTGTTAATATGTTTAAGAACCATTTAGATAGGCATTTTAAAAATATTAATGTCATTTAAAATAATCAAACAATTAGCAACAGGAGCTCTGGGGGTAATGGTCAAGGTTTGAGTCTGTTTATGATTAATGCCAGCTTGTGACATGCCAGCAATAAAATTATATTAAGAAAAAAATTAGACTAACACGAACTTAGATGTAGCTCGTAGTGTAAACTAACCCAATTTTTATTATACTCTTCATACTTTTTTTTTCTTTTTTTCTCATCCGCTCCTTACTTGCATGTCTGTAGTTTGCATGGTTTGTAAGTGTTTTTATTTTACTACTTTTCATCTTTCACCCCTTTCCTATTCTCTTCAACTATTTTTCCAACTTGTCAGCAGAGGCTGGTGGATGATGATTCTCTCTCTCTCTCTCTGAGGAATAGGTGGCAGAGGGTGGTAATTAAAGGGGCTAGTAGTTCAGGTTGGGCCTCGGTCACTAGTGGGGTTCCTCAGGGTTCCGTTTTGGGGCCACTGTTGTTTATCATTTATATAAATGATATCGACGGTGGCATCGTCAGTCGGATCGCCAAATTCGCTGATGACACCAAGCTTGGGGCCAATGTTGGGACAACCGAAGCGATCGAGGAACTGCGTGCGGACCTAGGTAGGATAGGAGTGGTCCAAAAAATGGCAAATGCCATTTAACTTGGGTAAATGCAAAGTGATGCACATTGGCTACGCCAATCCCAAGTCGGACTACTCGATGTTGGGTAGTAAAATCGAGGTGACTGATTTAGAAAAGGACTTGGGTGTGCTAATTAGCAGTGACCTTAAGTTTATGAAACAGTGTGTAGAGGTGGAAAAGAAAGCCCAGAAACTATTGGGTTATATCAGGAGGCAATTTCAGTTTCAGAACAAGGAGATTGTGCTCTCACTGTACAATTCCCTTGTTCAGCCGCACCTGGAGTATGCTGTGCAGTTCTGGTCGCCCACCCTCAGGAAAGATATTGAGAGGCTGGAGCGAGTGCAGGCGAGGGCCACAAAGTTAATCCCTTCCATTAGGCATATGGGCTACAATCGACGGTTACGCGCCCTGAACTTGTTTTCGCTTGAAACTCGGAGGCTGCGCGGTCAACTGATCAAGGTTTTCAAGCTCTTACGCGGGTTCAACGATGTCGATTTTAGAAGTATGTTTAGTTTAAATGATAACCCAACTCGCAACAATGGTTGGAAGTTGGATTTGAAACGGTTTAGGACTAGTGTGTGTGGGAATTACTTTACGTATAAGATCTGTGACACATGGAACAGGTTACCTTCGGAAGTTGTGAACAGTTCCTCTGTGGATCAGTTCAAGAAAAGGTTAGACCAAATCTTGCACACTATTTGAGTGTGTACAAAATTTTCCCTGCCACCCGTTGCCATTGGTACCTCCTCGTATGGGCCGCAAGGCCTTTTGAGGTACTTCTTTTCCTTGTAACTCCTTGTAACTCTCTCTCAATGAATGTTAACCCATGAATGATAGGTTTTGTTACTTACTTAACCCCTTATTATCTTCTTTTAACCCTGACTCTCTTCTTTCTCTCAGGCTAACCTTAGAGTGGATCTTAGAGTCCTTGTTAACCTTAGCTTCTGTAGATCTGTAGATATTCCAACTAAAATAACCTTTCCAGATCCCAACATATATTTTGTGTTATTTTCATTTAAACTAATGAAAATATCATGACAACCTAACCAATCATCAAGAGTGTACAACTGACTAACCTCATATATATATATATATATATATATATATATATATATATATATATATATACACTATATGATCAAAAGTATTCGGACACCCCGGAAAATCCGCATTTCTGCAAATATCACCTTCGCCGAAAGGTATGCTAGGAAAAAGCGTGGCGAAACTATAATGCTGAGGTGTTCTGTTAAGTTATCAGTAACTGTTGTGAAGCCATGCCACGCGGACGTGAACTCTCCGAGTTCCAACGTGGACTCGTCATCGGATGTTATTTAAGTAACGTTTCTATATGAAACATTGCAGCCAAACAGGATATACCAAAGTCGACTGTAGTGGATGTTATCATGAGATGGAAGCACGATGGTGCAACTAACGCGAAAAAACGTTCCGGACGACCACGCAAACTGACGGAACGTGATAGAAGAAGTCTGGTACGACATGTCAAGAAGACCCGCACGTCCTCTGCCGCTTCCATCGCTGAGGAGGTAGGAAGAGCATCCGGTACCTCCGTTAGTACTGCAACTATCCGCAGAGAGATGCACAGACTCGGTTATTATGGTAGAGCAGCTGTACACAAGCCACTGATTACAAAAGTTAATGCCACGCGTCGTTTGGCCTGGTGTGTCTCCCGTCATTCCTGGACCATGGAGGACTGGAAAACTGTTCTTTGGAGCAACAAGTCGCGGTATTCACTCTTCCAGTCTGATGGGCGTGTTTGGGTGTGGCGACAGCCGGGAGAACGGCTTCTTCCTGACTGTGTACGTCCAATGGTGAAGTTCGGTGGAGGGTCCATCATGGTATGGGGTTGTTTTTCCTGGCTAAGGCTCGGCCCGTTGGTTGTTATACCCACTACCATGAACGCTGACGTTTATCTCAACGTTCTGGACAATTCGGCCCTCCCTACACTGTGGCAATACTACGGAGATTGCCATTGTTTGTTTCAACAGGATCGAGCTCCCTGCCATACTGCAAGGCGTGTGCAGGACTGGTTTCGTGAAAATAAGGTGGATTTGTTAGACTGGCCTGCTCAGAGCCCCGATCTCAACCCAATCGAGCACATGTGGGACGAACTGGAGCGACGGATATGAAACCGCACACCACGCCTGGCTTCACTTGCATCTCTTGCATCAGCTCTGCAAGAGGAATGGCGAGCCATTCCTGCACAGACTTACCGAAAACTGGTGGAAAGTATGCCTCGATGTGTTGACGCTGTAATAAAAGCAAAGGGTGGACCTACTGGTTACTAAATGCCATAATAAAACCATTTTTCCCAAAACCATGCGGTGTCCGAATACTTTTGATCATATAGTGTGTATATATATATATATATATATATATATATATATATATAATACATATATATACGGTATATAGTCATACCCCGCCTAACGTCGGTAATTGGTTCCAAGGACCCCGACGTAAGTCGAAAAATGACGTAAAGCGAACAGAGGTGCCTAAGTCTACCAAAAACCGATTGTAAACACTGTAAAACACTCCGACGACGGTAGTGATTAGATACAACTATAAATAAATACTTTATGGTTATGTTTTCAATACTATAGATAATAAATATGAAAATGAAAAGTAAAAATAGCCTATTGTACATAAAAAAAAAGTATAGAGCGCAACAGCGGAAAATTGCCTTAGTATACCTGTACCGAAAGACCATGTAAACACCAAATGTAGAACACAGTGAACGCCTATAAATAAATGCCTAACGTCGGTAATTGGTTCCAAGGACGTAAATCGAAAAACGACGTAGTGTGAACAAAATCTTGCTCTTGAAAACCGACGTAAAGCGGGGTATGACTGTATGTATGTATGTATGTATGTATATATATATATATATATATAAAATGAGCTACATCATGGCCAATGTTGTAACACCACTTCCCAGAGATCAGCTAAATTAAGCAACATTGGGTCTGGGTAGTAGTTGGATAGGAGACCATCCTCCACACCCAGATTATGTAGCAACCCGTGGTTCAGATCCCACGTAAAGCTGTAGGTCCCCTCCATCATATGACCTTAGATGTTGCGAAAGAGGTTAAACAACCCCAACAAAAAATTATATATATATATATACACACACCTGTATCCAGGATTATTTTTCAGGTACAAATGCGGTTTCATGTTGGCTTATAGATGTTATTCAAAAATTCATAGCGATTGCTGTCACTTAGACATGCATGAATGGCCAATGCTATATCGTATTTAGACAATGGCAGTTGTTTCAAATCAGCTGGAAGCGGTGTGGGGGATTTGTAAAATCTCCATATTTTTTGGATTGGCCTTTCCATCTCAACCAGATACTTTCATTTTAGGGACATTCTTGTCAAATGATAATTAGGTACAGTAGGGTAAGTGTTGTTGTTATTGTTATTATTATTATTATATTAATTGTATTTATTTAAATACCAGTATGTATTAGATTAGGCAAAAGATGTAGCGTTAGAGGTAATTACTAAGTATTTTGTTTTTTGGGGATTTCAGCAGGTTTCAAAGGTTTTTGTGTATTGGCCAAATAGTTAATTTATTATAAAGATGGATCGATAGACCAATGAGTAGTGGTGGGAAGGAAAGATTTTTCAGAGGCCAAAGTAAAGCTATATTACGGAAAGATCCAATATTTATTCTGAGCTTCAATACCCTCCGACTATGTTGGGCTAAAAATAATCTTTGGGACAGGATCCCTTCTCCCCATTATCCACCAGAATGTCTACTTGGCCATGATTCTCTCTCTCTCTCTGATTTCATAAGTTTGAACTTAAGAAATTAAAGAAGAAAATGTAAGAATAAAGGTGTATTATAATCAGCATTATTATTATTTCCTGGACCCAGTAACAGTAGTTACAAGAATTAAGAAAGTACTTTAAGTAGGAGGAGAGAAAACCAAACCCAAGAAGAAACTGAATTAGTCTATTGTCAATTAGTGATTATCCATTGAGAGAAGAACATTGATAAAACAACTGAAGTGAATTTAAACTGAATATAAACCCATTGTACTGTAAGTTATGCACCATCCACCTTGAAAGTAAGAGAACATCAGTTATGTTAATTTGATAAATATCGTAAGACTGTAACTCAACTAACCTTAGGATTTGGAGTGATTAAAAACATTTAAAAAAAAATAAATAAATATAAAGTTCATAAGTACTTGGTTTTATAATATTAACAAACAGGTTTAATGTTTTTTTTATTAGCTATAGTTTTCTAGTGATAGGCTGAGGACAGGAAAAGATTACTTTTTGTCATGGTTGATGGGAAAAGTTCGGGAGTTTGGGAAGAGGATTGACATGTCCCCAATTTTTAAATATAAATACCATAATATTTAGAAACAAAATAAAAATAATTAAAAATCCAGAAAATTGACAGTTTGGCAAGTTGCCTTTTTGTAACACCTTTGTTTTTTATTGGATATCCTTGAGATTGGTGGGTGGTTTGGTTGACCTAGACGTGTCCTGTCGTCCCTGCAAAGATATGAACCTGAAGGCCTGGCCTGGGACCTATCTTGTCATTTGGGTTGCCCTGAGAAAAAATACTGGTATTGTGGTGGCCCAGAAATCTACCACAGCAGCAATGGTTTGGAAAAAAATTCAGTTTGTTCAGTTGTTGTCGCTGATCCAATGACAGCATTTTGGATGTTATCATTCAAACATGTCTCAATTAACTCCTCAGCAACTACTGCTAAAGTTTCAGCTGAGTTTAATTTTGCCCACTTATTAGGTACAAAAAGTGACGTAATGTTTTTCATAATGAAAATAAACCTGTCTTAAATGAGAATAATATTTATTAGTTCACGATTAACTTGCTAGCATAACTAAAAAATACATAATAATAAGAGTATATCAAATTAATTGTATAAGAAGTGCATATCATATAGAAAATCATAACACAACCATATAAGCACACCGGACAAAAAATTAGTCACCCCTCTCAGAATGTACCTAATAACGTGTGACGGCACCTCTGGCCTTGATAACCGCACGAATCCGGCGAGGAAGAGACTCTACGAGGTTGTGCATGTACTGTTGTAGGGTGGTCCACTCTTATAGGGGTGGAATTTTTTTTTGATTTGTTTTTATTGCTGGGTTGTATCTTATGAGGATGGATGAGAAAACACCTCTGGGAAAGTTTTATTTGAATCAGTTCATTTGTAGGGGTAGCACATGACACTTGAAGTTTTGGTATAATCTGAAAATCATGGCAAAGTTAATCTTGGTGACAGTACATGACTATTAGGGTAACTAACAATTCCGAAATGAATTGACTAACAATTCCCTCTGCACCTCATTTGATCTTTGTTTTCTCGCCCAGTTGCCAGGCTGACTTCAGTGGTTGAGGAAACTGCTTCCTGTAGTTAGCAACAACTTGCAGGAGATACTGCAGTTGTTCCTCATTCCTGGTGTGGCAGCCATTGTATTCATTAATGAGAGCAACCCCCCTCTCTGCATGATCGTTCACGACAGAGAGGTTTGCCACTGATTTCTTCGCTATTTGGTAATCAGGATCACTGTCCCAATCCCGCACCTCCTTCCTCAGGTATCCCACACCTGACCCCAGAGACAACAGCAGTCTTTTTGAGTTTGCTGTTGCTAGTGACTCAATTGAAGCCCCCTCAGCAACACCTTTCCTTCTCTTCTGGCAATCAGGCTTTCCTTCAACTTCCTCCATCGCCTTCACCATTGCTGTTTTAGTCTCTTCAGACACCTCAGGATCGAAAATCACGAGGCCCACCATCTCCTCCGAAAGATACCAAAGATGACCGCTGAGTTTTTTTAATGCCACTTCCGAAATTTTGGGGTCATGGTATTCCCGAAGACTGAGGTCGCTGCGAGGCGCAGCAGCAGCTATTGGCGCTGTCATCCATGCCTGCAGGTAGATGGAAACAGCGAAGACACTGACATCCTTAAGACACTTTTGCTCTCGTGGAGTGAGGGCTGGGATTTGTCCCCTGAACAGCCACATCTTCAATGAATAGATCACCTTAGATAACCATCTGGCTTGGTGCATGGGGCCAGGTCGCTTGAAGGTGTAGTTGTCAATGCTCCCTCCCAAGAAAATGATGGACAGATCGAGGAATTCCTGATAGTCATCTCGAAAGGATTTTGAGGAGTGTTTTTCCTCAGCAAAGCGGAGAATCCAATCTCTAATGGGGGCCAAGAGTCGATGCACCTCTTCATCATCCCATCCGGTGCCGTATGTTCCTGTGTCGATGAAGGTCCATTTGCTCTGAAACCTGCTGAACAATGGAACATCAGGTCCACTCGTTGGGCCATAGCAAGCAGTGAAAACTCCACCGATCATCACTTCCATGATGTGATGATGGCAGGCAAAATGGAGGTCTTTCTTTAACTTCTGCTCCAACAACACACACGCTCCATTCAAACGACCAGCATTGGAGGCAGTGGTGTCGAAACACATCCCCACGACAGATTCTTCGAGGCCCCAATCAGTCAATAATTAAAAAACTGCGCTGGTTTGGTGTTCTCCTGATCCAGTTGGTATTTTGGGGACTCCAAGGAGCTGAGATTGACCCGAAAAGGAGGAAATGAGCACAGGCAGCCGATCCACATGCGCATGGTCTCTGGTGTTGAGGAGGTCTGGAATAAGTTTTCCATCCCAGTGGATGATTGCAGGACCAGACTGAAAGGAAGCTTTTAGGCTACTGCAGATCATGATCCGATGTCATTCTCTCTGCCGTTTGATGGAGGTCCGGGTGATGTTAAAATTCATTGGGCTGTGGCCAAGGCTCAATGCAGTCTCTGCTATTATGTAGGTTGCCATCCTGTCCGTAGTGTGTGTCCGATCTAGGGCAGCAGCTAGATTTGATGTTATCACATTCTTGACTCTTTTCACCTGTTTTGGAGGTCGCTTTCCACCTTTTGCCCATTCATCTTCGGTAGAGGATGACTCGTCAGTGACTGAGGATTCTGTTGAGGACACCAATACTGCTGTACCCGACGTTGATGCACCTTCATTGACTGCCTGCAATACAATCGAAGAAAATGGACAATTAGTGTTAACGAACAACCTAATCATTGCAATCAAATGAAAGTAGGAATTTGAAGAACAATCTCACCTTTCTCTTTCGCATCTCCTCCTCCATCTTCCTGTGGGCAGCTTGTTTTTCTTTTTCTGCTGTTTTTCTGTCTACTCCCACCATGCATCCCCGTCTTCCAGGCTCTCGCTGGGCCAGCAAGAAGGCCTTGTCTTCTGGGTTTTTGATTAGAGACAAGGCATCAGCATGTGCCATATCAAATAGGTTCCGAAGTGTCTCCTTGAATCCCTCTTCGTTGTACACCTAAATATAAATAATAAATTATATAATATATATATGATAAATGTATTGACTATTGTACAGTATAATATGTCATACTCTCGAGAAACTATTTTATTTATCATTGATCATCCAACTCACCTGCTTCTGGCTCCTCCTCATTCGTCCTTTTTTTATTTTGATCCAATCTTGGTGAAGGTCCAAGATCTTTTGGATTCCTTTGTATTTTTCCCTTGTCGGGATTCGAGCTTTGTTCCAAAATATTTCAAGTTGACCCCACACTACTTGAGCACTTTCCTTCAACTCCTTCTTGAGATTAGTGTGGTGATGAAGGAAGCATGACAATACTTCTCCACGTGATGGTAATTTGCTTCCAAGAAGCTTGTCCTTCACTTTATCTCCTTCAAGGAGATAAAAGCGAGAGCTTCAAACTTGAGTCATCATATATCCAACCACTAAACACAACCAATGAACACTACACCAATAATCTGTCAAGGAAAAGATGTATTACTGGAACTGGAACATAATATACAAGTAAATCTACTAGGTAGTGCAAAAGTGCAAAAATGAAGTAGTGTGTGCTACCCCTAAAAAGTGATTGATTTGGGAAAAAATTGTCCAGAGATGTTTTCTCATTCATCCTCACAAGTTACCACCCGGCAATAACAAAAAATCAAAACTTCAATTTTATGGACCACCCTAATGTACTGAACATCGATTTGCTGCCACTCGTTCATCAGCCAGTCCCGAAGTTCCGCCAGAGTCCGTGGGTGTCTATTCCTGCGCTTCACTTTCTGTTTCCAGCCTGAACAACACCTTCGACGCATTCAGGATTAAAGGCTTCATTGGACCTGCGATGTACTCGTCGCCTCCCATCATTGGAGAACAAACAAAAACGGGACTCAACGGACCAAATTACACGTTTCCAATCTGCCACAGTCCAGTTTTTGTGCCTCTGAGCCCATTTATAACGTGCCAATTTGTGACTTGCTGTTAACAGCGGCCTCTTCCGTGGTACCCTGCTCCAGATGTCCATCGCATGCAGTTCTCGTCGCAATGTCCGTTCAGAAATTGGTCGCTGGAGAACCTCATTGGTTTCTTGGAGCAATTGTTCTCTGGTTTGAAAACGATTTGCAGTTACTAGACGAGAAACATGGCGGCAGCCCCTATTGTCGAGAATTGTTTTCCGGCCACAGTTACGCCGTTGATTGTCAGTTGATTGCGAACTACACCACAGTACACCACAGTACGCGTTGACACACCAACAAACTGGGCTACTTCAGACATTTTGTGTCCGTGGGCTCTGCCAAACACGATGGCTCCTTTTTGCCACTGAGTAACATCTGCCTCACGACCCATTTTGCAGACTATATCCAACACACACTTTGTTCTTCACCACCTCACGAAACAGATCTGATCCTGTGTGCTACGTCACCGCTACTTGTCACTTACCAATGCTACATCAGCGCCCTCTGTGTGACCTTGAACTTCCTACTATTGGTGCTATTAGGGGTGACTAATTTTTTGTCCGGTGTGCTTATGTAAAACATTTTCCAAAAATTCCCCCCTTCTACCCTCCTCTAGATACTGTCCTGTACCGTATATATATATATATTATATATATATATATATATATATATATATATATATATATATATATATACATACAAAGAAATGTGTAAATTGCAGGAAAATCAGAAAATTGAATAAAGCCAGATTATGTGTAATGGAATGTGCCGCATATCAACTTTGCTATTGCAAAAACAAAGTAGACCAGACCTCGGGCTTAAACTGCATTCTGTGCAATACCTTTAAGCACTACGAATGCATGAACTTAGATAGAAAAGACAGGAAAATGGTAAATAGAATAAATAACAAAATCATAGGACTTTGTGGTTTCTACCAACAGAAAAACATGAAACAGAAAATGCCTACACAACCAAGAAGGAAAAAGAAAACACACTACAGGGAGGGGCGAAAGCAGCCTCAGAAAAAGAGGTACCCACGGCAGAAGAGGGAGATACGAAATACACACCAAAGAAAACAACCCCACTGAGTAGGGAAGAAGTGGTGGCGAAGCAGAAGGAAATCGAATCACATAAGAAACAGGGGGAATTTAAATGCTGGGCCATATGTGAATATTATAAAATAGGCGCATGCAAATATGGCTCAAACTGCATATACAATCACCCTACAAAATGCTTCTATATGATGAGGAATGGGAAGTGCAAGTACGGACCAAACTGCAACTTTTTTCACCCTCATATGTGCAGACAGTCAATTATTGATAAAAAATGCCTGAACATAGAGTGCCCACATTTTCACATAAAGGGTACACAAAGAAGAGACCAGGAAAGAACAGATCATATTCGACAGAGAAGAAATAGCAAGAGTAATGAAACATTTTTTTTAGAAGAAATGAGAATAATAAAAGCTCAGCTTGCCCTGCTAACAAGGAGACAGAATGCCGCAAACATATGCACCACAACATTATGTACATCACCCCCCTATTCAACACCACCCACCAAAAATACAACAACAACATTGGTCTCAGGGGCCGCAACCCCAATACTCCCAAATGCAGCGGCCCAACCAATAACACCAAACAGGAACCGACATTGACCAGGAAACAACCATCATTTAGGAGAATCAAACACGAAGATTAGAAACCCGGTAACTGTATTATACACAAATATACAAGGCCTCTATACAGACCATGCAGACTGCAAATTACAATACCATACTAGCAAAATTTAGCTACGGAAACCAGCATAAATATCATATGCCTAATGGAAACACACTTACATAAGTGTGAAAAAGGCTGTGAAAACTGCATCGAGAATACTGAAATAGCATTGCTGGACTACAACATATACAGAACAGATACAGTGGCTAGACGAGGAGGAGGGTGTTGTATCCAGGGTTGTGGAGTCAGTCCAAAATTTTCCGACTCCGACTCCACACATTGTAAAAATTCGACTCCAACTCCGACTCCACACATTGTAAAAATTCGACTCCAACTCCACACATTGTAAAAAATCTAAAAATCCGACTCCGACTCCTCACATTTTAAATATACACTCCGACTCCTCTAGTGTTTCACTCTATAATTATCATAATAATAAGACATTTCATCACCACCACATGAATCGTCAGGTTACTTTCTAGGATAAGGGAACATTCAAATATTAAGAAGGATGTTGACTTGTAGATATTATCATATTAAGGGATTTTTATTTTTTTCCAATAATATATATATATATATAAATGAAAAAGATTCTCTTAAACATAATTAAGGTCTAACCAGTAGTAGTCCTACTTAAAATTGAATAACCCTTAACCTAGTGGCTATAACCAGGGTTGTGGAGTCGGTCCAAAATTTTCCGACTCCGACTCCACACATTGTAAAAATTCGACTCCGACTCCACCCTGAAACGTGCGACTCCACGACTCCGACTCCGACTCCACAACCCTGGTTGTATCTACGTGAAAAACACTTGCACATGTGAAGTGAGGGTAAAGAAATCAAATGGCACAGTTGAAGTTATTATATTAGAAGTAAAAGAACTGAACCTAACCATTATGAACATCTACAGACCACCAAACATCACAAAAAGTGAATTCCAATTTGCTACAAATGAAATATAAAATGTATTAAAATTATTTGAAACTCCAGCAACAAATATTCTAATTTTCAGAGATTTTAATTTCCCATTCATATCATGGAAGAAAAATGACGAAGTTATATATGTTGAGAAGTTTCATGGCAACATTACTAAAGATGACAGAACCCAAGCAACAATGCTATTAGATATTATGGAACATTACGCCCTTACCCAGGAAATCTGTGAAGCCATGAGAAAGGAGAATGTTCTGGATTTAAACTGGACAAATAACGAGATAATAATAAATTAAAAAGTAACGCACACAAAGTTCTCTGACCATAACATCATCAATATACAATTGAAGTTAGTACCCAGAGGTCCAAAAACACATCCTAGAGAGGCAGGTGGAATATTTGAAGTCTTAAACATAAATTCAAAGAAAGTAAATTGGGAAAACGTAAATAAAGATTTAAAGGAGGTAAATTGGGAATTGCTACTACACGAGAAGGCTCCACAAGAAATACTATGTATAATAGAGACGGAAACCAAACCTATAATACTGAAACATATTCCAGAGAGACAGGAAAGAAAATGTAGCAAGCTCGAGAGGAAAATCAGGACTCTATTCAGGCAACGAAGACAAACCATATAACATCTCCACAGATGCACAACTGATGCAGAGAGACTCAAACTAGAGAGGAAATTGGCGAAATAGAAATGGACCTAAAGCAAACATTCATACATAAGACAAATGAGGAGGAAAACAAGGTAGCAGAAAACACAAAAAATAACCCAAAATACTTCGACACTTTTGCGAAAAGGAAACTGCAGTGTAAGGAGAGTATTGGACCATTGACAGACAGGGAGGCCGAATACAAAAATGACCTGAAAGAAATAAGTGAAGTGCTTAGGGAACAATTTAAATCTGTGTTTAGCACCCCTAAGTCTGAGATGGAAGTGGAAAACCCAGACGAGTTTTTTGACATTGATACAGATCAACCAAGAACAAATCCTGTCACAAACCTATTAATGGACTTCGAGTTCACGGAAGGAGATGTAATTACGGCCTTGTCACAGATGCGAGACAATTCAGCACCAGGGCCAGACACATGGAGTGCCACATTTCTGAAGAAATGCAGAGAGAGTTTTGCAAAACTGCTATACTTACTATGGAGGAAATCACTCGAGACAGAACAAATTCCACTCCCCTTAAAGAACGCGAACATTGCCCCCCCTATTTAAAGGTGGTAACAGAGCAATGCCCAAAAATTATCAGCCAGTGGCTCTCACCTCACACCTTATAAAGTGTTTTGAACACATAATTAGAGGCAAAACTACATACTACTTACAAGAAAAAAGACTTATACAACCCAAATCAACATGGCTTCAGGGTGGGTAGATCATGCCTGTCACAGCTACTAGACCACCAGGAGAAAATATTAGGAACATTGTGTCGAGGACAAAACATTGATGTAATATATACTAACTTTGCTAAAGCCTTTGATAAATGTGACCATGGAATCATAGCACACAAACTTAAGGATACAGGAATTACTGGAAAGCTAGGAAGGTGGATATTTAATTTCTTGACGCAAAGAACGCAAAGAGTGGTGGTAAACAGAGTTAAATCGGAAGTCTCGGAAGTCATGAGCTCTTTCCCACAAGGGACAGTATTAGCTCCCTTGCTGTTCATAATAATGATTGCAGATATTGATGCAGATATTAAGGACAGTATTGTATCATGCTTCGCAGATGACACAAAGATATATAAGGAAATATTGAACAAAGATGACATAAGAAAACTACAAAATGACATTGAAACATTATTCCAGTGGGCATTAGACAACAATATGAAGTTCAACAAAGAAAAATTCCAACTTCTAAGATATGGTAATAATAAAGAGCTACAGAAAAAAGGGTACAAAACTCTGCAAGCCAAACAGATAACACCAAATCCACAAGTCAGGGATCTTGGAGTAATAATGTTGTCGGATGCAGAATTCAGAGAGCACAATAAAATCAAAATCACAATGGCTAGAAAAATAATGGGAATCATCTGGAGGAGCTTCCACAGCAGAAAAGCAAACATCATACTCAAATTATGGAAGAGTCTAGTCCTACCAATAATTGAGTATTGCTCAGTACTCACAAGCCCACACAGAAAAAGAGACATTGCAAGCATTGAAGCTATACAAAGGACTTTTACATCTAAGATAGAGGAAACGGAAGGTGAAGACTACTGGTATCAACTACAATCCCTGGAACTCTACTCTCTCTTGAAAGAAGGTGCAAGTGGTACACAATAATATACATATGGAAAATACTTGAGGGCTCTGTCCCTAACCTCAGAAATGAAATAGAAACAAACTGGAATGAGAGAAGAGGCAGATTTTGTACGGTCCCAGCTGCAGTGGGGCAAGGAGCCATGAAAATGAGGATGGAAAATACCCTCAGAATACAGGGCCCAAAGCTTTTCAATGTCCTTCCAAAAGAAGTGAGGAATCTCCAGCACACCGACCTGAATAACTTCAAGAACCAGCTGGATAGATTCTTGTGCAAAGTCCCTGACCAGCCATGCGTGGCTGGCTACGAGGGCAGGAGGCAATCAGAGAGCAATTCCCTCCTTCACCAAGTCCCGCAAATGAGGCAGGATCCTGAGGAGGGGTTGACTGCAGGTCGATCCTGAACTGTTGCTCAAACTCAACAAAAGTAATATTATATATATAAAAATTTTAAGTTCAGGAAGAACCAATTCCCCTCTATTTAAAAGGGCATATCTCAGCGGAAAAACAAAGAAAAAGTGAGAGGAAAGACAGAGGAAAAAGAAAGGGTGGAGGGGACAGTCAAAGCGGAAAAAGACCAAGGATGACAAGGACTGCAGGGTCAAGCTCCATCATCCTTGGGTACTAGGGCTGTGAGGGTGCACGTGAAACCTCCAGGAACAAGCACGTACAAACAAGCACAAAGAGCACTAGCTTAGAACCCCCTTGCGGGGATATATATATATAGTAGCTACAACTAACACACGTTTTTGGTACAAGTTACTTAAAATTAATTGAAACCTACATGAAAATTATTGACTGCCCAGTTTGGTTAACTGTACACTACTGATGACTGATTAGGTTAAGTTGTGATATTTTTGTTAGCTTAAATAAAAATTTCACAAAATATATTGTATGTTGGGACCTGGAAAGGTTATTTTAGTTGGAATATGTCAGGACCCAGAAAGGTAAGTAGTACCCATTTTAAGATATTTTTGCGAAATCATACAGAGTAATCACCAAAGTATATAAAGTTTTCCACCTAGCCTTCTGACTTAGACCTACTTTCAAAAAACCTTAAAACATCTACCATTAGCCAATATGATACTCCCTAAGTTAAACTGCAAAATTTGCTAGAACTTTCCAATGGTGTTGCACAATGATTTTTCCAAAACACTTACATATAACTCATATATGCTTAATGAATCATTGGGCATTCCAGGACAAATCAC
Source organism: Bathynomus jamesi (assembly GCA_023014485.1). Classification (NCBI taxonomy): domain Eukaryota; kingdom Metazoa; phylum Arthropoda; class Malacostraca; order Isopoda; family Cirolanidae; genus Bathynomus; species Bathynomus jamesi. The sequence continues at coordinate 243,120 of JAJOZX010000457.1, read as the reverse complement.
CCAAAAATTTAAAAATTTACCACCACTCCAACCTGGATTTAATGAAAATTGACATATGGGGTTCTTCCAGGTGCTGTTTTAATTGGTTCAAATAAAAAAGTTCTATGACCCATAGTTTTTGAGATATGAGCCCTCAAAATCTTGGGGGCCCCACTTTACCACCTAACTTTAATGGGCAATAACTCCCAAACATCTTGTTGTAGACCTATAAAACTATACATTTTTAGAATCAGCGTGAAGAGATCTATTAAATGATACCACATTTAAATGTGTAGAATAATAATAAAAATTTTTCCCTTTTTTATTTTTTACCCCCACCCCCTCTAGACAGTGAAATAAAAAAAATAAAATTTAATTTATTAAACTTCCATTAATTGTTAAAAGATACAAACAATAAAAAATGTGGGTATCAAGTTGCAAGATATTTTAAAAATTATTAAAAATATGTACATTGACATTTGTACATTGAAATTTTTACATTTTTACGCAGACTAAAATAGAGATTACGCAGACTAAAATAGAGAACTACAAATGATATATTTACATCCTATGTACAGTATATGTAACTCATATTCACGCAGTCTCTCTCTCAAATGTTTGTTAATTATGCTTATTTTTATTACAGATGTGCTTATTTTGAGTCAAATCATATCTTATTTTTGAGATTTACAATTGTGTATTTTTAGTAATGAAAAATGGTTAGATACTGTGATGATCCTTTACAAAAACATAAGTAAAAGATACACAAGGATATAAGAACCATCAGCCAATCACTTCATGATCGATGTAAATGGAAACTACGAAGGAATACTGTACTATGTAGCAACTGTAGAAAATTATTGACCCAGAGACCAGTTGCTATCAACATCACAAAGTGAAGAGTCTGATCACAATCAGTCTCTTGAGAATGTTATTTCAGAAAGCAATGAATATGATCCAAGTATATCAAGTAATGTCAAAGAAGAGGTTTCTCAAGTTCTAGAAAGTCTTGCTGTGACTCCAGTGAAGAAGTATTTAATGATAGGTACTTTTTATATTTATAATTTTTTATTTATATTATTTATTATAATGCATTTACTTTCAAGACAGTTTGTCAGCAGTTGCTAAAAAACTTAATGAAATTAATATGTTGACATATTAAATTTATTAAACTTAATGAAATTAATATGTTGACATATTAATTACACTGGTCAACAAAGATTTTTCATCAGAGTAAAATTTGTGGTGGCTGGATAGCATTTTTCACGCTGATTCCAAAACTGCATTCAGATTTTTTCTAGCATGTATAGTTTTCAAGATGAAGGCATATATATAACTACACAGATTTAACCATTTTAAATAGGCAAAATACTAATATTTCAACATTTGATTGTGTTTATTTTATTGTTTTTTTTTAGTTTATTCATCTTATTTATTTCAATTATCTTAATTATACATCTTATGTATTTCAGGTGTGAGCTTTTACGTCTAGCAGCATTGTGATTCAGGCAACAACGCCGTGCTTTGTGTGTCAAAAGATCAGTCCAGTCCAAGAACTTGTTGTGTCAAGTTGGTGTACATTTTTTTTAAATTTATAGTTTGCTCAGGTCAGTCAACATGCCTCGACAATGTAAGAATGACACCGACAAGTTCTGTTTCGTATGCAGCCAGTTGACAACTAAAACACAGCGACGAAGTATTACAACCGACATTAAGAAAATATACAAGCTATACTTTGGTTGCCATCTAGGTGACCAAGATAAACCATGGGCGCCACATCAAATCTGTTCTGGCTGTTCAAATTGATTACGTGATTGGCTTAACAAAAAGAAAGCTTCAATGCCATTTGCCATACCCATGATATGGAGGGAGCCGAGAGATCATCATGAAGACTGTTATTTTTGTAGTGTGAACTTAATAGGGTTTTCTGCCAAGAACAAACACCAGATAGTATATCCAAACTTGGATTCAGCACGTAGACCAGTAAAACATGATGAAACATTGCCCATTCCAATTCCCCCAAGTGATAGGCTAGATTCTATCATAGATGACATGGAAAGTGATGAAGGTGCAACTGGCATTTCCGGACCATCTACAGAACCAGAGTACACTTTTGAAGGTAGACATTTAGAGCCTAAAAAGTTAGCCCAAGGACAGTTGAATGATCTTGTTAGAGACTTATCGCTGTCTAAAGAGAAATCAGAGCTTCTCGCCTCAAGACTAAAGGAGAACAAAATTTTTACTTGAGAACAATGTTCGTATTAGTTACTACCGAAAGCGGAATTTTGAATTAACAGCATTCTTTTCAGCAGACGGTCCTCTCTGTTATTGCCATGACATCAATGGACTATTTACAGCCATATCTCAGACGTTTGTGGCATCTGAGTGGCGCCTCTTTATTGATTCGTCACAGAGAAGCCTGGAAGCAGTTCTTTTGCATAATGGTAATATAATGCCATCCATCCCCATTGCCCATTCCGTCCATCTAAAAGAGACATATGACAATATGGATATACTTATTATACTACTTAAGGCAATCAAATACGACAGTCATCAATGGAATGTTTGTGGAGATCTAAAAGTTATAGGAATGCTTATGGGTATGCAGTCAGGATTAACAAAATTTTGTTGTTTCCTTTGCCTGTGGGACAGTCATGCCACTATAGAACATTACACCAAAAGTGACTGGCCACTTAGGTATACATATGTCCCAGGGATAAGCAATGTCCAGTCTGTCCCTTTAGTGGATCCCCAAAAGATCTATCTGCCACCTCTTCACATTAAACTTGGTTTAATGAAGAATTTTGTTAAAGCAATGGGTAAAGTCAATTCTGAAGGGTTCCAATACCTTTCAAGGAAATTTCCGAAGGTTACTGCAGCAAAATTGAAGGAAGGAATTTTTGTTGGGCCACAAATAAGGGAGGTTTTGAATGACACTGAATTTGAAAAAGTCCTAAGTCTGCTGGAATTGAAGGCTTGGCTGGCGTTCAAATGGATATGTGAAAACTTTCTTGGAAGCAACAAGTCACCTGCGTATAAGGATGGAGTCAAGAACATCCTTGATGCCTTCAAAGAAATGGAGTGTCGAATGTCGTTAAAAATTCACTTCCTGCATTCCCACTTAGATTTCTTTCCTGAAAACCTTGGTGCAGTGAGTGACGAGCAAAGAGAGCACTTCCATCAAGATATTCAGATGATGGAGAAGCGCTACCAAGGATATTGGAATGAAAGCATGATGGCAGACCATTGTTGGATGCTGTATCATGACAATCCAGGCCAAATTTACAAAAGGAAATCACACTCACAGCACTTTTAATAAAATAATGTATATATTCTTTATTTATAAGTACATTGAATAAGGTATATGATGTATTTGTTGTTTAGCATTCCTAAGTGTGATCTATAACATCCCATAAATTTTCTTATAGCAATATCAAAAACTTTAAAATATCAAAACCAGTGTATCTATATAATTATACATGCTAGAAAGAAAATAAAACCAGATTCGGAATCAGCGCAAAAAATGCATTAAGAAAAGTGTGATCATGTTTGTGATGAGAAAAAAAGTTTCATTTTGTTGGCCAGTGTTATTACACTGCCCAACACCAATTTTGCTGATTTAATTCTAACACCTGTTTTTAGGTAACTTTGGTGTGCTGATTTCAAAAATCGCCTTAGTTTTTGCCTATCACATCAGGTTTTCAAGCAATCAAATACGGAGATATCGCATTTTGGCAGGGTTATGCCCAATTTTTTTTCTTTTCAAAAAATAAGTTTTTACATACTCAGAATCAGCATGGAAAAGTAAACAATTGTGCAGGGAGTGAACTTTAATATACAATGGTAATATTGACACACAGTGATTAAAAGTGTTTAAATAAGCAAAAAATGAATCCATGATCATGACATAACGCTCACACCTGGGGAAATCACAGATACCCAAGATTTTAATATGTTGTACATGACCTTTAGATTTAATGCACAGATTTGCATATTCCACAGATAAAATTTTAACAGCAAAACAGCCGTTAACAGGTCTCAACAATCATCAATTTTGATAAGTGCCCTTCATGGATCACCCAAAATAGGCATATTGCATTGCACATTGCACAAAAACCTGATGTGATGGACAAAATCTAAGGTGATTTTTGAAATCAGCACATCAATATTATCCAGAAACAGGTCTTAGAATTAAATCACCAGCAAAAAATTTTTTTTTTGTTGGGCAGTGTTATTGTCCATATATATCAAATGGAGTCAAATATTTATTAATTCAAAAATTTCAGATGGTTTGGGTTCCTCAAGAAAAGAAGCAAAAGCTATTCAAACAATAGAAAAAGCATGTCATTCTTTAAAATGAAAGCTAGAAACAAGTTTAGAAATTGAGATCCCAACCCCATCAAAAGCTACAAAGTTGGATCATGAAACTCAAAGGTATGAATTTTAAAATGATACGCTATTATTAAGTAGGAATATACCTAAACTAAAACTGAAGCATAAAAACAAAATGTAGGTATTCACCTTTGATAGTAGAAACTAGAAGCACAACTCCCTAAAGATTGGAGATCAATGAGCCCATTAAATCATTTGGTCAAAATAATTTTTGGTTTAATTTGACTATCTCAAAGAATGCTCATTTTGTTACACTTGAAATCAATATCATAATCCAAAAAATGTAATATGCAGATGTAATGTTTTGTTTATAGCTATTATACATTCATGAATTTGTTTCAGGTCAATGATTCATCTCATGAATGAACTGGTTGAAGCTTTCCATTCTACTGACAGTTAAGCTCAAAATATTGACATTATCTCCATTTACCATATCAAAAACTATAAATCTATTTCAGACAACTGAATATTTAGTTAAGAAAAGCAGAAATATAAAACAAAGACTTGGAATTATTCCTGAAATTGAACCCATGTCAAAAGGAAAAGTAATAAGTAAAGGTACTAAAGATTCTGTTCAGAAATTTTTTGAATCAGATGAAATTAGGCATTCGTGCCCAGGTACAAAAGACTGCCCGAGCGAGTATCAGAAATGAAAGTGGGTATAAAGAATTTGTGCAGAAAAGACTGGTGTTAATGAATCTGAAAGAAGCTTTTAGTCTCTATAAAAATAATATAGTGTGTCCCCAAATTGGCTTCTCTAGTTTTACCAGCCTTCGTCCCAGACATTGTGTTTTAGCTGGAGCTGCTGGTATGGTACCCATTCTGTGTGTGTATGTACATACCACCAGAATGCCAAAATACAATTCTCAGCTTTGGGTGTCAAAGGGTTGGAATACACAACTCTTATGGAGAAAGCAGTGTGTGATGTTAACAACAAGAATTGCATGATGCAAATATGTAATCTCTGTCCAAAAGAACAAGGTATTAAGAATTTTTTTGCTCACTTTTCAGTGTTAATGATCCTGAATGTGATAAAATAAAATATAAACAAAGGGTTACTACAGATCGATGCAACATGGTTGAAAAAACAAAATCTGTAGATGATTTTATAAATGCATTAAGCACAAAAATTATCAAATTGACACATCATCACTTTATAGCAAAGAATCAGAGTACATTTCTTAGAAACTTGAAGAATAATTTAAATAGCCATACAGCTATAGTTCTTGGTGACTTCTCAGAAACTACTCATTTGTAGTACAGGATGCAGCCCAAGGTTTTCATTGGGAAAATACCCAATGCACAGTGCATCCCTTTGTGTTACCGTATATTATAAGGAACCAGAAAGTAATGAAACAAAACATTCAAATTATTGTTTATTATCTCCAAATACAAAACACAACACTACAATGGTTTACACTTTTTTAAATACACTCATACCTATTATTAGAAAATCCCACCTTCATATCAAAAAATTACATTATTTTACTGATGGATGTGCAGGACAATATAAAAATTGTTTCAACTTTGTTAACATTTGTAAACATGAAGATTTTGGGCTGGAATGTGAGTGGCATTTCTTTGCTACAAGCCATGGTAAGAGCGCTTGTGATGGGATTGGGGGTACAGTGAAAGATCTGTAGCCAGAGCGAGTATGCAGAGAACATTCGCAAATCAAATATTAACACCAGAAGACATGATTGAATTTTGTTAACAATATAAGTGACATCATAAACTTTTTTTTAAGAAATTTTTAAGAAATTGAAGTTATGGAAAAAATTTTAAGTGACAGATATGAAAAAAGTATACAGCTAACAGGAACACAAAAATTCCATAGATTTGTACCTATTAATGCAAATAACAAAAACATTTGAATTATCTTCTGATGAAGTTGGTGAGGTGAGGATTATAAGCAAAGCTTTTCTGGGTGAAGATAATGTTGAAGTTAATCCAAAAATAGGAGAGTACATAGTTTGTACTTACAATGATCAGAAATGGTTGGGATTTGTACATTCCTATAATGAGGAATTTGATGACTTTGAGGTTAGCTTTTTGCACCTATCAGGATATAGTGTTTACTATTACTTTTGATAAATTAGAGATACATGCCACATATCAAGAGATAAAATTTTAGGTTTATTAAGCACACCAACTTTAAAACCAGAAACAATGCGTATTCAATATGTTTTCCCAGAAAATGAGTTGAAAAAACTTATGTAATTATGAATCAACTTGATGTAATATGTGTTCAATTTGTATTTTTTCTGTTTATTTTCATCCATGTGAATATATCATATGTAGTTCTCTATTTTAGTCTGCAGGCGTAAAAATGTCAAAATTTCACAATGTACATATTTTTTCAATAATTTTTAAAATATCTTGCAACTTGATACCCACACTTTTTATTGTTTGTATCTTTTAACAATTAATGAAGTTTAATAAATGAAAATTAAAAAAGGGGGGAAAATTTTCATTATTGTTCTACATATTTGAATGTGGTATCATTTAATAGATCTCTTCATGCTGATTCTAAAAATGTAGAGTTTTATAGGTCTACAAGATGTTTATGGGTTATTGCCCATTAAAGTTAGGTGGTAAGTGGGGCCCCCAAGATTTTGGGGGCCCATATCTCAAAAACTATGCGTCATAGAACTTTTTTATTTTGACCAGTGAAATCAGCACCCGGAAGAACCCCATTATGTCAATTTTCATCAAAATCCAAGTCGGAGTGGTAACATGCATTGGGTGATCTCTCCTGGAATGCCCCTCATACAAGACTTTTGATTCTAATTGTGCCCAATAAGTGGGAGAAGAGCTGTAAGCCTAACAAACTATTTAAGCTCATGTGCAGGATAGAATTTTACGTGCTTTTTCGGTATTTCCATACCACTTTTTTCTGAAAAAGCACCCAATTGTATGCCCTTGATAGGTTAGGTTAAGTCATGATATTTTCATTAATTTAAACAAAAATATCATGACTTAACCTAACCAATCATCAAGGGCATACAGTTGACCTAAGTGGGGAAAGAAGAAGCTACATCAACAACATGGTATATCACATGCCTTATTTCTCAGCTATATTCACGAGTTCTTATGGAGAAATAAATATAAAACTAACTTATTTGAGCATTTGATTACATCTATTAACAACATTTATTTTTTTGGATAAGCAGCCATGTTTATAATCCACAACTGACCCAATAAAATGATGTATTTATTGAAAAAATGACTGGCAGGTGGCAGGGGTAAAAACTGGCGGGGGAATACCAAAAAAGCGCTGAATTTTAAACTAAAATTGAAATTTTTAATGAAATTAATGAGAGATTTTTAGGATATTTTTTAGTTTAGCTTCAGAAACTCAATCATACCCGAGTTAATGTCAAACTATCTTTTACTTTCTTTCAAACCTAACCTAAACTCAAATACTGAATATGAATTATGAATCTGTAATTTCTGATAGTAAACCCAAAAATATCCAAATTTTCTTTCTAAATAGGCTGACCATATTTCCTTGAGACAAAAACGGGACATTGGGATGGCAAAAAAGGGACGGGGGTTATGTAATATTCTGTATTCATGAAAAAGTAAGTACATAAACATATTGAGCTTACAATTATTCTTCAGTGACAGAACCCATACAAAAATTTAGGTAGACGTAGAGGGGGACTGTATTTCACCATGATCGTACCATGAATATTTCTCCGATGAAGTAATCTTACGCAGCAAATTTCAGTCTTTCAACACCTTATCATAAAACTTCTCACACTCCATGACACAATTTTGTCTTACAACTAACATAGCCCTCATTGTCTCAACACTTAATCTAGATTTCTCCTTTGACCACATACTGTTCATAACAGAAAATATTCTCTCAACAGGTGCTGTACTTCCTGGAAGACAAAGAATAAACTCTACAATATTACAAAAGTCTTATAGGTTATGAATAATAATTTATGATTGACCAATATTAAAGTATATTTATAGTTTTTATTAAAAACGGGACAAAATTGACATTTTTATTAAAATGACGGGACGGCCAGGAAATATTAAAAAAATGGTACTGTCCCATTCAAAATGGTACGTATGGTCAGCCTATTTCTAAAGCACATTAGCACCAGAATGAAATTGTGAGAGACCTTTGCAAACTGGAAAATAACAGTTTTGCCAAAAAATAGGAACACTGAATATGGCAGATTTTTCAATCTGGAATGCTCCCACTTTTGGCAAAATTTTTGCTTTCCAAATTATGAGTCTCTCACAATATGAAAAATTAAGGTAAAGATTCGGTAGAACATATCCACCCAAACTAGTGATGAAAATAGGTTTTTCTGGTATATTTCATGCTGTTTCAATTGAATCTGACCTTCATTTTTGACACAAATGCACCATTATGGAGTTAGTGATGATAACATGAATACATACAGTACACATGGGATGAGATTGTTTGACTAGTGAATAATGGCACCAAAATTTAATAATTTCAAAATGCATGGGGTATCACGTGACAATGGGGCAGCTACTGATTGGCTAATGATAATAATATGACTACATACACATAGGATGAGATGGTTTGATAAATGAATAATGGAGCCAAAATTTAATAATTTCAAAAGTAAATATCTCAATAAATAGGAATTTCCGCCAAAATTAGTATAGAATAAAGTATTCTTATTTTTTTTTTTGCTCTATCTCGCTGTATAAATATCAATATCAAGTTTGGTGGATGTGTTCTACCAAATCTTAACCAAAATTAATACTATCCTATTACCTCCCCACCAATAGCTAAAGTGAATTAAAAAAGCTGGGTATTTTTTTACAAGAGTACATTACAGGCTTTTGAGAAATTTTGGAAATTGAAGTTAGGTTAGGTTATATATTAAAACTATGTTTTTCTGATTGTTTTTGATGATGTTTGAAATTAAATTAACCTTCGTTCAAACTGCATTAAAAACCATCAGAAAAACAGTTTTGATTTACAAAGCCTGTAATGTGCACTTGTAAAAATTTACCAAAAGCTGACCTAACCTACCCTACGGAGATAACAGGATAGTACCCTTGTGCATAATATTTCAAAGCCTCACATTAATGTGCTTTAGAAATAAAAATTACGCTAATTTCAGCCAAATCTAGTTTTGCTGTGAATTTTCACCCTATGCATCAACTATAAGTAATTTGGGTTTAAATTCACAGTCATTATGCTTAAAATGACATGGCCTGAAGTTGAATTCAAAAATATATATTTATAGTGTATTTTGGTGTGCTCTGTTCAAATATAACCTTCATTTCCTGTGCAAATAAAAAGAAATATGATTTTTGATACATTAAAATAATGCACCAAAAATCATATATTTTTTCCATTTGCACAGGAAATAAAGGTTATATTTCAACAGAGCATACCAAAATACTGTACACTTGAAAAATGTATTTTTGACTACATTTTATACAATAAAGCATAACTTAACATGTTCATGTTACGAGATTTCGTAAATGATGCATTACCACAGGAAATGTGCAAAACACCTCAGAATTAACCAGAAAAGTTTGCTCTCGTCATTTTCATTTAAACTAACGAAAATATCACGACAACCAATCATCAAGGGCATACAGCTGACCTAACTGGGCATTCAGTTGACCTAACCAGGCATTCAGTTGGGTAATTATATATAAAGAGTAACTCAGTCATTTTACATACCAAAATACATTTTTCTAGTAGTATTTGATGTGATTTGTTCAAATCTGACCTCCATTTCCCTCGGAAATGAGATCTAACAAAGTTATAGTACTTTGAAGTTTGGCTCATTTTCAAGGGAAATGGAGGTCAAAATCTAAGCAAAACACATCAAATATTACTAGGAAAATGTATTTTGGTATTAATTAACCTAACCTAACCTGACCTAGAGTATCAATTTTCGAATACGCATTGCACTTAAATCTATGGTGAGATTCTACTAACGAGCACTCATTTCCACACAATTCGCACTTACGGGTCGATGGTAAAATATTGTTTTGTAAATATTTCTATTGCTCGAGTCATTAGAATGCACTTTGTATATTAAATCCTCAAAATAATATTTGCACCCTTCACGGCATCATGACCAACATCTATTAAAAACTAACAGAAGTGGAACTAGTAACTTAAAAAGCCTAGCTCAGATATCATGTTCTCATGATGTCACCAATCAAATATTGGAAGGGCAGGAAAAAAATGCCTCAAAAATGTCATAATATTCAAATCTACATAATTTGGTAAGGTCAGGACACATCTACAAGCATAATGATTTATATGAAAATTAGAAAATTATGCTTTAATATTTTATAATTATATTTGCTTTTGATATTCTGAGTACGATGAAACTCTCATTATCATTCAATCAACCTAACCAGGCATTCAATCAACCTAACCAGGCATTCAATCAACCTAACCAGGCATTCAATCAACCTAACCAGGCATTCAATCAACCTAACCAGGCATTCAATCAACCTAACCAGGCATTCAATCAACCTAACCAGGCATTCAATCAACCTAACCAGGCATTCAATCAACCTAACCAGGCATTCAATCAACCTAACCAGGCATTCAATCAACCTAATAGGTTAATATTGGTTATTTCACCTAAATATCTTCTGATCTTTTCGTATTATCATCTAAAGCAGGGGTCACTAACCTGGGTGGTATGCACCCACTAGTGGGCTCACATTAAAGGTAATTAAACATTTCATTATTTATTTTATCGATGTTGATTTATTCTTTGGTTATTATTCATTTTTTGACCCAGTCACACCCAGCTATAACAGCAATATATATTGAATAACCAATCAAAACTGAATAAGAAAATATGGATCATGTCAAGAATAGCGAACCCAACACCTGCAGGATTCGCTATTCTTGACAAGGGAATTTTTGGGTTTGCTATTCTTGACATGGGAAGTCCTCAAGGACATTTTCATAACTTCAGACAGTAGGTTTATGTTTCCCAATTTTAAGTAATTAGTTAAGGACGTATTAAATGCTTTTATATTAGTCTTTTTTTATTTAACCAAACTAGCATGACTTAACCTAACCAATCGTCAATGCCGTACAGTATAAAGAATCCTCTTCTCTTAATATATAAAAATAAATAAATAAAAAAAAATTTATTGTTTTTTATTTATTTTTTAGGTTAAGTCGTGCTAGTTTGCTAGTCTTGACAAGGGAACTTTTGGGTTCGCTAGTCTTGACAAGGGAACTTTTGGGTTCGCTAGTCTTGACAAGGGAACTTTTGGGTTCGCTAGTCTTGACAAGGGAACTTTTGGGTTCGCTAGTCTTGACAAGGGAACTTTTGGGTTCGCTAGTCTTGACAAGGGAACTTTTGGGTTCGCTAGTCTTGACAAGGGAACTTTTGGGTTCGCTAGTCTTGACAAGGGAACTTTTGGGTTCGCTAGTCTTGACAAGGGAACTTTTGGGTTCGCTAGTCTTGACAAGGGAACTTTTGGGTTCGCTAGTCTTGACAAGGGAACTTTTGGGTTCGCTAGTCTTGACAAGGGAACTTTTGGGTTCGCTAGTCTTGACAAGGGAACTTTTGGGTTCGCTAGTCTTGACAAGGGAACTTTTGGGTTCGCTAGTCTTGACAAGGGAACTTTTGGGTTCGCTAGTCTTGACAAGGGAACTTTTGGGTTCGCTATTCTTGACAAGGGAACTTTTGGGTTCGCTATTCTTGACAAGGGAACTTTTGGGTTCGCTATTCTTGACAAGGGAACTTTTGGGTTCGCTATTCTTGACAAGGGAACTTTTGGGTTCGCTATTCTTGACAAGGGAACTTTTGGGTTCGCTATTCTTGACAAGGGAACTTTTGGGTTCGCTATTCTTGACAAGGGAACTTTTGGGTTCGCTATTCTTGACAAGGGAACTTTTGGGTTCGCTATTCTTGACAAGGGAACTTTTGGGTTCGCTATTCTTGACAAGGGAACTTTTGGGTTCGCTATTCTTGACAAGGGAACTTTTGGGTTCGCTATTCTTGACAAGGGAACTTTTGGGTTCGCTATTCTTGAAAACGTGGACTTTTGGTTTCGCTATTCTTGACAAGGGAACTTTTGGGTTCGCTATTCTTGACACGGGAACTTTTGGGTTCGCTATTCTTGACACGGGAACTTTTGGGTTCGCTATTCTTGACACGGGAATTTTGGGGTTCGCTATTCTTGACACGGGAATTTTGGGTTCGCTATTCTTGACACGGGAATTTTGGGGTTCGCTATTCTTGACACGGGAATTTTGGGGTTCGCTATTCTTGACACGGGAATTTTGGGGTTCGCTATTCTTGACACGGGAATTTTGGGGTTCGCTATTCTTGACACGGGAATTTTGGGGTTCGCTATTCTTGACAAGGGAATTTTGGGGTTCGCTATTCTTGACACGGGAATTTTGGGGTTCGCTATTCTTGACAAGGGAATTTTGGGGTTCGCTATTCTTGACAAGGGAATTTTGGGGTTCGCTATTCTTGACAAGGGAATTTTGGGGTTCGCTATTCTTGACAAGGGAATTTTGGGGTTCGCTATTCTTGACAAGGGAATTTTGGGTTCGCTATTCTTGACAAGGGAATTTTTGGGTTCGCTATTCTTGACAAGGGAATTTTGGGTTCGCTATTCTTGACAAGGGAATTTTTGGGTTCGCTATTCTTGACAAGGGAATTTTTGGGTTCGCTATTCTTGACAAGGGAATTTTTGGGTTCGCTATTCTTGACAAGGGAATTTTTGGGTTCGCTATTCTTGACAAGGGAATTTTTGGGTTCGCTATTCTTGACAAGGGAATTTTTGGGTTCGCTATTCTTGACAAGGGAATTTTTGGGTTCGCTATTCTTGACAAGGGAATTTTTGGGTTCGCTATTCTTGACAAGGGAATTTTTGGGTTCGCTATTCTTGACAAGGGAATTTTTGGTTCGCTATTCTTGACAAGGGAATTTTTGGGTTCGCTATTCTTGACAAGGAATTTTTGGTTCGCTATTCTTGACAAGGGAATTTTTGGGTTCGCTATTCTTGACAAGGGAATTTTTGGGTTCGCTATTCTTGACAAGGGAATTTTTGGGTTCGCTATTCTTGACAAGGGAATTTTTGGGTTCGCTATTCTTGACAAGGGAATTTTTGGGTTCGCTATTCTTGACAAGGGAATTTTTGGGTTCGCTATTCTTGACAAGGGAATTTTTGGGTTCGCTATTCTTGACAAGGGAATTTTTGGGTTCGCTATTCTTGACAAGGGAATTTTTGGGTTCGCTATTCTTGACAAGGGAATTTTTGGGTTCGCTATTCTTGACAAGGGAATTTTTGGGTTCGCTATTCTTGACAAGGGAATTTTTGGGTTCGCTATTCTTGACAAGGGAATTTTTGGGTTCGCTATTCTTGACAAGGGAATTTTTGGGTTCGCTATTCTTGACAAGGGAATTTTTGGGTTCGCTATTCTTGACAAGGGAATTTTTGGGTTCGCTATTCTTGACAAGGGAATTTTTGGGTTCGCTATTCTTGACAAGGGAATTTTTGGGTTCGCTATTCTTGACAAGGGAATTTTTGGGTTCGCTATTCTTGACAAGGGAATTTTTGGGTTCGCTATTCTTGACAAGGGAATTTTTGGGTTCGCTATTCTTGACAAGGGAATTTTTGGGTTCGCTATTCTTGACAAGGGAATTTTTGGGTTCGCTATTCTTGACAAGGGAATTTTTGGGTTCGCTATTCTTGACAAGGGAATTTTTGGGTTCGCTATTCTTGACAAGGGAATTTTTGGGTTCGCTATTCTTGACAAGGGAATTTTTGGGTTCGCTATTCTTGACAAGGAATTTTTGGGTTCGCTATTCTTGACAAGGGAATTTTGGGTTCGCTATTCTTGACAAGGGAATTTTTGGGTTCGCTATTCTTGACAAGGGAATTTTTTGGGTTCGCTATTCTTGACAAGGGAATTTTTGGGTTCGCTATTCTTGACAAGGGAATTTTTGGGTTCGCTATTCTTGACAAGGGAATTTTTGGGTTCGCTATTCTTGATAAGGGAATTTTTGGGTTCGCTATTCTTGACAAGGGAATTTTTGGGTTCGCTATTCTTGACAAGGGAATTTTTGGGTTCGCTATTCTTGACAAGGGAATTTTTGGGTTCGCTATTCTTGACAAGGGAATTTTTGGGTTTACTATTCTTGAAAACGGAATTTTTTGGTTTACTATTCTTGACATGATCCGAAAATATATATATTATCTTGTGCAAATTTGTATAAAATATGTTTTTTTATTAAAACATATTTCCTATTTTTGGTGTTTTTTCAATATATATATATATATATATATATATATATATATATATATATATATATAGACTATTTGGTGAATATTTCTTATTTTTGGTGATTCTGGCTACTTCTGCGTAATTCAATTTGTCCTGTTTTACAAATAAATCATTTTTAGCAATTGTTCATCTGTTGAACTCTGTTCAGTTTGGTTTTTTTGTGACTAGAAGTATCACGTGTCAGTTATGCATATTTGATTTTGAAGATGTGATTCACCATATTGCCCTCGATGAAGACGAGTTTAGACCTTTTTTTCAATCATGGAATAATTAAGATATCCATGACCTGCCTTAAATGCAATAGTGCTTGTATTTTAAGAAAAGACCAGAAGGTCTTTAGGTGCCGTAAAAAAAATCCTAAAAATAAGCGTGTCTCGTTTCACTTTAAGGGTAGGCAAAATTTAGCGGACTACCCATGCAAGGTTGGCACATGTTATTACATTATCATTTGTATAATTTAGGTCTCAGGGGTATGGGGGCAGAGCCCCCATAAAGATCACGTATCACAAATTGATCAGTCCTAATGTTTTGCGGACAGTTCAGTACGTGATACTGGTTAGGTCAACTGTAAGCCCTTGATGATTGGTTAGGTTAAGTCATGATATTTTCATTTAAATTTGTTAGTTTAAACGAAAATGATGAGTGCAAACTTTTCTGGTTAATTTTGAGGTGTTTTGTACAAAACTGCCATCAGTTTCCTGTGTAAATACGTAGTTTTCAAGATGATGGTATCTCAAAAACTACGCATTCGCACAGGAAATAGATGGCAGATTTGAACAGAATACCTCAAAATTGACCAGAAAAGTTTGCTCATTATAAAAAGAGACTGGGTCAAAAAATGAATAATTACTTATTCTTTTTTTATCTAAGATGGGCAATAAGCTTTTTTTTAATTTTCAAAACATCGTAAAAGTGGGTGGTGAATAAAAAAAGGCTGGTGACCCCTGATCTAGAGCATATGATGAATCAAATTCTTAAAGTCAAAACCACACGAATAGCATGTCATAATTCTATTACAAACACTACCAAACTGAATCCAATTAGAAAAAAAACAGCCAGAACAGAAACCAATAAACTAATTAAGTCGCAGAGTAACATGATATCATACTGCCCCCAACTACAAATACACTAAATATATATATATTTATATTATTATTATTATTATTTTCTTCAATAGTTTACACAAAAAATGAGTGACAAATTTGAATAAAGTAACTAAAATTGGTAATTATATAGAAAATGGCGCAACCCGAAGTATGATATAAAAAACATTTTATTAGGTCAATTTCGATGTGCTGAAGCCAAATCTGTTAACCATTTGGTGTGCAAATGCTTCAAATTAGAGAATATTATTTATATTTTACTCTTATTTTGAAGCATTTGCCTAAAAAATGGCTAACAAGCACATGAAAACTAACCTAACCTAACCTAAGAGTAAAATAACCACACGTTGGGCACGACAACTCAGAAAGCAAAACACCATGTTTTTGGAAAAATAGAATTGCTTCTTCATCATTTTCGTAAAACTTTACAATAGCTTCAATGTATCTAACAGAACACCCTTCACACTCCATTGCTATACCAACATTAAAGGGTGTTCTGTTAGATACATTGAAGCTATTGTAAAGTTTTACGAAAATGATGAAGCAATTCTATTTTTCCAAAAACATGGTGTTTTGCTTTCTGAGTTGTCGTGCCCAACGTGTGGTTATTTTACTCTTAGGTTAGGTTAGGTTAGGTTAGTTTTCATGTGCTTGTTAGCCATTTTTTAGGCAAATGCTTCAAAATAAGAGTAAAATATAAATAACATTTACTCTAATTTGAAGCATTTGCACACCAAATGGTTAACAGATTTGGCTTCAGCACATCGAAATTACCTAATAAAATGTTTTTTACATCATACTTCGGGTTGCGCCATTTTCTATATAATTACCCTAAAATTACCTCAAAAAGTTATTTTGATTTACAGGTCCAGCCCATATCATTTTTTGCATAATGACCAATTCCAACCACAATGTATTAAGCACGAGTGTATTATGAAAAAAATCCTTGGGTGAATCTTGTCAGAAAATTAGAGCAGACTTACAGTGACCTACATAAGGAAGTGATCTGAAGGTTAAATTACTAAAACCTGGTCCATGCCTACTTTAGCCCTGTTGCATAATGTCCAGTTTATTCACTTTATCGTATAGGAGACACCGGTATGTGAAACAGGCGTAAACTAACTTGTAATTAGGCCTAGCCTAAGCCATACTTACAACTTCAACTTCAATGGCGTCATCAGCTTCAGCTTCATCAACATCAATTGCTTCTGGCTGTTCTTGAAGACCTAATTCTAAAGAAAATATCTCATTTTGTATAGATGGCACTGACATTTTGCTTCGCTAAATTTTCGGATGGATGAAAACTTCAAGCCTGATAAAAATTTATATAAATCATAAATAGAACTACATTTGATGTAACAAGGAAGAGAGTGAATCACACTTTTTCCCTACGGTACTTCCATGTAGTCTAGGAAACTATTGTTTTGGTTGGTCTTATCAGACGATCTGGTACAAAAAGAAAATGTAGAAGTGTAATATTCCCCTCATGTAAAATGACTCCTCAGGAACACCGTACCTTCATTACATTACATTTCATTTGGAAAACAAAGCCACTCGGGCCTATCGAGGTAATAATAAAATCTTGCAAGATGTCAAACTCAAGTCAGCCAATTAATATACCACTATTTACTACCACCACAGACCACAGTAGCCAATATAACTGAAGCAAAGAATATACACTATATACAATCTATAAACTATCTCTTTCATTCATGAAAGTGTCTAAAGTTTTCTTTTAATGAGCTACTGTTGACCATATCATACGGCAAAACATTCCAAAAATCTACTACTCTATAACTGAAGAAGTATTTTCGTATATCAAATCTACAAGTCTGTTTTCTAATTTTCTTATTATGCCCACGAATTATTCCATTAGTATCTACTGAAAAAAAGTTATATACATCTAAATTGTCTAAACCTGAAAACATTTTGAACATCTGTATCATATCTTCCTTCATACAACGTCTCTCAAAACTAAATATACCTAATTCCTTTAATCTGTCCCTGTATTCTAAATGATCATTAATCTGGATTGCAAAAAGTGAAAAGTGGAGTACCACAGGGATCAGTTTTGGGTTCATTACTCTTTATTTTATATCTCAATGATTTAGAGAAAGTAGTAGTTTGTAAAATTTCTAAATTTACAGATAATACAAAAGTAGTTGCTCCAGTTACAAATATATTTATTTATTTTATTTTTTATTTTTTTTTTCTGTTTAAGGTGCTTGCAACCCTGCTGGATTGATCTAAAATTTTCTAAGCAGTACTTAGAGGCTGAAATAAAGCAAATAAAATGTTAGATATTATTATTAGGAATGTTAGTTACAAGCGTAAGGAAGTCATCTGTAAATTATATAATTCTTAAGTTAGGCCTCACTTAGAATACTGCATTCAAGCTTGGTCCCCTCACCTTAGACATGATATTGATATGCTTGAAGATGTGCAACGTAGGGCAACCAAGCTTATCCCTAACCTAAGAAGATTGGAATACAGGGATAGATTAAAGGAATTAGGTATGTTTAGTTTTGAGAGAGGTTATAGAAAAACTATATGCTTACAACATGGTATCGTATGTAGTACCTTTATTTCTTAATTAAATATAAATTATTAATTAATTGAATTAAATATCTACAAAATTGCCTCGGGATTGGTGACATAACCTATTGGGAATGAAAATAATTGCCATACATACATAGAACCCAATATGGAGGCATTGGGCCCACCCAACCACAAGAAAAATATTATTATTTCGTATTCAAAATTTTCCACTGCTGACTCATGAAAATTACATTGAGAGAAGAGTCAACGAACTTTGAAGAATCAGCAGATTCCTAACGATTATATGAGCGGCTCGCTCGGAGCTTGCTTATGTTACAGCGATGCTTTAAGCAAAGAAGATGTACTTTATCTTCCTATAAGTTCTGAATGAATTCCTCATAATATAAAACCTAATAACTATAAAAAGGATAGGCCTATTCCTTCAGGTATTTACGTGTAGTGACTGCTTATATTAATTACATCAAAGTAACTCGTTGTGTAACTCCATCGTACCTAGCAGTGCTGGGCAGCGCAAACGAAAATTCACTTGCGCAAGCGGAAATGCGCAAACCCAAACCCATACCTTGCGCAAGCGCAAATGCGCAAATTTCTCGAAACTTGCGCCTACGCAAACGCAAACTATTTATATATACAGGGTTTTCAAAAAAAATAGGTGCGTTTTTTTTGGGGACACCCTGTATAAAATTAAATTTATAGTAAATCAAATTAAATCAAATCAAAAGACTTTATTAACAGACACACGATCCATAGATATATCAATAAAGAATAGATACAAAATTACAATGTTAAATAAATAATAATAAAAAAAAAAGAAATTACAATATTACAAAAAAAACACTTCAAAGCTCCTCAGAGTCCTCCTCCAACTCCATCGTGAGCAGGTCCATGTTGTCCTTCAGGAACACAAACCTCTCAAAGTTCTCAGAGGTCACCTGTCTGGCAGTCACGTGTTTATGAGCTAAATCCACTATTTTTAATATTTGTTTTTTTTCACGTTTGCGCACAAGTTTGCGCAAGAATTGGCGCAAACGCAAATGCGCAATCGAAATCACACTTGCGCAATTGCGCAATTTGCGTTTTGCGCAAGTGTTTGCGCAAGTGCCCAGCACTGGTACCTAGGGTGGCAAGACGTCCGGCTTCAGGCCGGACAGTCCGCCTTTTGAGCACTCTGTCCTCCATCCGGAGCCACCTTGAGCCGGACGTTAATTTGTCCTCCTTTTTGGGGTCTGGCTAAAAAGAATTATATAATTTACCTCAGGTACACTTAAAATAGCGGGTACTGAAGGCCATAATAACCGTTAACGTATTTTTATTATATGTAATTGGCAACACTGCTGATAAGCCACATTTGTTTTCAGTTTCATGACTACGAGTCGGACAGTCAGTTTGCCCAAGGAGTAAAAATGAAAATATATATAAGAATAATATTATATATATATATAATAAGTTATATATATAATATAATATATATATATATATATATATATATATATATATATATATATATATATATTAATGTACGGCCACATACGCAGTGTCCTCCTTTTTGGAAATTTGGAAATGGCCATCCTAATCGAACCGCGGCTCTACATCGAAAAACATCGTCGCGTCCTACGAACAGAAGCGAGGCCCAACGAAATAATAAGGTAAGGCAATTCCTTTCTTTACCATTAGGCAAATATCAAAGGCAAATAAACAAAGAGGTCCTTTGAAAACCTACACATACATAACTCTCTAACGAAAAAACGTAGGGCTTTTGTCGTTAACTCTCCACTGTAATCTGCTGGAAATTTCCAACGGATGAGGGTATCAGGCAATTAACCCATAGCCCTATATAGTTTTTTCACGTGTGGGGAACCGATCCCTTTACCTTTACACTAACACAAACTTTACCTTTACACTAACACAAACTTTACCTTTACACTAACCGAAAACAAAGCCTTGTTCATTTAACAGGCTTAACTCATTTTAGGTCCTATAAAAATAGGCCAATTTCAACCTAAGCCTCTTTAGTAGACCCACTTCACCTTAAGCCTATTTAATAGGCCCTACTCTTTAAATCAAAACAAAGTCTTGTTCATTTAACAGGCTTAACTCATTTTAGGTCCTATAAAAATAGGCCAGTTTCGACCTAAGCCTATTTAGTAGGTCCACAACATAAGCCTATTTAGTAGGCCCACCTTCATTTACCTTACATAATAGGCCTAACATACTCATAACTTAAAGGCCTACTTCAAGCACTACAATTTGCAATTTAAATATACAAGAAGCCTACATCAGAAAGTAGGCCCTACTCTTTACACTTAAGGCCTATCCTACCTAAAAACATTATAAATTTTTTAA
The DNA here is from genome assembly GCA_023014485.1 of Bathynomus jamesi. Lineage (NCBI taxonomy): Eukaryota > Metazoa > Arthropoda > Malacostraca > Isopoda > Cirolanidae > Bathynomus > Bathynomus jamesi. The sequence continues at coordinate 222,450 of JAJOZX010000457.1, read as the reverse complement.
TTCAACCTGTGGTGTAGGTTATAAAATTTATTTCAGCAATAAATGCAAAAAACTTCACTTTTTTACGTGAAGGTCAAAATATGAGAATAAAAACCCACTCTAATAGACAGAGTTTATTTCCACGACAGTTTCGACGCCCACTGGCATCCTCCTCGGGTGGATACAGAAACACAAATGAAACAAAACAAGAGGGAAAAAACAGTTCAGGGATCGACCGTTAAGAAATTCGCACCTAGGTTGGATTCCATTCTCTCGAGACAGGAGGGGCATTTTCATTAAGTACATTCGCACAAATTTTAAAACTATCTTCCTGTTCTAAACATAGAGATTCTATTATTTTTACATAATTATTACATTTATAATTAAATTTATTACATTTAATATTGCATAATTATTAATTACAGAAATTATAAATTTATTATTACATTGGTTATTACATTGTTGTTTATTATACAGAAATTATAAACCGAAAAACGAATGAAAAAGGCGATTAGGAAATAATCCAGAGACCATTGAGAAATTCGCACCTAGGTTAGATATCGTTCTCCCGAAACCAGAAGGGCATTTTATTACAGGGTCAGCTTATAACTACATTTCCACAAATTAAAAATATCTTCTTGTTCTATACATACAGATCCTAATGTTTTGACATAATTACTGCATATATTTATTTCCACATTAATTACTTCCATTATTACATTTACTAAAAGCGAGTAAGGAAACATTCCAATCCAGAGACATTTAAGAAATTCACACTTAGGTTCGAACACGTTCCCACGACTCCGTAAGGGATTTATTGACCAAGAATCTCATTAAAGGGTCTAACTTATAAGTACCTTCGCACAAATTAAAATTATCTACTTTTTCTATACACACAGATTCTATTATTTTTCTTTTGACATAATTATTACATTTATAAAGTACCTTACTTGATTCCCAATCTATAGCATGATTATTTTGGCTAGCGTGATAAAAAATGGCATTATTATGTAAAAATAATAGAATCTCTATGTTTAGAACAGGAAGATAGTTTTAAAATTTGTGCGAATGTACTTAATGAAAATGCCCCTCCTGTCTCGAGAGAATGGAATCCAACCTAGGTGCGAATTTCTTAACGGTCGATCCCTGAACTGTTTTTTCCCTCTTGTTTTGTTTCATTTGTGTTTCTGTATCCACCCGAGGAGGATGCCAGTGGGCGTCGAAACTGTCGTGGAAATAAACTCTGTCTATTAGAGTGGGTTTTTATTCTCATATTATTTCAGCAATTTGACTTACCCATAAGACTCATTAACATCACAAAATTAAACTCAGAACTGTAACATCAAAAAATTCAACTTAGAACTTTAACATTACAAAGACCTAAAGCAATTGCACGAATTCAAACCTACACCCACCTAACACCTATTCTTAACCCTATTCTAAGTCCTATTTCACATATAGGCATAACCTATTCTAAATCCTATGACATATAGGCGCAACCTATTTTAAGTCCTATTTGACATATAGGCGCAACCTATTCTAAGTCCTATTTAACATATAGGCGTAAGCCGCGTAACACATTTTAAGTCCTATTTGACATATAGGCATAAAACAGATAAGGCTTGATATAAGGTTCTCAAATGCAACATTTGAGGATCTTTACTCAACCAAATTGGTTAACCTAACACAAAACTCAAAAATAAAACCCGACAACAAAATCTACATTTACACACATACATACAGTATATAAATATATACATACAACTCCAAGCATCCAATTCTTCTTTTAAGGAAGAATCACACAACAGATTTCATCAACAGACACATACATTCCCTGCAAACAGATTGGATTCCTTCAAAACCCCAAACCTTCCAGACCTACCTGTAGGACACACAACATTTACTCAATCATAACTACAGGTATTGACTTCAGTCACTTCACTGGAGTGGTGAATCCAAGTTTTGAAGACCAACTGGATTTAGAGGAATGCAAAAAATACACACACACACACACACACACACACTGTACTCTTTCCACTCTTTCCATGTGTCAAACACAACAACCTGTCTGAACATAACCAAGGATCGGAGAGTAAAAGCTTTTATTGCTGCGCTCTGATTCTGTGCACATAATTTTGTGCCAAAAAATTATATGGTTAGACAGTGGCACATACAAACAAACTACTCAAGGGTTTTATGGCCTACTTTGGCCATAGCCCAGACTACTATTTCAAGGGATTATGGCCTACCTTGGCCATAGCCCAAATTATTCAACAAGGGGTTGATGACCTACTTTGGCCATAGCCCAACCTATTCAACAAGGGGCTGATGGCCTACCTTGGCTATAGCCCAAATTATTCAACAACGGGCTTATGGACTACTTTGGTCATAGCCCAAATTATTCAACAAGGGGCTGATGGTCTACCTTGGCCATAGCCCAAACTATTCAACAATGGTCTTATGGCCTCCCTTGGCCATGGGCCAAACAAAAGGGTCTTATGGCCTCCTTTGGCCATGGGCCAAACAACAATGGTCTTGTGGCCTCCCTTGGCCAGAGACCAAACAACACAAAAACAGTACAGGATTCAAAGCCCCAAGCCCTCCAGATCTACCTGTGGAGGAGTAACATTTACTCTACTAAAACTACGGGTATTGACTAGTCTGAAGTGGTAGGAGGTTTGAATACAGTACAAACTCTTTTAACCAAACATCACAACATGGAAGTACAATACATTTCAATTAACTCCCCAACGTAGAAGTCACCTCAAAACATAAATCGTTAACAAAACATAACAAAACTCCAAAACAACATTAGTAAACCAGCATTTAAAAACTGGTGGCTTATAAAATTTGCACAAATAATGAGCAAAGTTAAAATGCTTAATAACTTTAATTCCATAAATTTCCTATACCAAAGGGGAGTCAAACTGATTGACATAACTTTAACTAAACTTGAGAAGTTAGCCTCTTGAACTTTTATATTTAAATAGGTCTTGAGTAACCTCTCTCTTCCTAAATTCCTACTTCATTCTTTTTAATCCATTTCACATGGTTTAAAACACACAGTTTATCAAAAACTTTAATCTATAACATACAAATTTTTGTCCAGCCCTTCCCACTATATGGAAAAACTATATGCTTACAAAATAGTATCGTATGTGGTACCTTTATTTCTTAATTAAATATAAATTATTAATTAATTTAATTAAATATCCACAAAATTGCCTCGGGATTGGTGACATAACCTATTGGGAATGAAAATAATTGCCATACATACATAGAACCCAATATGGAGGCATTGGGCCCACCCAACCACAAGAAAAAATGTTTTATTTCGTGTTCAAAATTTTCCACTGCTGACTCATGAAAATTACATCGAGAGAAGAGTCAACGAACTTTGAAGAATCAGCAGATTCCTAACGATTATCTGAGTGGCTCGCTCGGAGCTTGCTTATGTTACAGCGATACTTTAAGCAAGGAAGATGTACTTTATCTTCCTATAAGTTCTGAGTGAATTCCTCATAATTAAAACCTAATAACTATAAAAAGGATAGGCCTATTCCTTCAGGTATTTAAGTGCAGTGACTGCTTATATTAATTACATCAAAGCAACTCGTTGTGTAACTCCACCGTACAGCGGCCCTACATCGAAAAACATCGTCGCTTCCTACGAACAGAAGAGAGGCCCAACGAAATAATAAGGTAAGGCAATTCCTTTCTTTACCATTAGGCAAATACCAAAGGCAAATAAACATAAAGAGGTCCTTTGAAAACCTACACATACATAACTCTCTAACGAAAAAACGTAGGGCTTTTGTCGTTAACTCTCCACTGTAATCTGCTGGAAATTTTCAACGGATCAGGGTATCAGGCAATCAACCCATAGCCCTATATAGTTTTTTCACAGACGTTGTATGAGGGTAGATATGATATAGATGTTCAAAATGTTTTCAGGTTTGGACAATTTAGATGTAAATAACTTTTGTCTCGCTAGAGGCTGATGGGATAACTCGTGGGCATAATAAGAAAATTAGAAAACAGACTTGTAGACTTGATCTACGAAACTACTTCTTCAGTCACAGAGTAGTAGATTTTTGGAATGACTTGCATATGATTTGGTAAACAGTAGCTCATCAGTTAATTTTAAAAAAAATTTAGACACTTTCATGAGTGAAAGAGATAGTTTGTAGATTGTATATATATATATAGTGGATATTATATTCTTTGCTTCAGTTATGTTATAAAGTTTCAGACCTACAAAGACCCTAGGATCCACTCATGGCTGGTCTACCTAACTGTGTTCGTAATTGTGTATTGTGCATGTCCTCCGTGGTGGCGGAGGGGACCCACAATTTACATGGGTTCCAAACCACAAGGAACATAAGAAATTTTTATAGTGGGCACACTAGGGGCCACGTCGGCCCATCGAGGCAGCTCCACTATGTAAAAACTGCCTGTACATTGGCAACAACCAATTTTTACAAAACTAAATAATTACACTGGTCAACAACAATTTTGTCACAAGGGTTTTGATGGGTGTTCTAAGTGTACTTTTTCATGCTGAATCTAAATATGAAATCAGATTTTTTCTATCAGGCTTAGTTTACTTGTGACGCTATGTTCATTTTTTCCTCATTTAGCATGATCACCGGATAAAAAAATAATAACATATTATATATAATTAAGTATATAACAATATTATAATATAAAACATTGTAAAAATAATAAATATAATAATATATTATATTAATTAATATAACTATAATAAAATATATTAATATTAATATATATGTTGTATTAATTTTTCTGTAAAATTAGTACAATTTATTCCTTTGGGGAGAAAGTTCTGATAATGCTGGCAGGATAAATTTGGTCGGAGCAGCAGACTGTGCAGGTTGAAACATGTTTGTACCTGTTCAGACATGAGCCTAGTTTCTGTGTGTAGAGCAGCTCCAAGTCAGTCTGCTTGTAAATGTCACAGTGTTAACAGCTAGTGTCTGTTGCTTCTTGTTAATTTTACACCAGTGTTGTATTCATATAGATGTTTTGTAATGCCGCGGAACTGTCTGAATCATCCTAATTCCTTTTGTTATGTATGTGGTGATCTAACTTTAAAATCCCAGAAACGTAACTTTACACCAAGGGGGTCTGGTCCCACTCATGCACCGGCTAGAGGGAGTCAGCCTGTGGCAAAGGCTGGCAGAGAACAGCGGGGTATCATAGGGGCTGCCAAAACAGATCGTATGATGGCTGTACCAATGAAGACCGTAAACATTTTCATCTCGAGATGTCGACCTGATTTTACGGCCAAGGAGCTGCAGGCATTTGTGGAAGAAGAAGTGTACCTTCAGGATACATGTAGGAAAATTGACTCCAGATGAACTACGTACAGTTCCTTTCAAGTTACAGCAGTCTGTGATGATCCAGGGGTATTTATGGATCCAGCAGTAGGAATGGGTATATTTACGGCGGTTCTATGAGAAGAAAGGAAGAAAAACACCTGCAGCCCCCCGCCCTAGTGGGAGCCGCCTTGTCGTGGTGGGGGAGGCTTGAGGTCCCGCTGATCTGATAAGCCACACCAGCGGGGGACTTGTACCCCCTTCCTCCTGGTCGAGGAAAGGGCTACCCATGCTGGGAGGGTCATCAGGGAGGGATGAGACAAAATGGTTCCCAGGGTGCGCCGTTGGCCATGAGAGCGGGCTGGTGACCCTTCCTCCAGCCTATTCCACCAAGGGCTGGAGAGTAGTAGCTCTCCCACGTGTTTTTCGTGCGTGGCGACCCGTAAGGCTGGGAGTCCTGGAGGCTGAGCGATGCCGCACGCCGCACCCTGCGGCTAGCAACACGCCTCTTTTGTCCCTTATTCCGGCTAGACGGGCGGCTTGACTACTACAGGCCTGGTCAAGCCAATCGGCTGGTCTTCTTATTGGCTAGGGTCAAGCTTCCACCACGAGGTCGGCGCCCCATTTAGTTCCGCGGGTGCCATCAGACTTAGTGGTTGTTGCGTATGCCTCTCCACTACCCCTGTGGTCTATATGGCCTCCCCTTGTTGGGCTCCGTGGTGGGTGGGTGGGGGGTGGAGTGGCGAATATTTAATTATATGTTTATGGGAACGTACAATCCTCATCTCTCTCGGCCTGACCTTCCCTCTGACGACCCCGGCATGTCCTCGGACCTTTCTCTTGACATTCCTGCTTTGTACCCTGGCCTCTACCCTGACGACCCTGACGTCTATCCTGCTCTCTCTTGGCGACCCTGCCATGTCCACGGACCTCTCTCAAGGTGCTTCCCTAATAGCTACCTGGAGCCCTTCCGGACCCCCTCCGTTTCGGCCTCGCATGCTGCCAAGTCGACGCGTGTTAAGACTACCCAGAAGGTAGAGAGTTCCAAGGGCTCTCACCAGGATGAGTAAGAGTTTTATCCGATCTGTCACTGAAGTTTTACCAGGGGTATTTGAACCCAGAAACTATCAGAAATTTTCAGTAATCAAAGCTTTGGAAGGTCAATCCATCATGGACCTTGACATTTTTTATGTCCATCGCACTTTGGTGGCAGCGTGCGGTCGTGAACCGAGTGTTTCTGCACAAAGGGATGGTAGCCTCCTTGTTGAGGTGTCGTCCCCAGAGGAGAGTGCTCGGTTGCGCGCTATATCAGCTGTGCGAGGTGCTGATGTCTCTTGTGCTCCCCACGCTACGCTCAACCAGTTGTTGTTGTTGGTTAGCCGATCAGTCCACCCTGATCGAGCAAGCCGGCGGCACGCAGGAAACCGATCGCCCTCTCGGGAGTGAACCAGAGGTTCAGCGCACTTGTGATGTTGCGTTGTGTTCTATGTTGTGTTAGAGCGGTACAGTCTATCATAATGTGTTCAATTGTTTGTGATGTGTCCTGGCACAGGTGGTAGGTGTTGTCTGTGTTTATATGTCTGTAAGTTGGGGTGATGTCCACATCGGAATCGTACTAAGTTAACTCGATCCGATCTGCTCAGGCTAGTCTCTGACGTGTCAATGGGTGGCGGCTTCGCACCTAGGACCACATTCGGACCGAGTCGTGTCAGTGCTTTGTGGGTTAGGTGTGTGTGTGTATATGTTTTCTGTACTGTGTGATGTCTGTGGGGCGTGTTATGAAATGGAGTATTTGGTTATAATGTCTATCTGGTGTTACCTTAATGGTGCGAGGTGTTGGTGCATGATTGTATATGTAGTGGCAAGGGTGTTGTGGGTTAGTTGTCGCTGCTGCCATGAATTGTGTTCCCTAACTTTCAGTATTTTTGTTTCTGTGTGCAGGTGTTCTATTGGTGTTGTTTGAGTGCATCCTGTAATGATACGAAGTGCGTTGTTTTGTATTGTCTGTAAGGTGTTTACGTGTGCGTTTGAGATAATGGGTGCCCAGCAGGGGCTAGCATAGTTCATAACAGCGAATATATTGTTTGTATATGAGTGATGTTGTTTCCTGCTGGTGTCCGAAGTTTGTGCCTGTTAGTACCCTAAGCGTGTTAAATCTTGACGTACATTTGTTTTTAATGTCCTGAATGTGGTTTGCAGAAGATAATGATGTGTTGTATGTGACCCCAAGTATTTTGGTCCTGTGAGTGTGTGGAATGTTGGTGTTGTTTAGTGTAATCTGTGGAGTTATCTGGTGTTCTTTTGTGTTGCTTGTTAGCAAGGTGATGGTTGATTTTGTGGGCGTTACTTTGAGTTTATTGTGTGAACCAGTCTTGTATACTGTTTATATATGTTTGTAGGTTATTTGCAGCGGTGTCGATGTCGTTGTGGGTGGATGTTAGAATGATGTCATCTGCATATGATGATAAGGTAAGCTTGTTATCTATGGGTGTTGGAATGTCATGTATGTATAAGTTGAACAGTGTTGGTGAGAGAACAGAGCCTTGAGGGACCCGTCCCTTCAAACATTTGAAGGACAGGACCGCTCAACCAGTGTAGGGGGGTTGTATTCTCCCGTGTCAGGGAGTTGAAGGACCTGCAAGTTGTGAAAGTGGAACGCTTCCAAAAGGTGGATGGCGTTCTTACCCCAACCCCAACACTACTTATAGCCTTTGATAGGTTTGACTTGCCTGAATCCATAAAGGTGGCATGGCTTCGGCTTCCTGTCAAGCCGTATGTCCCAACCCTGAACGATGTTTCCACTGCCAGGCGTATGGACATGTCAGCCGCTTCTGCCGCCGCTTGCAAAAGGGCCTCCCTGCTGTGTGTGTAAATTGTGGGAAGTGTGGGCATGTGAGTATGGACTGTGGAAGTCCAGCCTCGTGCTACCACTACCGTGGGGACTATCCTGCGTCATCCAGAGACTGTGACCAGTACAAACTGGAGAAGTCCATCGTGACCATAAAGGCGAGGGACAGTGTAAGCTTTGCTGAGGCAAAGAGCATGGCACTTTCCCAGCATGTTCGTCCTGGGATATCTTATGCTTCGGTGATGGCACACCATGCTGCCAGTCGTTCATCTGATCCAAAGTCGTCTCGTCCTCAGCCATTCAAACAGCCAAAGGCTCCATTAGCGCGATCGACGTCACTCAGTACTATCCCGACTGCTGGCACTTCCACTTTTGAGATTGTACCAAAACCATCTGTGACGTCTTTTGCTACTTCTAGGATGGTAGATCCACCCCAGGGCCGGCCCCAGCTATGTGCGGCCTGTGCGGCTGCACAGGGCCCCCATCAGTTAGAGGGCTCCTCCAAAATTCATTTGTTCTTCGTATTTTTAGTTGTTATAGCATCACCAAACTTATAAAAACGACACAAAACCACATAAAAGAATGTAAATAAGCAGCATAAATAAACGTGTTACTTTTTGTCATTGTGTTCAGAACTGTCACTGTTAAAATTCCTTTCGTTTAATTTTTTTCGTCTCTTTATGTATGTAATGGGGCGTGTGCGCGGCGTATACGATATTATTATCAGTGTTTCTGTTCGGGTATCAATCTATTTTTTGTGACGGTATATTTTTTTGGTTATTATACGGCATATATCAATTATATCTAATATATCAACTCTCTATTACATGATCAGTTTATTGATCATAATATCGAGACATAACAAATAAATGTGACCATCCGTCACCTCAGCGGCGCCTCATGTAGTATTGTCATAGAGACGTCATGCGAAAACTTAAAACCATGATCTGGAGCCACCAGCCAGTTGGCAAGCAACTGTTTTATGGAAAGGCATGTTTCTCTCTCAGGTTTGAGCATAGTGCTTTAGTTTGATATATTTTCCTAAGTGGCTTTATTAATCAAATGCTATAATTGTATAAATCTATGCATGTCAAAGTAGAAAGTACTTTGTGTCGGAGATGCTTTCATATTTTTGGATGTAATTATTTCAAGAACGGTGCAATAGAAGTTGCTCGTTCTTAACAAATGAAATTGGTGTGTTATTTTTAATTATTAGAATAAGAACATAGAACGGAACAGCAAGTGCTTTGTTGCCTTTGTATACAGACTTTCTTTCAAAATTACTCGAGTAGCATAATGTTTTATCTATAATTTCCTTGGAATATTTATTGATAATAATTCATATACATAATACATATAACTGATCGAGGCTGTTCCTATTAAAGATTGGTAGGCTATAATCACACAGTTTTATTTTTTCTTTCAGATATTGCTGTTGTGCCCCAATACCAACCAGTCTAGCTAACTGCAGTGGCAGAGCAAATGAAATGGTCTTATCCATCAGGTGCAGAGAAAAGAAAGAAAAGAAAAAGTGAGGATGGAAAAATAGCAAAGGAAAAAGGTGTGTGGTTATTATTATTATTATTAAATATACTCAGTGATGGATTGAATTTATATGAATCCATGTTATATCTTTCAGGGGCATTACTCAAGTATTTTGGAACGACTTCATCAGTTGAACCACAGCCGTCTTCTTCCTCCACTGATGTCACTGCTGCTGAGGGAGCATCAGCACAAGTACCAGGGCCGTCTTCTTCCTCCACTGATGTCACTGCTGCTGAGGGAGCATCAGCACGGGTACCAGAGCCGTCTTCACCCTCCACTGATCTTCCACCTTTCTCATCTCAATACTCTAATTTAGCTCAACCACTTCATCCAGCTGACTGGCCATCTGTTTTGTCAGATGAAATCAGGACAGATTTGGTCAGCAGAGGGGCATTTTTGGTTGGTCCTGAGTTCACATTTCCTAAAAGAGGAGATGGTAGAAGCTTTAACATTCACCACAGGTATAGGACATTAATCAATGGGGAGAAAATTAAGCGGAGTTGGCTTCTCTATTCAAGAAAAAACAATGCAGTCTATTGCTTCTGTTGTAAATTGTTTTCAAAAAAGACCTTCAAGTTGATCACAGAAGGACTGTCAGACTGGATCCATTTAGGTACATTATTGAAAAGCCATGAAAATAACCCAGAACACACTAAGAACATGGTAATATGGAAAGAGCTTGACCTGCGTCTTAAGAAGGGGAAGACCATTGACCAGGTAAAAGTGTCTCTTGCAGAAGCCGAGAGGAAGCGTTGGAGGGAAGTACTCACTCGTTTAGTTTGCATCATCAAGTCTTTAGCAGAGAGAAACCTAGGGTTTAGGGGTTCTGTTGGCAAATTGCACCATCAAAGCAATGGCAACTTCCTAAAAGAGGTAGAACTTCCTGCCAATTTTGATCCAGTAATGAAACAGCATATCAGCCGGGTGGAAAGTGGAGTGGGTACTCATGCTACCTATTTAGGCAAAACTATTCAAAATGAGCTGATTACCTCCATCAGTGACAAAATAGTTGAGAAAATGGTGACAGAAATTAAGCAGTTCAAATACTATGCCATTATTTTGGATTGTACTCCTGACCGAAGCCACCAAACAAATGTCAGTTATCATCAGAACTGTCAAACTAGAAGAAACACCAGAAGGAATCCCACTCTCTGGGATTCCTTGTGGCATCAGAAACAACAGGTCTCGGTTTGTCCTCTCTCATTTTCAAAAGGCTTGAGGAGCTAAACTTACCATTCAATGATTGCAGAGGGCAGTCTTACGACAATGGAGTTAATATGAAGGGAAAGAATAAGGGTGTTCAAGCAAGGCTCCTAGAAGAAAACCCTCGTGCACTTTATGTACCTTGTGGGTCGCATACCTTGAACCTTGCAGTGGCTGATGCAGCCAAAAGCTCCATAGATGCCACAAGCTTCTTTGGATATGTACAAAAAGTATACAATTTGTTCTCAGCACCTCAACGATGGACTATTTTAAAACAGTATGTCAGTATCACTCTAAAGTCCTGGAGTGAAACGAGGTGCGAAAGCCGACTTAAAAGTATTGAGCCTTTGCGTTATCAGGCCTCTATGATAAGGGAGGCATTGTTGGAGGTCAGGGAAAAGACAACAGATGCTACAACAAAAATTGAGGCACAATCTTTAGCAGAGGAGGTGGGGTCATTTAGATTTCAGATTTGCACTGTAGTATGGTATGATATCCTCTCCAAAATCAACAGTGTCAGCAAGCTCCTACAATCTGCCGAGATACAACTGGACGTGGCAGTTAACCTCCTAGAGAAGACTAAAGCATTTTTCATAACATAAAGAGATAATGGTTTTGCTGGAGCACAAGCCACTGCAAAAGAGAGAGGCGAAGATATGTATGTGGAGGCTGTCCTCAAAGAGAAGAGAAGAGGATAAGAAGCACAAAGAGACACTTTGTTTATGAATCTCCAGATGAACCCATAAACGATGCAATGAAGTGGATGAAAGTTACCTTTTTCAATGTGATGGTCGACTTAACCATTGGATCTTTAGATGACAGATTCAAAACACTAGGGGGAAGTGAGAAGTAAGTTTGGAGTGTTGTTTAACTTTCCAAATATGATCAATGAGGCAGTGACAGAGGAGTGTGAAGAACTTGGGAAAACATTAAGCTGTGGAGAGGAAGCTGATATTGATGGGAGAGATCTGGCCACTGAAATTGGGAACCTTCCAAATTTACCGAAAGAGTTGAAAGACAACACGACAGCACTTGGACTCCTAAGTTACTTCATCAAAAGCAGTTGAAAGAAATCTATCCCAATCTTTGGATAGCACCACCGCGGTGGGAGGAAGAGCTGCGCGTGCATTAGATTCATAGCTCTATCTCCGTAACCATTCAGAATTAGACACGTGTTCATATGAACTTTTTTTCTCTCAATGACCGATACCATCACCTCCCGAAGTATTGACCTTTCCTCCTGAAACACCCTGTATACAGTATTTTGTTGTCGATCGTTAGTTTTATGGCTACAACACATTCATATTCATAATTAATGGGCTCTATAAACCTATCCAGCTGTGAGTGCCACATTATAGCTACACCTTCCTTCCTATTCTGTCTGCCCACAGTAATAACTTCACTATCATCATTGGGTGAGTTAGCTATCCCCCTGTAGTTAGGCTTAATATTGTTTAAATCTTTGCACTCTTGTTTAGAGAGCCAAGTTTCCTGAAAACAAGAAATTTCATGTGCAGATAAAAGTTTATTGATCTCACTGTCAGCTTTGACTTTGAGGCCTCTACAGTTATAGCTACTAACACTGAGTTCTCACTGGGTGTAGTGACCGGTAGTTAAGGCTATGGTTCACACACTATATACAGATACAGTACAATAACCAGAATTAAATTACACAACGAAATAATTATACTCACCTCAAGTATAGAACAACAGTTCCAGACAATATTCTAGATAGCCAGTAATAGTCGTTAGTCTAGCAGTTGTCAGTCTATTAGTTAGTCAATAGCTATATCAGTATATCTAGATAGGCTAGTAGTTCACAATAGTACAACGACAATCAACACTACATCCATAATCGCAATGCTAATGATCATCCCAAAACATCATCGCTGCATATCCGCCCTAATCCATCAAAACCAGTGCTGCCAGATCAATATTAATTTTTATTATTAAGGTGTTTTTTTGGTGTGTCGATCTGCAGACTTTGTCACACCAATCCACCACACTGGGTGTCTCCCTGGGATTGCATGGTAGAGTCTGCTTACGCGTCGTATTTTTGTGGATTGAGTTTTTCCTGAAGTTCAGTTATACCAACTATAGTAGATTCCTTCAGGCCAGACTTCTGGCCCCATAAATACAGAGGGGTCCTCACATTCTGCCTTAATGTAGGAGCAGCTGTAGGTACCTGGTCGTCTACTGGTTAATTTGGAGCAGGTAGTCCCAATTTTCGTCATTTCAAGCAGGTATTCTTCTAGTTCTGAAGCAGATTGGTCAGGTGAGAAACGGGAGGCAAATACATGGGCCTGCCGAGATATTTTCACTGGCCCAAGCCGTGGTTCTCTTCTGGATGGAGAGGGGTTCCCAGAGTCCTGTTCCTTTTTCTGACGCAAACCCCTTTTACGAACTGTTGTCCACCCATGCCCTACATTCTGCTCACCATGGTGACTAGCTGCCAAGCAGGTTTGAACAGTCCCTTGAGACATGGCCACATTACTAAAGGTCTCAGTAACATTGCCTTCTGTTGCAGTTAATTTGTCGTTTGTTTGTGTTGGAGATTCATCATATGACAGACTATGCAGTTCAGGGTATGGTGGTTCGTGTTCGTACAAGTTTTTAAGTCATTGGACTTCTCTTTTAGAACTTGAGAGTAAAATACCTTACCGTTTTCTCCCTCCTCTAGTTTGGATATACAGCTCTGCTGAGCTGTGAGAGAAGATGGTGTGAGAATAGGAGCGGCAGGCCTCCTGTCCTGAGGATCACTATGCTGTGTCGTGGTGATGACGATATTCCTGTCTGGATGGGCAGTTTGCCTGCTGCTCATCTCAGCTTCCAAGTCTGAGATCCTATCGGTCAGTTTTCTGTGTTCCGACGTTACGCTGCTATATATATCTTTTAGCTCTATGTTTTGGTCATGCTGGGTATGCAGGCCACCTTTCAGTAGCTGCACTTCATCCTGAAGTGATTATATTTTACTTGAGAGTACAGTCACATCAATAGAGTCGAAACGTATGGGTGGCAAGTCCAGGTTCTCACTTGTAAATATGGGCCTATCGTTAGTAGCCTTTATTTCCAAAAATTTTTAACGATGTCCTCAAGGTTGAGCACATTTTTCTTTTCACCTTTGCGATGGATAAGCCTCTTGTCAGAGTTCCCATTGGTTGGGTATAATGTAAATAATTTTGCTTTAGCAGTCTCTATCCCTTCACCACTATAATGTTTTTCACATAATGTGATTATCGTGTCAGTAGGTAATAAGTCAATCTTCACATTAATGAAACACAGAATGTTGGTGATAACAACACTTGGCCCATCTGAAGATCCTTCTGCCATCGTTTAGTTCCGAAATCCTAGCCTATGGTGACTCTGACGCAGCTGTGCAAGTTTTCCATGTTCGCCTTAATTAACGAACGTCACAGCAACTTTTATCCATAATTAAAATGTTTAACTTTCACATTTATATATTAAGCTAATAGTTAAAGTTAACTAATACTTTTTAACATTTTTTAATACTTTTTAACACTTCCATAGCGCGTAAGTTTGTAAATATATTTAAAGTAATAAAAACTATTTATTTGCTTGGTCTTTCATTTAAGATTTCGGAGCATTTACCTCGCCTTTTGAAACTATTTTGAACAATTTATGTAGTTAAAATTCACTCGCTCATTCGTTTCGTTCGTTCGTTCGTAATTCAGTATTTTAAGAATTTATATACTGTTTATGAAGCTAATAGTAAAAGTTAATTAATACTTTTCAACACTTCTAAAGCGCGTAAGTTTGTAAATATATTTAAAGTAATAAAACTAATGGTACTTACGTATCAACAGGGGGCCACCACATATTGATGATTGGTTAGGTTAAGTTGTAATATTTTCGTTAGTTGAAAATTTCTAATACATCATATTTTTTAAGTAGCAATATTTTTTTAAATATTTACAGTGATTTATATTTCAAATATTTACAGTGATTTATATTTCAAATATTTACAATGATTAATACATGTTACACATTAGAAACAACATTTATTTCTGGAGGCCAAAAAATTTTGATAACATTAAGAATGGAATTGAATGGATCGTGATCATGTATGTACCAACTGTCGCCACATAAATTCAGCAAGAGATGACTCTAGGTGATAGCGTGCAGTGCCTCGATGCTTTTTATTTCTCTACTTAGCTGATCCCCAGAGCCTTTCGATTTCTTGTGTGTGAGTACCAGTTTCCGGGTTGACGAAATTGTACTTGTGGTTAACTTTAAAGTGTTGAAATCCTGACTCTGCTAGATGTTCCGATATGTATGATGACCATGAGTCTGAGTAAATTATAATTTATGTAAATTATAATTTACTCAGACTCATGGCCGTCATACATATCGGAACATCTAGCAGAGTCAGAATTTCAACACTTTGAAGTTAACCACAAGTACAATTTCGTCAACCCGGAAACTGGTACTCACACACAAGAGATCGAAAGGCTCTGGGGATCAGCTAAGTAGAGAAATAAAAAGCATCGAGGCACTGCACGCTATCACTTAGTCATCTTGCTGAATTTATGTGGCGACAGTTGGTACATGATC
The DNA here is from genome assembly GCA_023014485.1 of Bathynomus jamesi. Taxonomy (NCBI): domain Eukaryota; kingdom Metazoa; phylum Arthropoda; class Malacostraca; order Isopoda; family Cirolanidae; genus Bathynomus; species Bathynomus jamesi. The sequence continues at coordinate 206,964 of JAJOZX010000457.1, read as the reverse complement.
ACGATCCATTCAATTCCATTCTTAATGCTATTAAAAATTTTTGGCCTCCAGAAATAAATGTTGTTTCTAATGTGTAACATGTATTAATCATTGTAAATATTTGAAATATAAATCACTGTAAATATTTAAAAAAATATTGCTATTTAAAAAATATGATGTATTAGAAATTTTCAACTAACGAAAATATTACAACTTAACCTAACCACAACTTAACCTAACCAATCATCAATATGTGGTGGCCCCCCGTTAATACGTAAGTACCAAACTAATACTTTATTTGCTAAGTCTTTCGTTTCAGATTTCAAAGCGTTTATCCAGCCTTTGGAAAATATTTTGAGCAATTTATGCAATTAAAATTCACTCGTTCATTCGTTCGGTCGTTTGTTCGTAAGATTAAGGTCTCACTCGTTCGTTTGTTTTTATGCCCACTATTTCAAGGTCACTGCTTGCTTGCCACTCTTGGGACTATGAAGATAGTGCCAAATGTCGCTAGAAAACTTTAAGATATATTATATGTATTATTAGTCGATGGCCGTAACTACCTATGAGGTCACCGAGGTCCGGACCTCGGTAATTATTTCCTAAAAAAAAAAAAAAAGAGACTGAACCGTTCTCCGTGTATGAAACGCATATTACCGCTTTTCTTTTGAAAAGAGGGAGCGTCGAGCGTTTTGTGTTTAGTGTATAGCTTGGGTTGTGTTTGTAGATGTCATTTTGGTCTGAATTTTGCTGCTCCCGCCGCGATCGAAAAAAAATCTGGACCTCACTAATTTCTAAACCCTAGTTACGGCCTTGATTATTACTAGTTGAGTATTATGGATCATCTGATGATATTGTAACTACATAATCTTGGTACATTTACAAATTTTGTTGGATAAGTAACAACAGTTCACTGGCATTAAACACTGTTAATTCTGATACGAAGAAGCAGCACTAACTGACACGTCACCGGCATACAGTATATTACGATAGGCCTTTATTGCTGTTTTTCTCCAATTTAAGAAGATCCTTGCATGGCATCATGTGAGTAAATTATAATTTTTCTGCACATGACATTTTGTTCCGCTATTTTTGCTCATGAGCAAATATGAATATATTGTGGGGCTGCGCAGTTAATTTTCCGCATTTATATTATTTTTATATTAGTTACCGACAAACCAATTTTGCGCGTTACCAAATTGTATATATTTTATCATTGTGTAATTTTAAGAATCATATATAATCTTTATAAATAAGTATTGTACATAAATTTATATATATATTTTTAATTAATTCAGATGTATATATAGGGTGAATCCAGAGAATTGGGATCCAAACCTATGTTTAAACTATATTCATCCCTTTCTTCTACTACTTCTTTCACCATCTTTCTCTACAAAAATTCGAAAGAGGATAGTTATAAGTTTGTACAGGATTGTATAGGTTTTGACAATACAAGATAAGATACAAAACAAAATAAAAGTATTAGTTAAAACTAACCTTTCAAGATGACTGCATGGACTGTGGAACAGCTGCGTTTCATAACAGCAATATTATGAGCATGGAAGAAGTGTAGTTTCAGCTCAAAGATCTTTCAAGACAAATTTTCAGATGTCAAAATCACCTTCTAAGAAAGTAATCCGTCAATGTGAATGGCAGCATTGGAAAAAGAAAACCAACTGGAAGAGTGCGCACAGCAAGGATAGACGAGATCATTAACAGAACTCATGAAATTGTACAGGATAATCCTAACATAAGCATCAGACGTGCTTCTCAGCTGTTAGGAGTTGGATATGGAACAATACACCGTATATTCAAGCAAAATTTAATGCTCTTTCCATATAAAATTCAAACAGTGCAACAACTAAACGATGGAGATTTCGCACGAAGACGACAATTCTGTCAATGGATCCAACAGAAGGTAAATGACCACCAATTTTCTAGCAACTTTGATTATGTCAGACGAAGCCCATTTTCACTTGAATGGAACTGTAAACAAACAAAATTGTCGTTTCTGGGCAACAGAAAATCCATTGAATACTACCGAAGTCCCGTTGCATAGTCAGCGTGTAACTGTTTGGTGTGGTCTTACTGCATCTCAGATCATAGGGCCGTACTTTTTCGAGGATTCCACCGGAAACACGGTCACTGTAAATGGTGATCGCTACGAAAAAATGCTGACCGATTTCCTTATTCCTAAATTAAGAGATCTTTGTCTAGAAAACCACTGGTTCCAACAAGACGGAGCTACCTGCCATACCACGAGGAACTGCATGGCAGTTTTGCGTCAAACGTTTCCAGGCGAGTTAATCTCAAGATTTGGAGACGTTGAATGGCCCGCAAGGTCTCCGGATTTTTCTCCCCTAGATTATTATTATCTCTGGGGATATTTAAAGAGTAGGGTCTACAGAAATAACCCAACGACCTTGCAAGAATTGAAGGCCGCCATCACAAATGAGATACAGGCCATACCACCGCACACTCTTGCAAAAGTGATGCAGAACTTACAAGCGAGAACAGTGGAATGCTTGGCAACTAATGGAGCACATTTGAAAGGGGTAATTTTTAAAAAATAAATATTTCATAATAAACTTGTAACTCTACTCTTTCGAATGATATATAGTTTTTATGAAAGGAATTAAATATTAAGAATATTTGGCTTTTTTTATGGGTTCCATTTATCTGGATCACCCAGTACAATAACAAAATCTTCTGTAAAATCACCTCAGCCAACCAAGAACACAATAAACTCTGAAAGCGACCGGCTTTTTCTTCAAGACGCCAATCTTCTAAACGACAGGGAGAGAAGAAGACACGAGAGGCCTCTAAAAGAGATATCCTGCTTCTCGTATCCTTCATTCTTTTCGGCAAATACAAGCAGTAGCAAGAAGAAACCAGCTACAATATTATTTTTCACTCTCGAAGATCTTTCTCTAAGCGTTGATTTGAAACGTTTAGAAAATGACTTGCATTTGTAATACCTCATATAAAATTCTTATGAAATAAACGTAAATATGTTTATTAGAACTGTAACTTTTATAAATTTTAGTACTCTGAAATAAATGCAAGCGGAATGACAGCGGTCTAAATAGAGGACGTTTACGTTGCACCACCAATATATATATATATAAGCAATTTTGTGACGTGTCAGTTAGAATCGACGTTCTATATATGCCTTCTATAAGCCAGCTGTATGTGGTGCTGAAGAATTCAGAATGCTTCGAGACACCGCAGTGAAAGGATGTCTCTACTCCTAGTGTTTAGGCTACCCACTAGGGTGTCTCTTATTGGGTAGTCAAAAATTGAAATGTTGAATTATTTTATCTGCGCCCCCTAAAATAGTTCCATTTAGCATAAAAACTAAAACTTGAAAGTTTAACACAAATTGGCTCATATTTAGGGGTCGCCCCCGGCTAATAAAAATGGTGACCATGGTATAATAGCTCCTGACATATGATTATGCTCATTATGCAAATAATTCCTTCCTTCTTTTTTTAGTTTGATTCGTTTTTATAAGTATAGGCCTTCTTATTTATCATTGATCCTTTTCTAACCTATCCTTGATGTTGTTATAATCCATCCTTTGGTCCTCAATCCTTCTTTATCCCAACCCTTTTTCTCCTATCCAAAATCCTTCCTGGCTCTTTTTTTATATACAATCAGCAATGAAGCATTGCTACAAAAAAAAAACATTAGTTTATTATATAGAGATAAATTCAAAATGCCAGTGCTATTTACATACTTTAATTACTTTAATTAGCATTATTTCCTTATACAACATTTATTTAATATACAATGATTATACAATATGGTGTATTTTAAGGTGCGACCTCATTGATGGTTATTTTTGAGAAGAACAGTTTTTGATGGAACTGGGTGACTCTGGCGGTGTTTTGCAACAATTTGGAGCAGAACTGGAGCTGCTCTTCCCCCACTGTCAATTTCTTATTCAGCTCTTGAACTAAAGCTACTGCACGTTCTGCCCGGTCATTTACAACAGATTGAGCTGCAACAATAGCTTGGCCCTTAAATATTCACAGTTGGATGTCCAAGTGCTGGATGCCTTGTTCAGAAATCCTTCTGGCAAATTCAGCTTAGTAAAGAATTCTCTAGTATTTCTTGTAACAAGTTGGTGTAGTCCTTCACCAGAGCAGAAGGTCGATTCAGGAATCCGAGGACGCTTGGGTGGTCTATCAGTGGACTCATCTTTAATGCCTTTACCATGCGTTTTTTTACATCTGTAGTAATTCGCTCATCAAAGAAAGCAAGACCAACTGCTTCTTCAGACAGGTACCATAAGTGGTTAGAGAGCTTTTTTTAGTTGCATCAGAAATCTTTTTGTTAGGATAATTAATCAATGACCTCATAAGGAGCCAGTCATTAAATGGGGTTTCAATAGGGAGTGAGGATGTTTCCAAGCCTTCATATAGATGAGAACAGAAAAAAGGGAAAGATCTCGAATTCCTCGTTCTTCAGTCTTAGTCATTTGAACTGGTTTCGAAAAAGCCACATCTTGATTAGAATAGAGCGCTTTGGACATCCAGCGAGCTCGATGCATGGCACCTGGTGCACGAAACTTGATGCCTTTATTGGGGACACCTCCAAGAAAGATGATGGACAGATCCAAAAGTTGTTGATAGTCATCCCGTAGCATAGGTGCCTGGGATCTAGCAAACTGAATTAGTTCAGTTTTAGACTGGATAATGCTTCTTAGTAATCGTGTCTGTCTCACCTGTTTGGAACTGGCTTTGATCAACAGAAGTCCAATTGTCACGAAAACGCTTAAAGATCAATATCTCTGGACCAGTTGATGTAGATCCCAATGTTGCTTCAAATGCAGCTCCCAACAATAAATCTAAAACATGGTGTCTACAAGGCAATTACAAAACATCATGTCCCAATTTTGCTTCGATGAGAGCACAGGCTCCACTATATTGACCCGTGTTTGAAGCTGTTGTATCGAAACAAATTGCTTTTACTCTCTCTGTAATTCCCCATCATTCAGGCAGTTAAAGACGGCTTCAGCTTGTGCTTCTCCAGTTGAGTTTGGGATTTTGGGGACACCAAGCAGCTGTTCAACACCAGGTCCTGACAAAGTACTGGGAGACGATCAATGTGCTTGTGCGAGGTGAGGTCCTCCATCATCTTGCCATCCAGTGGACTGTCATAGAACATTCTCCATGGAAATGCTCCTTAAGTTCTTTAGCATGACGAGCTCGGTTCTTATTTCGAAGGCGATGGATAGAATGTTGGTTTATGTTGTAATCTGAAGCGTCCAAACCAAAGCTTTTAGCTGCCTCTGCGAGGATAAATGTTGCCTTCCTAGAGGAAATTGTGTACGATCCAGGGCAGCAGACATCTGAATAGTCATGATGTTTTTCATGCCTCGTTTTTCTTAGATTTTGGTAAAGCACAAGCTCCTTTGGGCTCCTCCTCCTCATTCTCACTTTCATCAATGTTGCTGGAAGATGTGGAAGAAGCCAGTACAACTTGACTAGTAGACGCCTCCATCAAAGATTCTGACTTTCTTTTTCTCTCTGCCTCAGCTTCCAACCGTTTGACTGCATTTTTTGTGCGGTATAAATAATTGTGAAAAATATAAATAACATAGTTTATTATCTGATAATATCAAAAAAGAAGTATAGTGATACACAGTTACACACCTTTTACTTATGACAGCAGAACACTGAATGATGACAAATAAACAATTGCAACATAATCTGGAGCATTCTTGATGAAACATGTTTAAACAGGTTGATCTTGTCTTATCAAGCAATATTTTCAGCTACAAACTTGACAATTATCTCTAATATATTCATTTAATTGAATTCATCATAAATATGATGATTAATTAATTAAAAACATATGTTTAGTATACTTGACAACTGCTAGTAATTTCAAATATTAATTGCATAAATAATAGCTATATTTTATGAAATTTAATAAGCGGGGGCGACCTCTAAAAATTGTTCAATCCAAAAAACATTTTATATGTGATGTTTTTTCAACAAATGGAACTGGTTGAGGGGGCGCAACCTAAAAAAATCAACACTTCGAAAATAAGAGACACCCTACTACCCACATATATATATTTTTTTGTGGGCCTGAGCAGCCAGGTTAGGATACCCCTTGGAGTTCACACACATACATATATATATATATGTATGGGCTAAGTCGTGGCCGATGTCGTAACACCGCTTCCCGGAGATCAGCAAAGTTAAGCGACATTGGGTCTGGGTAGTAGATGGATGGAAGACTGTCCTCCGCGCCCAGATTATGTAGCGACCCGTGGTTCGGATTCCACGTAAAGCTGTAGGTCCCCTCCGTCATATGACCTTAGATGTTGCGAAGGAGGTTAAACAACCCCAATAAAAAAAACATATATATATATATGAAAATTATTTCACGAAAGTAACACGTGAAAAATAATTATGATGAATAAAACCACGAAGGAAAGGAAACACAGAATGGTGCTCAAGCGCTTTCGTCTAATGACGTCCTCAGGAACACTGAAGTACATAAAGAATTACAGCCTATATATAGGTTACAGAAAAAAAATATATATATTATATATATATACACACATATATATACACACATATATATATATATATATATATATCCCCGCAAGGGGGTTCTAAGCTCGTGCTCTTGAGTGCTCTTTGTGCTCGTTTGTACGTGCTTGTTCCTGGAGGTTTCACGTGCGCCCTCCCGGCCCTAGCACCCAAGGATGATGGGGCTCGACCCTGCAGTCCTTGGTCTTTTTCCACTTCGACTGTCCCCTCCACCCTTTCTTTTTCCTCTGTCTTTCCTCTCACTTTTTCTTTGTTTTTCCGCTGAGATATGCCCTTTAAATAGAGGCGACTCGGTTCTTCCTGAACTAAAAAAAAAAAAAAAAAAAATATATATATATATATACATATATATACAATAAACGGAGAAACAAACTTAAAGGATTGTGGGATAGATTGATCAGTTTTGACGTTTGTTCATTGTTTACAAAAGTGCCGATTGACGATATGCTTGACTTTCTCTCCCAAGAATTACATAAGTATGACCTGCCACTACCTTCACACATTGTTTTGGAACTTAAGCTTTGCATCAAAGACTGTAAATTCACTTTCAATAACGAGTATTATCAACAAGTTTTTGGGATGGCCATGGGCAACCCCTTGTCGCCCCTCCTCTCCAATATTTATATGGAGTTTTTCGAAATTACTTACATTTCGAGAATCCTGGGGGTTGGCATCCCTTGGTTGAGGTACGTCGACGATATTTTGTGTATCTGGCCCATGAATCGTGACCTGGATAACTTCCTCCTTCAGTTAAATGATCAAGTCCCCTCCATTAAGTTTACTTTAGAAGTGGAACAAGACAATTCAATCCCATTTTTGGATGTGCGTGTACATAGGGAAAGCCCAGGTTTTAAGTTTAGTATCTATCGGAAAAAAACAAAGAATTTGTCCTACGTACACTTTTACTCGGGACATGAAACCCCCACTAAGAAGGCCATTTTTTCTTCAATGTTTCTCCGCGCCCGTAGGATCGCCAGTCCGGAATACATCGATGCCGAATTAGAAAAAATCAACGGTATTGGAAGTGATCTGTGTTATCCATCTGTGTTTATGGAATCTTGTCTCAACAAGGCAAAACGAACTTTCTATCGTGTCAATAATAACACTCGTACTTTGTCAAAAAATATTTTAGTACTTCCATTTTTCCCGGGCTTTTTAGGCATTGCTAATGTACTTAAACTTTTGGATATTAATGTAGTATTTTCATATAACAATATTGTGAAAAATATCATAGTAAAAAATAGCCCACCCAATAATTCAGGCATTATCTATAAAATTGGTTGTAAACAATGTGATTCCTTTTACATAGGTCAGACGGGAAAGGATTTGCACACACGTATAAAACAGCATCAATATTCCGTTAGAACAGGACAGTTGTCCAGTGCCCTTTTTGTCCATTTGTCAGAGTTATCCCACTGTATTGATTGGAATAATGCTTCAGTTTTATTTCACTCTAGCAACATTGTTAATAGAAATATTCTTGAGTCTGCCATTATCCAACTTACAAATAACTTCAACATAAGCAAAGGTCTTTTTCAACTCGATCCTGTTGTTTTGAATTCCTTCAGAACAGATTTAGATAAGAAAGGTAGAACGCTAAATCTTTGGTAAACTTGTATGCCACCCTAATAACTTTTATTTTTCAATTTTTATATACAAAAAAGGGTAGAGTGCTAAAACCCGGGCAGATTTCCAGTATAAATTTGTATATATATATTTTTTTTTTATCTATAACATTGGTTGGAAACAATTCATTTAATCTTGTGCTAAAAATCGCTAATTTTCAATTTTTATATACAAAAAGAGCAGAGTGCTAAAACCCGGGCAGATTTCCAGTATAAATTTGTATATTTTTTTATCTATAACATTGGTTGGAAACATTTAATCTTGTGCTAAAAATCGATAGTTTTTCCTTATAAATCTGTGTGCCCCTCCCACAATCCTTTAAATTTGTTTCTCCATTTATTGTGTGTGTGTGTGTATATATATTTTTTTTTCTGTAACTTATATATAGGCTGTAATTATTTATGTACTTCAGTGTTCCTGAGGATGTCATTAGACGAAAGCGCTTGAGCACCATTCTGTTTCCTTTCCTTCGTGGTTTTATTCATCATATATATATATATATATAGTGGACCTAGTTTTAGCCGTTTAAGGTGATAATGATTTAATTGTATGCTAGTGATTAATTGATGCAATGACTGATTGCTTATTAATGAAAGGCTATTTGAGTAGATCCACCATACTATTGGAAGTGACAGGAATGGCAGCGAGGTCACCAGCTTGGTTTACACCCAAGCAAATTAATATTAAGGTTATAAAAGACACCTTATAGTTGTATTTTATTATGAAAATAAAGCCGTTATTTATTCACTGTGATATAACAAAGAATTGACAGTAATTAATTGATAGTTTTACGTTATGCTTATGACATAGTCTTAGCTAATAAGATGAAATGTTAATAGCTTAACTGACACGTAATAAGTAATGTACTCATTGATGGTATGTAAATGGCATGCGACATGGAACATTGAATGGGCCTAGTAAATGATATAAAGAATGCACGTGCGTTTGGTACATTGAATAGAATACGTGACACTGATTAAGTAGGCTAAGTGATTGCATGGATGCACATAGAATAATTGATGCGGCCTAATAATAATGGATTGAAATGCTTGACAATGATTACATAAATCATTTATATATAAGACCATTATGTGATGTTAAATGATTACGCCAAGAGAATATTTAGTTATCACATAAATATGAATTGAACATAATAACGGATGATACGCGGAATTACGGTATTGAAATGACACTTGAATTGGATAACAGGCCTACTGCGTTCTTTCACGAGAGTCAGTTGGAACGCTTAATTACACACTTTGGGAGTATAGCCTACCGTTCGGCGGTAGGCTAATGTAGGCTTCACAAGAGTACTTAAAATAGGAGGTACTTATCTTAGGACGATGTAACCCTGTTGAAGGCGGGTTGAAGACGAACCATTTAACATAGATTCGAGTTGTCGTTGTCCGTTAAGCCTCTCGAGATGATGGATGTAGGCTTCGTACGGAGGCCTGAGGTGATGTTACTTCTCGAGGTGCAGGCTGGCCTTAAATGATCTTGCAGGCGTAGGCCTGAGGTGCTGAATATATCTCGAGGAATGTAGAGAAACTTGAAGGCTTGATGATAAACTTAGGCCTTGAAGGAAGCAGCAGGCCGAAGCCGGAAGGCGGTTGAAGAGATGATATCGTACAGAGTAGTCTAACGAAATGGAAGCGCTAACGAAGTGAGAGTGGGTGCTCGCTTTTATACGTAGTTCCTGTGACGTAGGACTTCGCACCAAATCTTAAGACGCTTTGTCCGCGCGTCCTTTAGTTGATAAGGGTTTGCGTTCGCGCCCTTTGGGAAGACAAGACGTTCATTGTTCTGAATCCGTGTCCACGTGTGTCTTCCAAGACTCTTTGATGATAGCGTGGAAGTAAAGGATCTCTGTCTATTTGTTGGTTTATTTCTTGTCGATCCGCTACATATATATAAACTTTTCTATACATGCATACACACCCACATATGTATATATGTGTTTTTTGTGGCCTGTCAGCTAGGCTAGGTTAACCCTTGGAGTTCACATACACATGTTGTTTTTTTTAGTGGGGGGGAGCTGAATGGGGTGGAGGGGGATTCAAAAGCACTCATCATGTTGCATGCAATGTTGCGTATTGCATTTGCGCTCGACCATTTTGTGGTAGTACTACTGAGGATGACACGACGTTGGGTGGTAGGGCGATTAATGACGAAGGTAGAGGTAAAATCCAGGAAGATCTAAATAAAATCGTAGATTGGTCGGTCACATGGCAAATGAGATTTAACGTCGATAAGTGCAAAATTTTACATATAGGGTCGCGGGATCTTTTCCGTTTGACACACATGGTTCGATTTTATTTTAAATTTCTACACAGACGTAGTTTTGCATGCCGATTACGAAAATCAGAACCATTTTTTGGAGAAATTAATAATAAAAAAGTTACAACCCTTTAAAGTATTTTATTAATATTAGTGACAAAAATCAACACAAATTAATATTTTCGATTAAATGTTGCGATGCACTGTAGCATTTTTTGGAACTGGTCGCAGTTTTCGTGTATACTATAAACACCCAGGAATGTCTGTCAGTCAGTCCGTCACGCTCAGTTTGTCAGTCGGTCACGCTGAGGAACGTTTGTCGGTCACGCTCAGGAACGTTTAGGTTAAGTCGTGATATTTTCGTTAGCTTTAACCAAAATATCACGACTTAACCTAACCAATCGTCAAGGGCGTACAATTACCCTAAAAAAATAATATAAAAAAAAAATTATTTTTATTTAACCAAACTAGCACGACTTAACCTAACCAATCGTCAATGCCGTACAGTATAAAGAATCCTCTTCTCTTAATATATAAAAATAAATAAATAAAAAAAAATGTATTGTTTTTTATTTATTTTTTTAGGTTAATTGTACGCCCTTGACGATTGGTTAGGTTAAGTCGTGATAGTTTGGTTAATTTTTGCTACCCGCGACCCGCACGAAGGGCGGGTCTTAGGCTAGTTGTAACTTTTTTATTATTAATTTCTCCAAAAAATGGTTCTGATTTTCGTAATCGGCATGCAAAACTACGTCTGTGTAGAAATTTAAAATAAAATCGAACCATGTGTGTCAAACGGAAAAGATCCGGGTCGCGTAACAGTAATTGGATCTTTTCCGTTTGGGGGCTAGCAGCGAATTTTAATAAAAAATGGTATACTAATGTAGTTTTGGTCACTGATTTCAAAAATTACTTTCTTTTTTTGGAGAAATGAAAAACAAATATGTTAGAGCACTTTAAATAATTAATGTGTTTTAACTAGCTTAAACTAGTTACAGAGGATTGTGTTAAATTTAGCCAGTCACAAACTGCTACTGTTTATGAAAAAGTGCTCTAAGTGTGGGAAAGTGAGTTCCTTTGATAAAAATACCTAGTTCTTTCGTTGTCAAAAGCGTCGGTCAAACGGTAAAAAGTGCAACTTTATGAAGAATAGGCCTACGTTTTTTGAAGGATCCCGGCAGATCTGTAAAAGTAGCAGAAAAAATTAAGAATTAATGCCAAGTTAGGCCAACTGTACGCCCTTGACGATTGGTTAGGTTAAGTCATGATATTTTCGTTAAAAACACATTAATTATTTAAAGTGCTCTAACATATTTTTCATTTCTCCAAAAAAAGAAAGCTATTTTTGAAATCAGTGACCAAAATTACATTAGTATATCGATTTTCATTAAAATTCGCTGCTAGCCCCCAAACGGAAAAGATCCCGGTAATTTTACATATAGAATGTCAAGGAAGGAGTTGGCAGGCGTAGATGAGGAAAAAGGTTTAGGAGTTATAGTCACGGGTGATTTAAAAGTGGTAAAACAAAATATAGCAGCGGTCAATAAAACGGACAAAGTGCTAGGTTTTATAGCTAGGAATTTTGAGTACAAATCGCGCGATATTATTGTTCCTCTCTATAAATCATTAGTTAGATCCCATTTGGAGTACTTGATCCAATTTTGGAATCCGCATATGCGCAAGGATATAGACAAAATAGAACGAGTTCAAAGACGAGCAACTAAGATGATTCCGTCGCTTAGGTCAAAGTCGTACGAGGATGGGCTTAAGGGGTTAAAATTGACTACACTCGAAACTAGGAGGCTACTGGGTGATCTAATCCAGGTTTTTAAAATTATGAATGGGTTCGATAACGTAAATAGAGAGAGCTTTTCCGAAATAGCACAATATAGTAGAACTTGAAATAACGGGTGTAAGTTAACTAGTAGAAGGTTCGAGACAGCAGTTGCCAAAAAACTTTTTTACGCATAGAATAGTTAATAGTTGGAATAGTTTGCCGGCAGAAGTAATTAGTAGCACATCTATAACTGTTTAAAAATCGATTAGATGTATATGTTGATAGATTGGGTATAGTTTTAGGTAGTAAGATTAAGGTTTTTGTGGTTTGGAACCCCCGTAAAACTGTAGGTCTCCTTCGCCACCACGGAGGACATGCGAATTACACAATTACAAACACGGTTAGGTCGACCAGCCATGAGTGGATCCTAGGGTCTTTGTTGGCCTGAAACATTATAACAAAAGTGCATAAATTCCTTAAGGCCATCTTTTGGTTCGTATTAGGATTTCTTTTGGTAAACAGGGCAGAGGATTATCAGTGGTATTGTAGTTTAATGATCTATTGGTTTCATAGGCCGATCCAGATGGGTGCAGGGGGCTTAACTGAAGCAACGAGACTTAATCTGGAGGTCCCATGCATCGTGGTTAAACGAAATTAGGTAAAACGTTTGAATGCTTATGTCTTCGTTGCTTCAATTAAGCCCCTAGACCACCTTCTGGATCCGCCTATGATTGCTTTATGAGCTATTTCTTCCCTTTGTTTTTTTTTATAAATTTTCAACCATTGCTTTAAAAAGCTACTATGCTTTAGCAGCCGATTGGCTAAATTATTTTTTAACTCTCTTTAAGAACTAACTGTCTTACCGTGAAGAAGTTATGTACACGAAACATAGTGATTAATTCTAGTTTAAGCTAGTTTATCAGATTTGATTTTATTGGTACTATTTACTGTAATTAATTAAAACTCATTAATATCTACTTAATTTGGTAAAAATTCCTCAGAACACATCACCCGAAATTACATACTAGATAATTTTCTAATGTACTGTAATGTGTTTTAACAGAATCTGTTGTCTGTGTTTAGTGCAATTGAGCAGGCTTTGAGATCAATAATTTTTTTTTCGAAGAATTGTGTATCTCGAAAGCTGCTCAATTTCACCAAACATGGGTAGCAGATTCTATTAAAAAGTCTCAAAATACAGCATATAAATATTTTCTGATATGTAATTTTATTTCGTTTATTGTAAATCTAACGTAAACTAACCGCTGTAAACACTAAATCTATCACACCGTGAGTTGCAAAAAAAAGCTTTAGCTTCATCTAAGACAAGAAGATGAATTAAAGCCTACTTCACAACAGACACAGTTCATGGTCACAGAAACAATTATTTGCTGCCAATTTTGCGAAGATAACATATTAAATATTAATTTTTTATCTTATTAATATTTATTTTCACAGCATATGAAACATATGAGTATTTTCTTCCATTATTTTTTTACAAGAATTCTGAATATATTGTTGTTTTTCTAAGGTTTAGGTGATGTGTTCTGCGGAATATTAACCCTTCATTTTTCTATACTTACGCTTAATAGTATAGGCGGAATATAATGAAACCCTTAATTAGAAAATTTAAAAAAAATTTTTTTTTCAAATATGTACAGAAGAATGGAACGTAATATTTACGATGACTTTAATATAAAACATTGCCAAGAAAATCAATAATGAAATCGAAAATTAGTCAAAGCCTAGTATAAAAAAACTATATAGGGTTATGGTTTATTTCTGTCACCCTCATCCGTTGAAAATTTCCAGCAAATATTGGTGGAGAGTTCAACGGCAAAAACCCTACGTTTTTCGTTCAAAAGTTATGTTTGTGGCGGTCAGGGCCGTAGCTTGGTGGCCGCCAGGTGTGGCTGAGCCTCCCCTGGAAAAATTTAAACTTCCCCTCAACATTAAAATTCTACTGCAAGAAGAAATATCTGTTGTCAGAAATTTTCTTAAAAACCAAGCAGAAAAGCAGACGTGGTGGTTTTTGATAAAATTTCTGAACAAAGGATTGCTTTTCAAGACACATAATTTACTGGCAGCTATTAAAATATTTGGATGCAGCACTGCGACATGTGAATCCACTTTTTCAGCTTTAACCAGGATAAATCATCCCCAAAGACTGGCAATGTGTCACCAACGAATGGCAAATTTAGTTCTACTGACATTTGAGAAAGGACGCACGAAAGCACCCAGTATGGATATTCTTTTAAGAAAATTTAATGATCAGAAAAACAAAGTTGCAACTGTTTTGAAGTAATTTTAAATTTTTTATTAGTGTACTGAAGTTTTAAATTTGGAAGCAATGTTTCTGTTGTTTATTTTTCAATAAGTATTAGATTCGAATAAAAGAAAAATTATCGCAATTCATTATACTATTTTATAATTATTACCAATTTGTATTTTGTATTGTATCTCTAAGTCCTGTTTCGTTTGTTTAAACTTTCTACATTCTAACACGTTGTTTACCAAAAGTAGTTTTACAATTATAATTCAGTTTTGTAATTGTCTAATTGACCTGATCCAATAAATGCGTATATATAAAATTTTAACTTTAACATGCGTTTTATTTTTACAAAGAATTCCCTATATTATTGGTACTACGTAGCCTCCCCTATATTACTAGTAGCCTCCCCTGGAGATTACCATTAGCTACAGCCCTGGTGGAGGTCTTCAAAAGACCTCGTTAAGTAGCGTTTTTTTGGTTAATGTTAAATTTATATGCCTTCAGTATTCAGCGCTGCCTAAGCATAAAAAAGAAATTACCACACATTATTTCGTTGGCCCTCGCTTCTGGTTGTAGGGCGCGAGGCCCTCTTTCGATGGAGGCGATGGAGTTACGCAACGAGTTTATTCGGTTTAATTAATATAGGCATTCGCTACACTTAAATACCTGAAGGAATAGGCCTATCCCTTTGTGTTATTAGTTTTATATTATTAGGTATTCACTCAGAACTTATAGGAAAATTAAGCACTTCTCCCTTGCCTAAAGCATCGCTCGAAACTAGACAGTCCTGAGATGAGCTAATATAAAATTCCTTTTGTCTTCAATTTTCGCTGACTTTACAAAGTCCCCAGATGTCTAATTTTTGTTTTCATTATTTCTTCTTCTTAAAGTAATTTTCATGCGTCAGCGATGAAAAATTTTGATACGAAATAATAAGTTTTTCTTGTTATGTGGACCTAATGCCACATTAGGCAATTATTTCCATTCCCAATAGGCTATGCCGCCAATCCTGAGGCAATTCTGTAGTTATTTAATTCAATAAATTAATAATTTGTTTTTAATTAAGAAATAAAGATACCATATAGGGGAAGGTGGGGGTAAGACGGACTACTTAACACAAAAATGAGTCTAGAAACCACATTTATATAATTTTGGGGGTTTTTAGGGGTTGTGGTGGTGCTTTGGGGTGTTATATTTAAAGTCCACACCCTGGTCACGGTTTTTAGAGGAAAAGACTGAAACACGAGATTTTACCAAATCAATATTTTTATTGTACCAAAAACGAATCACGGGGTAAGATGGACCCTGGGGTCCATCCTTACTGGCACAACTCACACACAAAAACCTCTTCCTCATCATTCTCTACCCCTGCACATTCCTCATGTGCCCATCTCTTGCAAATGGCGCAACAAACCCACCCTTCCCCTCGCAAAGAATTACCAAACGTGTCATTGCAATACAAGCACTTGGTTGAATCTCCATCCTCACTGTCATGAGCACAGGATGGCCCAGCTTTCGCTTGCTTTGCTTTTTTCTTTTGTGTCATGCTTTTGTTTGGTGACGTGAAGGACATCTAGCAACCAATATCTGAACCTCGCCCTTTCTGCTTGGGTTTAGAGGGGGGGGGGGGGGTTCCATCTCACCCCATGGGTCCGTCTTACCCCACCGTCCCCTACGATACCATGTTGTAGGCGTGTATAGTTTTTCCATATACTGGTGGGGGGGAGAAAAATTTGTATGTTATACATTAAATTATTTTGATAAACAGTGTTTCTCAAACCATGTTAAATGTAAGTTCAAGAGGCCAACTTCTCAAGTTTAGTTAAAATTATGTCAGTTTGACTGCCCTTAGTTGAAATGTACTTCCATGTTGTGTTGTTTGGTTAAATAGTTTGTACTGTATTCAAACCTTCCATCACTTCAGGCTAATCAATACTCATAGTTTTGGTAGAGTAAATGTTACTCCTCCACAGGTAGATCTGGAGGGGTTTTGAATCCTGTACTGGGGTTTCGAATCCTGTACCGTTTTCGTGTTGTTTTGTCTCTGGCCAAGGTTGGCCATAAGACCCTTGTAATAGTTTGGTCTCTGGCCAAGGTAGGCCATAAGACCCTTTGTAGAGTGGTTTGGGTTATGGCCAAAGTAGGCCATAGAACTCTTTGTTTGTTGGTTAGAAATCTGATGAATAATTTCTCTTCAGATTTGAAGTATGTGCCATTGCCTAACCATATAATTTTTGGCACAAAATTATGTGCACAAAACCAGAGCGCAGCAATAAAAGCCTTTACTCTCTTATCCTTCATTATGTTCAGACAGGATGTTTGTGTTTGTGGCACATGTAAAGAGTACAGTATATATATATTTTTTTTGCATTCCTTTGAATCCAGTTGGTCTTCAAAACTTGGATTCACCACTCCAGTGAAGTCAATACCAGTAGTTATGATCAGGTAAATATTACAC
>JAJOZX010000457.1:182500-187500 GCA_023014485.1 Bathynomus jamesi | reverse complement strand
TTGTTTTGCTACTTTTAAATCACCAGTGACTATAACTCCTAAATCTTTTTCCTGCTCTACGCTTGTTAAATCTTTCCCTGACATACTATACGCAAAATTATCGTTACGCGAACCTATATGCAAAATTTTGCACTTATCAACGTTAAATCTCATTTGCCATGTGACTGACCAATCAACGATTTTATTCAGATCTTCCTGGATTTTACATCTATCTTCGTCATTAATCGCCCTACCACCCAGTTTCGTGTCATCCGCAAACTTTGAAACTGTACTGACTAGGCCGACATCTAAATCGTTAATATATATAAGAAAAAGCAAGGGGCCCAATACAGAACCCTGAGGAACGCCACTCGCTACATTAGCCCAACACGACTCCGCTCTATCAACGACCACCCTCTGTTTCCTACCTCGCAACCACTCTTGTAGCCAATTTATTACTACACCCCTGATTCCATGAGCCTTAGTTTTTTCAATGAGTCTTTTGTGCGGCACGGTGTCAAACGCCTTTTGAAAATCTAAATACACTACATCAACCGCCCGATGTCTATCGTAAACGTCAACCACGCTTTGGAAAAATTCTAAAAGATTAGTTAAGCAAGATTTGTTTCGCCTAAATCCGTGCTGCGTATTTCTAACTAGCTTATGGAATTCTAAGTGTTCGACTATACGATCCCTAATTATTGATTCCAGTAGCTTACCTGCAACAGACGTTAAACTGATTGGCCTATAATTTCCCGCCGCACCTTTATCGCCTTTCTTAAAGATAGGTGTTACGTTTGCTAACTTGAAATTATCTGGTACGCACTCCTCAGAAATAGACGCATTAAAAATCTTTGTTAGCGGCACAACAATGCTATCTTTTAATTCTTTTAGTTGTATGGGATATATGGAATCCGGCCCCGGTGATTTACGCGTTTTCATTTTATCAATATAGCGCATTACTTCCCCTTCACTAACCACGATATTATCCAAAATATTACCATTATCAAAGGGTATTATGTCTATGACCGTAGGGATATTCGTTACATCTTCTATAGTAAAAACTGACGTAAAAAATTCGTTTAGCAAGGTAGCCATTTCCTTGTTTTCAGAAACGATCTCCGTTTACATTTTTCAAAGGCCCCAAGACGCTTTTTACTGGATTTCTATTATTGACGTATTGAAAGAATCGCTTGGGGTTTTCTTTACCGTCACGAGCTATGGAGATTTCAAATTCGCGCTTGGACTTTTTTATTACACTTTTCGCTTCACGCCTTAGAGAGATGTAGTTGTTTCGTAACCACAAATTGTCTTTATCGCACTTATGTAGCCTATAAGCCCTATCTCTACTCTTTATAATGTCTCCTACTCTAGAAGTAAACCACAAGGGCTTATTGTTTACTTTCGCACGCTTAATTTTCTACGGTACACATTCCTCATTTATAGTCCTAAATACTGTTTCGAACGATTCCCACATTATTTTTGCGATGTAATTTCCCATTATGTTTTCCCAATTGACGTGTGACAATTTATTTCGAAATTTACTAAAGTCTGCGTGCTGGAAGTTAGGAATTTTAGTCGAGTTAGCTGGTTTCGAGTGACTTACTGAGAGGACAAACTCTACCATATTGTGATCGCTATTGCTCAACGGTTCTATTACTTGAAGATCAGTAATTAGCCTATCATCCGTAGTTATTACTAAATCTAAAATACTGTCCAACCTCGTAGGTTCCCCAACTTTTTTAATAAGAAAGCTATCCTCGAGAAAATTAACTAAACGATTACCTTCCCCGTCTCCCTGCATTGTATCGTAATTCACGTTGGCGCAATTAAAGTCACCCATAACTAAAGCCTGCTCACTACTTACTATTCTCTTTAGTTCACGATATAACGCTTCGTCCGTATCAGCTGTTTGATTAGGGGGCCTATATATAACCGCAACAACAAGTTTGGAATCGTTCAATTTAAGTTCTGCTGTAGTCGAATCTATTGGTTCTGGAATTGTATGCTTTGCTTCTATAACGTTCGCAATATTATCTTTGATATACAACATAACACCGCCTCCTCGCCTACCTATTCTGTTTTTAACAAAAAGTCTATAACCTTTAATTTGATACTCCCCTACAAAGTCACGTGTTTCAGTGCTAAGCCACGACTCACTTATCGCAATTAAATCATAGTCTTTACAAGCAATTAAAGAAAAAAATTCGTTTATTTTATTTCGTAGGCTACGAGCATTTAGGGATAGAACCTTCAAATTGTTTGTAACTGCGACACCTTCGCGAGCGCAGGGGAAATTTGTAGAATTTACGCTGGGACCGTTCGAGTTACGGCAGCCTGAAAAGAAGAGACAGTATTATGAAAGTCTTCCTAAACGCGCAGCTCCAACGTCATTAAGATGAAGTCCATCTTCGAGGAACAAGTCCCTCCTGCCGTAGAAACTGTTCCAAAAATTTGCAAAATGCACCCCTTCCTGTTGGCAAAGAGACTTTAGGTTATTGTTAATATAGGTCGCCTTGCTGTAGAAATCGCTTCGTTGGATAATTCGAGGAAGTATACCTGTTAAAACAATCTTATTAGTTTTCTCCTTTAGTCTCTCTAGTAAGTCCCTGTACCTAGCCAGCAGTTCTTCCGATCTAGAATTTAAAACGTTATTAGTACCGACATGAATAACATACGTTGTGTCCTCGGAGGTACCGTCTGTAAAATGGTCAACACTATTAGTTATATCCTCCACCCTTGCACCAGGGTAGCAGTAATGGCGCCTACGACGAGGGTTTCTCCCACAGAAATATAGATATATATGTATATATATATATATATATATATATATATATGATATATATATATAATAAATATATATATATATATATATATATATATATATATAATACATATATATATATATAATACATATATATCTATATATTTGTGGGAGAAACCCTCGTCGTAGGCGCCATTACTGCTACCCTGGTGCAAGGGTGGAGGATATAACTAATAGTGTTGACCATTTTACAGACGGTACCTCCGAGGACACAACGTATGTTATTCATGTCGGTACTAATAACGTTTTAAATTCTAGATCGGAAGAACTGCTGGCTAGGTACAGGGACTTACTAGAGAGACTAAAGGAGAAAACTAATAAGATTGTTTTAACAGGTATACTTCCTCGAATTATCCAACGAAGCGATTTCTACAGCAAGGCGACCTATATTAACAATAACCTAAAGTCTCTTTGCCAACAGGAAGGGGTGCATTTTGCAAATTTTTGGAACAGTTTCTACGGCAGGAGGGACTTGTTCCTCGAAGATGGACTTCATCTTAATGACGTTGGAGCTGCGCGTTTAGGAAGACTTTCATAATACTGTCTCTTCTTTTCAGGCTGCCGTAACTCGAACGGTCCCAGCGTAAATTCTACAAATTTCCCCTGCGCTCGCGAAGGTGTCGCAGTTACAAACAATTTGAAGGTTCTATCCCTATATATATAATACATATATATATATAATACATAATACACTTTAACAGCTGATAGCTCAATTGATGTTTCTTTCTTTCCAAGTTAAACCCATTAGAATTAATGATGACAGTCAGACTAAGCTTTGAACAAAGGAAATTCATTCTAAAATGCTACTGGAAGTGTGAAAACGCAGTTGAAGTGCAAAGACAGTTTAGGAGGGAGTTTCAAACAGATCCACCAACGCGACTTACCATCACTCGAATTAGAGATAAGTTTGAAGCCGATGGAACTGTTCAGAATGTCCACAAGAAGCGTTCCGGAAGACCACGGACATCGACAAGCCCCACAAAGCAAGAAAGAGTACTGGAAACGTATCACCAAAGTCCAAGAAAATCTGTGCGGCAAGCGAGTCGTGAGGTAGGAATTTCAGAATCGTCTGTCCAACGCATTTTGAAGCGCTGTCAATGGAAAAGTTACATTCCAAGATTAGTCCATGCTATTAATGAAGATGATCCGGACCGAAGAGTGGAGTATTGCGAGTGGTACTTGGCACGATGTGGATGTGGATTGGACGAAGGGGTTTCGTAGAATACCCTCCGCGTTCACCAGACCTCACACCACTAGACTTTTTTTATGGGGATACTTAAAAGACAAAGTCTACGCTATAAAACCTGCAACAGTCGCTGAATTGAGAGCAGCCATTGAACGAGAATGCACACAAATACCAAACGAAATGTTTCGTGATGTTTGCGATTCCATTGCTTCGCGTTATCAGCAGTGCCTGGACCAGAACGGACGTCAGTTTGAAAACAGGCGTTGACAAAACAATTAAATAATGTCTGTAGATTCTATTACATTTTGAAAATGAAATGTATTTTAATAAACACTGCCTTTATAAGTATTTAAAGTGTGTATACACTTTTTTGGGACGCCCTGTATGTAGCGGATCGACAAGAAATAGACCAACAAATAGACAGATCCTTTACTTCCACGCTATCATCAAAGAACTTGGAAAACACACGTTGGCAAGAGTCAAACAATGGAGAGTCTGTTTCTTCCCCCAGGGCGCGAACGCAAATCCTTATCAACTAAAGGACGCGCTCACAAAGCGTCTTCTTGAGAATTGGCGTGAAGTCCTACGTCACAGGAACTACGTATAAAAGCGAGCTTCCACTTGCTTTCATTCTCACTCTCACTCACTCACGGGTACTCACATCATCGAACGTGAGCAACGTCCATCAACCGCTTTCCGGCCCCCTGGCCGGGAGGCGCGGCCGCTACTTTCTTTAAGGCCTACAATTTATCATCAAGTAAGATCTACAAACCGCCTGCAGAAGCAATCCTTCGAGGCCCAACCGGAATCACTTCGGGCCTGCGGTTTGCCGGGTCGGCCTTCAAGTTTCTCCACATTCCTCGAGATATATTCAGCACCACAGGCCTATGCCTGCAAGACCACAAGGCCAGGCTGCACCTCGAGAAGTAACATCACCTCAGGCCTCAACGAAGCCTACACCCATCATCTCAAGAGGCTTAACGGACAACGACAACTCGAGTTTTCGGTATT
>JAJOZX010000457.1:172500-177500 GCA_023014485.1 Bathynomus jamesi | reverse complement strand
ATAAAACGCATGTTAAAGTTAAAATTGTATATATACGCATTTATTGGATCAGGTCAATTAGACAATTACAAAACTGAATTATAATTGTAAAACTACTTTTGGTAAACAACGTGTTAGAATGTAGAAAGTTTAAACAAACGAAACAGGACTTAGAGATACAATACAAAATACAAATTGGTAATAATTATACAATAGTATAATGAATTGCGATAATTTTTCTTTTATTCGAATCTAATACTTATTGAAAAATAAACAACAGAAACATTGCTTCCAAATTTAAAACTTCAGTACACTAATAAAAAATTTAAAATTACTTCAAAACAGTTGCAACTTTGTTTTTCTGATCATTAAATTTTCTTAAAAGAATATCCATACTGAGTGCTTTCGTGCGTCCTTTCTCAAATGTCAGTAGAACTAAATTTGCCATTCGTTGGTGACACATTGCCAGTCTTTGGGGATGATTTATCCTGGTTAAAGCTGAAAAAGTGGATTCACATGTCGCAGTGCTGCATCCAAATATTTTAATAGCTGCCAGTAAATTATGTGTCTTGAAAAGCAATCCTTTGTTCAGAAATTTTATCAAAAACCACCACGTCTGCTTTTCTGCTTGGTTTTTAAGAAAATTTCTGACAACAGATATTTCTTCTTGCAGTAGAATTTTAATGTTGAGGGGAGGTTTAAATTTTTCCAGGGGAGGCTCAGCCACACCTGGCGGCCACCAAGCTACGGCCCTGACCGCCACAAACATAACTTTTGAACGAAAAACGTAGGGTTTTTGCCGTTGAGCTCTCCACCAATATTTGCTGGAAATTTTCAACGGATGAGGGTGACAGAAATAAACCATAACCCTATATAGTTTTTTTATACTAGGCTTTGACTAATTTTCGATTTCATTATTGATTTTCTTGGCAATGTTTTATATTAAAGTCATCGTAAATATTACGTTCCATTCTTCTGTACATATTTGAAAAAATTTTTTTTTAATTTTCTAATTAAGGGTTTCATTATATTCCGCCTATACTATTAAGCGTAAGTATAGAAAAATGAAGGGTTAATATTCCGCAGAACACATCACCTAAACCTTAGAAAAACAACAATATATTCAGAATTCTTGTAAAAAAATAATGGAAAAAATACTCATATGTTTCATATGCTGTGAAAATAAATATTAATAAGATAAAAAATTAATATTTAATATGTTATCTTCGCAAAATTGGCAGCAAATAATTGTTTCTGTGACCATGAACTGTGTCTGTTGTGAAGTAGGCTTTAATTCATCTTCTTGTCTTAGATGAAGCTAAAGCTTTTTTTTGCAACTCACGGTGTGATAGATTTAGTGTTTACAGCGGTTAGTTTACGTTAGATTTACAATAAACGAAATAAAATTACATATCAGAAAATATTTATATGCTGTATTTTGAGACTTTTTAATAGAATCTGCTACCCATGTTTGGTGAAATTGAGCAGCTTTCGAGATACACAATTCTTCGAAAAAAAAAATTATTGATCTCAAAGCCTGCTCAATTGCACTAAACACAGACAACAGATTCTGTTAAAACACATTACAGTACATTAGAAAATTATCTAGTATGTAATTTCGGGTGATGTGTTCTGAGGAATTTTTACCAAATTAAGTAGATATTAATGAGTTTTAATTAATTACAGTAAATAGTACCAATAAAATCAAATCTGATAAACTAGCTTAAACTAGAATTAATCACTATGTTTCGTGTACATAACTTCTTCACGGTAAGACAGTTAGTTCTTAAAGAGAGTTAAAAAATAATTTAGCCAATCGGCTGCTAAAGCATAGTAGCTTTTTAAAGCAATGGTTGAAAATTTATAAAAAAAACAAAGGGAAGAAATAGCTCATAAAGCAATCATAGGCGGATCCAGAAGGTGGTCTAGGGGCTTAATTGAAGCAACGAAGACATAAGCATTCAAACGTTTTACCTAATTTCGTTTAACCACGATGCATGGGACCTCCAGATTAAGCCTCGTTGCTTCAGTTAAGCCCCCTGCACCCATCTGGATCGGCCTATGAAACCAATAGATCATTAAACTACAATACCACTGATAATCCTCTGCCCTGTTTACCAAAAGAAATCCTAATACAAACCAAAAGATGGCCTTAAGGAATTTATGCACTTTTGTTATAATGTTTCAGGCCAACAAAGACCCTAGGATCCACTCATGGCTGGTCGACCTAACCGTGTTTGTAATTGTGTAATTCGCATGTCCTCCGTGGTGGCGAAGGAGACCTACAGTTTTACGGGGGTTCCAAACCACAAAAACCTTAATCTTACTACCTAAAACTATACCCAATCTATCAACATATACATCTAATCGATTTTTAAACATAGTTATAGATGTGCTACTAATTACTTCTGCCGGCAAACTATTAACTATTCTATGCGTAAAAAAGTTTTTTGGCAACTGCTGTCTCGAACCTTCTACTAGTTAACTTACACCCGTTATTTCAAGTTCTACTATATTGTGCTATTTCGGAAAAGCTCTCTCTATTTACGTTATCGAACCCATTCATAATTTTAAAAACCTGGATTAGATCACCCAGTAGCCTCCTAGTTTCGAGTGTAGTCAATTTTAACCCCTTAAGCCCATCCTCGTACGACTTTGACCTAAGCGACGGAATCATCTTAGTTGCTCGTCTTTGAACTCGTTCTATTTTGTCTATATCCTTGCGCATATGCGGATTCCAAAATTGGATCAAGTACTCCAAATGGGATCTAACTAATGATTTATAGAGAGGAACAATAATATCGCGCGATTTGTACTCAAAATTCCTAGCTATAAAACCTAGCACTTTGTCCGTTTTATTGACCGCTGCTATATTTTGTTTTACCACTTTTAAATCACCCGTGACTATAACTCCTAAACCTTTTTCCTCATCTACGCCTGCCAACTCCTTCCTTGACATTCTATATGTAAAATTACCGGGATCTTTTCCGTTTGGGGGCTAGCAGCGAATTTTAATGAAAATCGATATACTAATGTAATTTTGGTCACTGATTTCAAAAATAGCTTTTTTTTTTGGAGAAATGAAAAATATGTTAGAGCACTTTAAATAATTAATGTGTTTTTAACGAAAATATCATGACTTAACCTAACCAATCGTCAAGGGCGTACAGTTGGCCTAACTTGGCATTAATTCTTAATTTTTTCTGCTACTTTTACAGATCTGCCGGGATCCTTCAAAAAACGTAGGCCTATTCTTCATAAAGTTGCACTTTTTACCGTTTGACCGACGCTTTTGACAACGAAAGAACTAGGTATTTTTATCAAAGGAACTCACTTTCCCACACTTAGAGCACTTTTTCATAAACAGTAGCAGTTTGTGACTGGCTAAATTTAACACAATCCTCTGTAACTAGTTTAAGCTAGTTAAAACACATTAATTATTTAAAGTGCTCTAACATATTTGTTTTTCATTTCTCCAAAAAAAGAAAGTAATTTTTGAAATCAGTGACCAAAACTACATTAGTATACCATTTTTTATTAAAATTCGCTGCTAGCCCCCAAACGGAAAAGATCCAATTACTGTTACGCGACCCGGATCTTTTCCGTTTGACACACATGGTTCGATTTTATTTTAAATTTCTACACAGACGTAGTTTTGCATGCCGATTACGAAAATCAGAACCATTTTTTGGAGAAATTAATAATAAAAAAGTTACAACTAGCCTAAGACCCGCCCTTCGTGCGGGTCGCGGGTAGCAAAAATTAACCAAACTATCACGACTTAACCTAACCAATCGTCAAGGGCGTACAATTAACCTAAAAAAATAAATAAAAAACAATACATTTTTTTTTATTTATTTATTTTTATATATTAAGAGAAGAGGATTCTTTATACTGTACGGCATTGACGATTGGTTAGGTTAAGTCGTGCTAGTTTGGTTAAATAAAAATATTTTTTTTTTATTATTTATTTTTTTAGGGTAATTGTACGCCCTTGACGATTGGTTAGGTTAAGTCGTGATATTTTGGTTAAAGCTAACGAAAATATCACGACTTAACCTAAACGTTCCTGAGCGTGACCGACAAACGTTCCTCAGCGTGACCGACTGACAAACTGAGCGTGACGGACTGACTGACAGACATTCCTGGGTGTTTATAGTATACACGAAAACTGCGACCAGTTCCAAAAAATGCTACAGTGCATCGCAACATTTAATCGAAAATATTAATTTGTGTTGATTTTTGTCACTAATATTAATAAAATACTTTAAAGGGTTGTAACTTTTTTATTATTAATTTCTCCAAAAAATGGTTCTGATTTTCGTAATCGGCATGCAAAACTACGTCTGTGTAGAAATTTAAAATAAAATCGAACCATGTGTGTCAAACGGAAAAGATCCCGCGACCCTATATGTAAAATTTTGCACTTATCGACGTTAAATCTCATTTGCCATGTGACCGACCAATCTACGATTTTATTTAGATCTTCCTGGATTTTACCTCTATCTTCGTCATTAATCGCCCTACCACCCAACGTCGTGTCATCCTCAGTAGTACTACCACAAAATGGTCGAGCGCAAATGCAATACGCAACATTGCATGCAACATGATGAGTGCTTTTGAATCCCCCTCCACCCCATTCAGCTCCCCCCCACTAAAAAAAACATGTGTATGTGAACTCCAAGGGTTAACCTAGCCTAGCTGACAGGCCACAAAAAACACATATATACATATGTGGGTGTGTATGCATGTATAGAAAAGTTTATATATATGTAGCGGATCGACAAGAAATAAACCAACAAATAGACAGAGATCCTTTACTTCCACGCTATCATCAAAGAGTCTTGGAAGACACACGCGGACACGGATTCAGAACAATGAACGTCTTGTCTTCCCAAAGGGCGCGAACGCAAACCCTTATCAACTAAAGGACGCGCGGACAAAGCGTCTTAAGATTTGGTGCGAAGTCCTACGTCACAGGAACTACGTATAAAAGCGAGCACCCACTCTCACTTCGTTAG
>JAJOZX010000457.1:145000-167500 GCA_023014485.1 Bathynomus jamesi | reverse complement strand
CAGTTGGTTTTCTTTTTCCAATGCTGCCATTCACATTGACGGATTACTTTCTTAGAAGGTGATTTTGACATCTGAAAATTTGTCTTGAAAGATCTTTGAGCTGAAACTACACTTCTTCCATGCTCATAATATTGCTGTTATGAAACGCAGCTGTTCCACAGTCCATGCAGTCATCTTGAAAGGTTAGTTTTAACTAATACTTTTATTTTGTTTTGTATCTTATCTTGTATTGTCAAAACCTATACAATCCTGTACAAACTTGTAACTATCCTCTTTCGAATGATGCGTATGATTTTATAAAAGGACTTATACTTTAAGAGTTACAGAGGTTTTTTTTTTTTCTGTTTAAGGTGCTTTCAACCCTGCTGGATTATTGACACCATTTTTTTTTTTTTTTGTAGAGAAAGATGGTGAAAGAAGTAATAGAAGAAAGGGATATATAATTTAAAGGAGTGTTCTCCTACAAAGGTTTGGATCCCATTTCTCTGGATTCACCCTATATATACAGCTGAATTAATTAAAAATATATATATAAATTTATGTACAATACTTATTTATAAAGATTATATATGATTCTTAAAATTACACAATGATAAAATATATACAATTTGGTAACGCGCAAAATTGGTTTGTCGGTAACTAATATAAAAATAATATAAATGCGGAAAATTAACTGCGCAGCCCCACAATATATTCATATTTACTCATGAGCAAAAATAGCGGAACAAAATGTCATGTGCAGAAAAATTATAATTTACTCACATGATGCCATGCAAGGATCTTCTTAAATTGGAGAAAAACAGCAATAAAGGCCTATCGTAATATACTGTATGCCGGTGACGTGTCAGTTAGTGCTGCTTCTTCGTATCAGAATTAACAGTGTTTAATGCCAGTGAACTGTTGTTACTTATCCAACAAAATTTGTAAATGTACCAAGATTATGTAGTTACAATATCATCAGATGATCCATAATACTCAACTAGTAATAATCAAGGCCGTAACTAGGGTTTAGAAATTAGTGAGGTCCAGATTTTTTTTCGATCGCGGCGGGAGCAGCAAAATTCAGACCAAAATGACATCTACAAACACAACCCAAGCTATACACTAAACACAAAACGCTCGACGCTCCCTCTTTTCAAAAGAAAAGCGGTAATATGCGTTTCATACACGGAGAACGGTTCAGTCTCTTTTTTTTTTTTTTTAGGAAATAATTACCGAGGTCCGGACCTCGGTGACCTCATAGGTAGTTACGGCCATCGACTAATAATACATATAATATATCTTAAAGTTTTCTAGCGACATTTGGCACTATCTTCATAGTCCCAAGAGTGGCAAGCAAGCAGTGACCTTGAAATAGTGGGCATAAAAACAAACGAACGAGTGAGACCTTAATCTTACGAACAAACGACCGAACGAATGAACGAGTGAATTTTAATTGCATAAATTGCTCAAAATATTTTCCAAAGGCTGGATAAACGCTTTGAAATCTGAAACGAAAGACTTAGCAAATAAAGTATTAGTTTGGTACTTACGTATTAACGGGGGGCCACCACATATTGATGATTGGTTAGGTTAAGTTGTGGTTAGGTTAAGTTGTAATATTTTCGTTAGTTGAAAATTTCTAATACATCATATTTTTTAAATAGCAATATTTTTTTAAATATTTACAGTGATTTATATTTCAAATATTTACAATGATTAATACATGTTACACATTAGAAACAACATTTATTTCTGGAGGCCAAAAATTTTAATAGCATTAAGAATGGAATTGAATGGATCGTGATCATGTACCAACTGTCGCCACATAAATTCAGCAAGATGACTAAGTGATAGCGTGCAGTGCCTCGATGCTTTTTATTTCTCTACTTAGCTGATCCCCAGAGCCTTTCGATCTCTTGTGTGTGAGTACCAGTTTCCGGGTTGACGAAATTGTACTTGTGGTTAACTTCAAAGTGTTGAAATTCTGACTCTGCTAGATGTTCCGATATGTATGACGGCCATGAGTCTGAGTAAATTATAATTTACATAAATTATAATTTACTCAGACTCATGGTCATCATACATATCGGAACATCTAGCAGAGTCAGGATTTCAACACTTTAAAGTTAACCACAAGTACAATTTCGTCAACCCGGAAACTGGTACTCACACACAAGAAATCGAAAGGCTCTGGGGATCAGCTAAGTAGAGAAATAAAAAGCATCGAGGCACTGCACGCTATCACCTAGAGTCATCTCTTGCTGAATTTATGTGGCGACAGTTGGTACATACATGATCACGATCCATTCAATTCCATTCTTAATGTTATCAAAATTTTTTGGCCTCCAGAAATAAATGTTGTTTCTAATGTGTAACATGTATTAATCATTGTAAATATTTGAAATATTAATCATTGTAAATATTTGAAATATTAATCATTGTAAATATTTGAAATATAAATAACTGTAAATATTTGAAATATAAATCACTGTAAATATTTAAAAAAATATTGCTACTTAAAAAATATGATGTATTAGAAATTTTCAACTAACGAAAATATTACAACTTAACCTAACCAATCATCAATATGTGGTGGCCCCCTGTTGATACGTAAGTACCATTAGTTTTATTACTTTAAATATATTTACAAACTTACGCGCTTTAGAAGTGTTGAAAAGTATTAATTAACTTTTACTATTAGCTTCATAAACAGTATATAAATTCTTAAAATACTGAATTACGAACGAACGAACGAAACGAATGAGCGAGTGAATTTTAACTACATAAATTGTTCAAAATAGTTTCAAAAGGCGAGGTAAATGCTCCGAAATCTTAAATGAAAGACCAAGCAAATAAATAGTTTTTATTACTTTAAATATATTTACAAACTTACGCGCTATGGAAGTGTTAAAAAGTATTAAAAAATGTTAAAAAGTATTAGTTAACTTTAACTATTAGTTTAATATATAAATGTGAAAGTTAAACATTTTAATTATGGATAAAAGTTGCTGTGACGTTCGTTAATTAAGGCGAACATGGAAAACTTGCACAGCTGCGTCAGAGTCACCATAGGCTAGGATTTCGGAACTAAACGATGGCAGAAGGATCTTCAGATGGGCCAAGTGTTGTTATCACCAACATTCTGTGTTTCATTAATGTGAAGATTGACTTATTACCTACTGACACGATAATCACATTATGTGAAAAACATTATAGTGGTGAAGAGATAGAGACTGCTAAAGCAAAATTATTTACATTATACCCAACCAATGGGAACTCTGACAAGAGGCTTATCCATCGCAAAGGTGAAAAGAAAAATGTGCTCAACCTTGAGGACATCGTTAAAAATTTTTGGAAATAAAGGCTACTAACGATAGGCCCATATTTACAAGTGAGAACCTGGACTTGCCACCCATACGTTTCGACTCTATTGATGTGACTGTACTCTCAAGTAAAATATAATCACTTCAGGATGAAGTGCAGCTACTGAAAGGTGGCCTGCATACCCAGCATGACCAAAACATAGAGCTAAAAGATATATATAGCAGCGTAACGTCGGAACACAGAAAACTGACCGATAGGATCTCAGACTTGGAAGCTGAGATGAGCAGCAGGCAAACTGCCCATCCAGACAGGAATATCGTCATCACCACGACACAGCATAGTGATCCTCAGGACAGGAGGCCTGCCGCTCCTATTCTCACACCATCTTCTCTCACAGCTCAGCAGAGCTGTATATCCAAACTAGAGGAGGGAGAAAACGGTAAGGTATTTTACTCTCAAGTTCTAAAAGAGAAGTCCAATGACTTAAAAACTTGTACGAACACGAACCACCATACCCTGAACTGCATAGTCTGTCATATGATGAATCTCCAACACAAACAAACGACAAATTAACTGCAACAGAAGGCAATGTTACTGAGACCTTTAGTAATGTGGCCATGTCTCAAGGGACTGTTCAAACCTGCTTGGCAGCTAGTCACCATGGTGAGCAGAATGTAGGGCATGGGTGGACAACAGTTCGTAAAAGGGGTTTGCGTCAGAAAAAGGAACAGGACTCTGGGAACCCCTCTCCATCCAGAAGAGAACCACGGCTTGGGCCAGTGAAAATATCTCGGCAGGCCCATGTATTTGCCTCCCGTTTCTCACCTGACCAATCTGCTTCAGAACTAGAAGAATACCTGCTTGAAATGACGAAAATTGGGACTACCTGCTCCAAATTAACCAGTAGACGACCAGGTACCTACAGCTGCTCCTACATTAAGGCAGAATGTGAGGACCCCTCTGTATTTATGGGGCCAGAAGTCTGGCCTGAAGGAATCTACTATAGTTGGTATAACTGAACTTCAGGAAAAACTCAATCCACAAAAATACGACGCGTAAGCAGACTCTACCATGCAATCCCAGGGAGACACCCAGTGTGGTGGATTGGTGTGACAAAGTCTGCAGATCGACACACCAAAAAAACACCTTAATAATAAAAATTAATATTGATCTGGCAGCACTGGTTTTGATGGATTAGGGCGGATATGCAGCGATGATGTTTTGGGATGATCATTAGCATTGCGATTATGGATGTAGTGTTGATTGTCGTTGTACTATTGTGAACTACTAGCCTATCTAGATATACTGATATAGCTATTGACTAACTAATAGACTGACAACTGCTAGACTAACGACTATTACTGGCTATCTAGAATATTGTCTGGAACTGTTGTTCTATACTTGAGGTGAGTATAATTATTTCGTTGTGTAATTTAATTCTGGTTATTGTACTGTATCTGTATATAGTGTGTGAACCATAGCCTTAACTACCGGTCACTACACCCAGTGAGAACTCAGTGTTAGTAGCTATAACTGTAGAGGCCTCAAAGTCAAAGCTGACAGTGAGATCAATAAACTTTTATCTGCACATGAAATTTCTTGTTTTCAGGAAACTTGGCTCTCTAAACAAGAGTGCAAAGATTTAAACAATATTAAGCCTAACTACAGGGGGATAGCTAACTCACCCAATGATGATAGTGAAGTTATTACTGTGGGCAGACAGAATAGGAAGGAAGGTGTAGCTATAATGTGGCACTCACAGCTGGATAGGTTTATAGAGCCCATTAATTATGAATATGAATGTGTTGTAGCCATAAAACTAACGATCGACAACAAAATACTGTATACAGGGTGTTTCAGGAGGAAAGGTCAATACTTCGGGAGGTGATGGTATCGGTCATTGAGAGAAAAAAAGTTCATATGAACACGTGTCTAATTCTGAATGGTTACGGAGATAGAGCTATGAATCTAATGCACGCGCAGCTCTTCCTCCCACCGCGGTGGTGCTATCCAAAGATTGGGATAGATTTCTTTCAACTGCTTTTGATGAAGTAACTTAGGAGTCCAAGTGCTGTCGTGTTGTCTTTCAACTCTTTCGGTAAATTTGGAAGGTTCCCAATTTCAGTGGCCAGATCTCTCCCATCAATATCAGCTTCCTCTCCACAGCTTAATGTTTTCCCAAGTTCTTCACACTCCTCTGTCACTGCCTCATTGATCATATTTGGAAAGTTAAACAACACTCCAAACTTACTTCTCACTTCCCCCTAGTGTTTTGAATCTGTCATCTAAAGATCCAATGGTTAAGTCGACCATCACATTGAAAAAGGTAACTTTCATCCACTTCATTGCATCGTTTATGGGTTCATCTGGAGATTCATAAACAAAGTGTCTCTTTGTGCTTCTTATCCTCTTCTCTTCTCTTTGAGGACAGCCTCCACATACATATCTTCGCCTCTCTCTTTTGCAGTGGCTTGTGCTCCAGCAAAACCATTATCTCTTTATGTTATGAAAAATGCTTTAGTCTTCTCTAGGAGGTTAACTGCCACGTCCAGTTGTATCTCGGCAGATTGTAGGAGCTTGCTGACACTGTTGATTTTGGAGAGGATATCATACCATACTACAGTGCAAATCTGAAATCTAAATGACCCCACCTCCTCTGCTAAAGATTGTGCCTCAATTTTTGTTGTAGCATCTGTTGTCTTTTCCCTGACCTCCAACAATGCCTCCCTTATCATAGAGGCCTGATAACGCAAAGGCTCAATACTTTTAAGTCGGCTTTCGCACCTCGTTTCACTCCAGGACTTTAGAGTGATACTGACATACTGTTTTAAAATAGTCCATCGTTGAGGTGCTGAGAACAAATTGTATACTTTTTGTACATATCCAAAGAAGCTTGTGGCATCTATGGAGCTTTTGGCTGCATCAGCCACTGCAAGGTTCAAGGTATGCGACCCACAAGGTACATAAAGTGCACGAGGGTTTTCTTCTAGGAGCCTTGCTTGAACACCCTTATTCTTTCCCTTCATATTAACTCCATTGTCGTAAGACTGCCCTCTGCAATCATTGAATGGTAAGTTTAGCTCCTCAAGCCTTTTGAAAATGAGAGAGGACAAACCGAGACCTGTTGTTTCTGATGCCACAAGGAATCCCAGAGAGTGGGATTCCTTCTGGTGTTTCTTCTAGTTTGACAGTTCTGATGATAACTGACATTTGTTTGGTGGCTTCGGTCAGGAGTACAATCCAAAATAATGGCATAGTATTTGAACTGCTTAATTTCTGTCACCATTTTCTCAACTATTTTGTCACTGATGGAGGTAATCAGCTCATTTTGAATAGTTTTGCCTAAATAGGTAGCATGAGTACCCACTCCACTTTCCACCCGGCTGATATGCTGTTTCATTACTGGATCAAAATTGGCAGGAAGTTCTACCTCTTTTAGGAAGTTGCCATTGCTTTGATGGTGCAATTTGCCAACAGAACCCCTAAACCCTAGGTTTCTCTCTGCTAAAGACTTGATGATGCAAACTAAACGAGTGAGTACTTCCCTCCAACGCTTCCTCTCGGCTTCTGCAAGAGACACTTTTACCTGGTCAATGGTCTTCCCCTTCTTAAGACGCAGGTCAAGCTCTTTCCATATTACCATGTTCTTAGTGTGTTCTGGGTTATTTTCATGGCTTTTCAATAATGTACCTAAATGGATCCAGTCTGACAGTCCTTCTGTGATCAACTTGAAGGTCTTTTTTGAAAACAATTTACAACAGAAGCAATAGACTGCATTGTTTTTTCTTGAATAGAGAAGCCAACTCCGCTTAATTTTCTCCCCATTGATTAATGTCCTATACCTGTGGTGAATGTTAAAGCTTCTACCATCTCCTCTTTTAGGAAATGTGAACTCAGGACCAACCAAAAATGCCCCTCTGCTGACCAAATCTGTCCTGATTTCATCTGACAAAACAGATGGCCAGTCAGCTGGATGAAGTGGTTGAGCTAAATTAGAGTATTGAGATGAGAAAGGTGGAAGATCAGTGGAGGGTGAAGACGGCTCTGGTACCCGTGCTGATGCTCCCTCAGCAGCAGTGACATCAGTGGAGGAAGAAGACGGCCCTGGTACTTGTGCTGATGCTCCCTCAGCAGCAGTGACATCAGTGGAGGAAGAAGACGGCTGTGGTTCAACTGATGAAGTCGTTCCAAAATACTTGAGTAATGCCCCTGAAAGATATAACATGGATTCATATAAATTCAATCCATCACTGAGTATATTTAATAATAATAATAATAACCACACACCTTTTTCCTTTGCTATTTTTCCATCCTCACTTTTTCTTTTCTTTCTTTTCTCTGCACCTGATGGATAAGACCATTTCATTTGCTCTGCCACTGCAGTTAGCTAGACTGGTTGGTATTGGGGCACAACAGCAATATCTGAAAGAAAAAATAAAACTGTGTGATTATAGCCTACCAATCTTTAATAGGAACAGCCTCGATCAGTTATATGTATTATGTATATGAATTATTATCAATAAATATGCCAAGGAAATTATAGATAAAACATTATGCTACTCGAGTAATTTTGAAAGAAAGTCTGTATACAAAGGCAACAAAGCACATGCTGTTCCGTTCTATGTTCTTATTCTAATAATTAAAAATAACACACCAATTTCATTTGTTAAGAACGAGCAACTTCTATTGCACCGTTCTTGAAATAATTACATCCAAAAATATGAAAGCATCTCCGACACAAAGTACTTTCTACTTTGACATGCATAGATTTATACAATTATAGCATTTGATTAATAAAGCCACTTAGGAAAATATATCAAACTAAAGCACTATGCTCAAACCTGAGAGAAACATGCCTTTCCATAAAACAGTTGCTTGCCAACTGGCTGGTGGCTCCAGATCATGGTTTTAAGTTTTCGCATGACGTCTCTATGGCAATACTACATGAGGCGCCGCTGAGGTGACGGATGGTCACATTTATTTGTTATGTCTCGATATTATGATCAATAAACTGATCATGTACTAGAGAGTTGATATATTAGATATAATTGATATATGCCGTATAATAACCAAAAAAATATACCGTCACAAAAAATAGATTGATACCAGAACAGAAACACTGATAATAATATCGTATACGCCGCGCACACGCCACATTACATACATAAAGAGACGAAAAAAATTAAACGAAAGGAATTTTAACAGTGACAGTTCTGAACACAATGACAAAAAGTAACACGTTTATTTATGCTGCTTATTTACATTCTTTTATGTGGTTTTGTGTCGTTTTTATAAGTTTGGTGATGCTATAACAACTAAAAATACGAAGAACAAATGAATTTTGGAGGAGCCCTCTAACTGATGGGGGCCCTGTGCAGCCGCACAGGCCGCACATAGCTGGGGCCGGCCCTGGGGTGGATCTACCATCCTAGAAGTAGCAAAAGACGTCACAGATGGTTTTGGTACAATCTCAAAAGTGGAAGTGCCAGCAGTCGGGATAGTACTGAGTGACGTCGATCGCGCTAATGGAGCCTTTGGCTGTTTGAATGGCTGAGGACGAGACGACTTTGGATCAGAGGAACGACTGGCAGCATGGTGTGCCATCACCGAAGCATAAGATATCCCAGGACGAACATGCTGGGA
Organism: Bathynomus jamesi; assembly: GCA_023014485.1. Lineage (NCBI taxonomy): Eukaryota > Metazoa > Arthropoda > Malacostraca > Isopoda > Cirolanidae > Bathynomus > Bathynomus jamesi. The sequence continues at coordinate 158,551 of JAJOZX010000457.1, read as the reverse complement.
AAGTGCCATGCTCTTTGCCTCAGCAAAGCTTACACTGTCCCTCGCCTTTATGGTCACGATGGACTTCTCCAGTTTGTACTGGTCACAGTCTCTGGATGACGCAGGATAGTCCCCACGGTAGTGGTAGCACGAGGCTGGACTTCCACAGTCAGTGGCGGTCCTAGCTTACATGACGCCCTGGGCGAACCTCACCTTCAGCGCCCCCCCCCCCTGTTCGCCAACACACACACATTCGAATCCCCCCAAAATAAAGGACAGACATAACTCTTTCACAAAATAACTTTTTATTGGACTAATTGTTGGAACTTCAGAACCAAAACAAAGACTCAAATTTCTGAATTTTACAAATCCTTCATCACGTAAATAGAATAACTCACTTAAGAGAATGTAATTATGATACTATGAACAGGAAAAATACAAATTAAATTGCACAACTGCCATAAATAAACTAGAGAATCAAATTTCTAAATTGTACAAATGCTCTATCACATAAATAGAATAAGACACTTAAGAGAGGGTAATTATTATGCTACACTTTGAACAAGAAACAAAATAAATTGCACCACAGCACAACTGCCATCTAAAGCCTGACTCTTCTTACCTTCCTTGATGCAAAGTCATGAATTAAATCATCATATGAAATCTGCTCAGCAATTGTATGATTTATACTGATGATGGCCAGACCGGTAAGGCGTTCCTGTGACATAGTTGACCTCAGGTAGGATTTGATGAGCTTCAGCTTTGAAAAGCTCCTCTCTGCTTCAGCAACAGTGACTGGAAGAGTAAGACCAATTCTGAGAGCAGTCCACAAATTTGGATATTTCAGAGAGCTCCCTTTCATGGATAAATGTCAGCAGTTCAAGCAAGGATATGGTCTTTGATGGCAAGTCAGGCAAGTTCTTCAGCTCCTGTGCAAGCTCTCTGCCATCCAAGTCAGATTGTCCCTTAAAGTGTAGTGTAGTACTAAGGTTCACACATTGTTCTGTCAGCTCCTCAAATGTGAGATTTTGGAAATGTGTCAGCACTCCAAACTTCTCTCCCACAATTTCCAACGTGGAAAATCTTTCCTGAATGGCTGATGTTGCAGCATCAACCACTGCATTGAAAAATGTCACCTCCAGCTTCTTCAAAGCATCAATCAAGGGCTCATCAGATGCTTCATAATATACATTTCACTATTTAACCAAACCCAGAAAAATAACATTACATATGTTAAAGTATGGGCCTTTATTCCCAATAATATTAATCTGGAAGCATTTTGCATTGTTTAGGTCTTTTATGGGAAGGTTTATGGAAAATGCAATAGATGGTTTTTTATTAATAAAAATATATTTATTGATCTTTTATTATTTATTTTATTTTATTTTTTATTTTTATTTATTTCTTTATTTATTTATTCTTATTTTTATTTTTTTTGCAGGCGCTCATGCCGCCCCTCCACAAATGCCGCCCTGTGCGGCTGCCCATATTGCCCATATGAGGAACCGCCACTGTCCACAGTCCATACTCACATGGCCACACTTCCCACAATTTACACACACAGCAGGGAGGCCCTTTTGCAAGCGGCGGCAGAAGCGGCTGACATGTCCATACGCCTGGCAGTGGAAACATCGTTCAGGGTTGGGACATACAGCTTGACAGGAAGCCGAAGCCATGCCACCTTTATGGATTCAGGCAAGTCAAACCTATCAAAGGCTATAAGTAGTGTTGGGGTTGGGGTAAGAACGCCATCCACCTTTTGGAAGCGTTCCACTTTCACAACTTGCAGATCCTTCAACTCCCTGACACGGAAGAATACAACCCCCCTACACTGGTTGAGCGGTCCTGTCCTTCAAATGTTGGAAGGGACGGGTCCTTCAAGGCTCTGTTCTCTCACCAACACTGTTCAACTTATACATACATGACATTCCAACACCCATAGATAACAAGCTTACCTTATCATATGCAGATGACATCACTCTAACATCCACCCACAACGACATCGACACCGCTGCAAATAACCTACAAACATATATAAACAGTATACAAGACTGGTTCACACACAAACTCAAAGTAACGCCCACAAAATCAACCATCACCTTGCTAACAAGCAACACAAAAGAACACCAGATAACTCCACAGATTACACTAAACAACACCAACATTCCACACACTCACAGGACCAAAATACTTGGGGTCACATACAACACATCATTATTTTCTGCAAACCACATTCAGGACATTAAAAACAAATGTACGTCAAGATTTAACACGCTTAGGGTACTAACAGGCACAAACTTCGGACACCAGCAGGAAAAAACATCACTCATATACAAACAATATATTCGCTCAGTTATGAACTATGCTAGCCCCTGCTGGGCACCCATTATCTCAAACGCACACGTAAACACCTTACAGACAATACAAAACAACGCACTTCGTATCATTACAGGATGCACTCAAACAACACCAATAGAACACCTGCACACAGAAACAAAAATACTGAAAGTTAGGGAACATTTAGACGTGAGGGAACACAATTCATGGCAGCAGCGACAACTAACCCACAACACCCTTGCCACTACATATACAATCATGCACCAACACCTCGCACCATTAAGGTAACACCAGATAGACATTATAACCAAATACTCCATTTCATACCACGCCCCACAGACATCACACAGTACAGAAAACATATACACACACACCTAACCCACAAAGCACTGACACGACTCGGTCCGAATGTGGTCCTAGGTGCGAAGCCGCCACCCATTGACAGGTCAGAGACTAGCCTGAGCAGATCGGATCGAGTTAACTTAGTACGATTCCGATGTGGACATCACCCCAACTTACAGACATATAAACACAGACAAAACCTACCACCTGTGCCAAGACACATCACAAACAATTGAACACATTATGACAGACTGTACCGCTTTAACACAACATAGAACACAACGCAACATCACAAGTGCGCTGAACCTCTGGTTCACTCCCGAGAGGGCGATCGGTTTCCTGCGTGCCGCCGGCTTGCTCGATCAGGGTGGACTGATCAGCTAACCAACAACAACAACTGGTTGAGCGTAGCGTGGGGAGCACAAGAGACATCAGCACCTGGCACAGCCGATATAGCGCGCAACCGAGCACTCTCCTCTGGGGACGACACCTCAACAAGGAGGCTACCATCCCTTTGTGCAGAAACTCTCGGTTCACGGCCGCACGCTGCCACCAAAGTGCGATGGACATAAAAAATGTCAAGGTCCATGATGGATTGACCTTACAAAGCTTTGATTACTGAAAATTTCTGATAGTTTCTGGGTTCAAATACCCCTGGTAAAACTTCAGTGACAGATCGGATAGAACTCTTACTCATCCTGGTGAGAGCCCTTGGAACTCTCTACCTTCGGGGTAGTCTTAACACGCGTCGACTTGGCAGCATGCGAGGCCGAAACGGAGGGGGTCCGGAAGGGCTCCAGGGTAGCTATTAGGGAAGCACCTTGAGAGAGGTCCGTGGACATGGCAGGGTCGTCAAGAGAGAGCAGGAGAGACGCCAGGGTCGTCAAGAGAGAGCAGGAGAGAGGCCAGGGTACAAAGCAGGAATGTCACGAGAAAGGTCCGAGGACATGCCGGGGTCGTCAGGGGAAGGTCAGGCCGAGAGAGATGAGGATTGTACGTTCCCATAAACATATAATTAAATATTCGCCACTCCACCCCTCACGGAGCCCAACAAGGGGAGGCCATATAGACCACAGGGGTAGTGGAGAGGCATACGCAACCACCACTAAGTCTGATGGCACCCGCGGAACTAAATGGGGCGCCGACCTCGTGGTGGAAGCTTGACCCTAGCCAATAAGAAGACCAGCCGATTGGCTTGACCAGGCCTGTAGTAGTCAAGCCGCCCGTCTAGCCGGAATAAGGGACAAAAGAGGCGTGTTACTAGCCGCAGGGTGCGGCGTGCGGCATCGTTCAGCCTCCAGGACTCCCAGCCTTACGGGTCGCCACGCACGAAAAACACGTGGGAGAGCTACTACTCTCCAGCCCTTGGTGGAATAGGCTGGAGGAAGGGTCACCAGCCCGCTCTCATGGCCAACGGCGCACCCTGGAAACAATTTTGTCTCATCCCTCCCTGATGACCCTCCCAGCATGGGTAGCCCTTTCCTCGACCAGGAGGAAGGGGGGACAAGTCCCCCGCTGGTGTGGCTTATCAGATCAGCGGGACCTCAAGCCTCCCCCACCACGACAAGGCGGCTCCCACTAGGGCGGGGGGCTGCAGGTGTTTTTCTTCCTTTCTTCTCATAGAACCGCCGTAAATATACCCATTCCTACTGCTGGATCCATAAATACCCCTGAATCATCACAGACTGCTGTAACTTGAAAGGAACTGTACGTAGTTCATCTGGAGTCAATTTTCCTACATGTAACCTGAAGGTTCACTTTTTCTTCCACAAATGCCTGCAGCTCCTTGGCCGTAAAATCAGGTCGACATCTCGAGATGAAAATGTTTGCGGTCTTCATTGGTACAGCCATCATACGATCTGTTTTGGCAGCCCCTATGATACCCCGCTGTTCTCTGCCAGCCTTTGCCACAGGCTGACTCGCTCTAGCCGGTGCATGAGTGGGACCAGACCCCCTTGAGGGACCACCACCATTAGCTACTGCAGTGGTTGCCGTTCTCAGAGGGGTTGCTCGCTTCCAGTCCCTCCTTACCACCATTGTCCAAGATGCCTCCTCATCATGACCCCCGACTGCATTCCCAGCACCCTGATTCACCAAGGCCCCTTGGGGGGTACCCTGTGTGAGATGGTATTGAGCTGGCGATGTAGCAGTGTCTGGATTCAGGGATCTACAGGGTGTCCCATAAGTCCGGCATCATAGGAAAAATAATAAAAAAAGGCAAAACAAAAGATTTTATTTACAGAACGTGCTCAAAATGTCCACCATTGTTTTCAATACACAAATTCAGACGTGATACCCAGTCAGCAAGCACACGGTGAATGATGTCAGGAGTAATGGTGTTACATGCCCCAATAATGCGTTGCCGCAAATGTTCAACACTCCTAATTTTCTCTGCGTATACCAGGGCTTTCAAGTGCCCCCAGAGATAAAAATCTAGTGGCGTGAGATCTAGGCTTCTAGCTGGCCATTCCACAGGCCCTCGACGTCCTACCCAATGACCAGGGAATTGTTGGTACAGGTATTCCCTTACTTGGGTGCTGTAATGTGCAGGAGCGCCGTCTTGCTGGAACCATGTTGGGAAACTTCCTTCTTCGTTCAAGACACTGGGAAATGCTTCTTCCTTAAGCATACGTAGGTAGGTGCCTCCAGTGACATGTTCATCGAAAAAGAGGGGGGCCTATGATGCGATCCTTCCAAATGCCACACCATACCATCACCCGAGATGCACCTTGTTCCTTTGAAGAGGTATACCAGTGAGGGTTGTTTTGAGACAAGTAGCGGGTGTTCTGTCGATTTACCTCACCCTTTCCATAAAAAACAGCCCCGTCACTGAACAGAATGGTGGACGGGAAATTGGCATCCCGAGCATAAGAAAAATGTGAATTATGGTTTGTAGAAATAGAAAAATATGAATTTCTCCTATGATACCGGACTTATGGGGACACCCTGTAGTATAAAACTGAGAAGCAGAGGGCTCTGCACTCATGGAGCCAGGATGAGGCTGAGAAGCAGAAAGCTCTGCACTCATGGATCCAAGATGAGGCTGAGCTGCAGCCAAATAACAAATATTTGTTTCAACTAAATCATTACAATTTCAGAGACTAGGTCTTGATAAATTTTACTTTAGTGAATTAAAAATTGGTTAAGATTTGGTAGAACACATCCACCAAACTCAATATTGATAATTATACAGCGAGATAGTGAAAAAAAACAAGCAAACTTTATTCTATACTAATTTTGGCAGAAATTCCTATTTATTAAGATATTTACTTTCGAAATTATTAAATTTTGGCTCCATTATTCACTCGTCAAACCATCTCATCCAGTATGTATGTAGTCCCGTTAGCATCATCAGCCAATCAGCAGCTGCCCCATTGTCACGTGACACCCCGCGCATTTCAAAATTATTAAATTTTGGCGCCATTATTCACTAGTCAAACCATTTCGTCCCGTGTGTATGTAATTATGTTATCATCATTAGCCAATCAGCGACTGCCCTATTGTCATGTGACACCCCCGCGCATGTCTGACACTGAAATTTGAATTCAACAGTTGCTTCAGAATGGCGGTGTGTAATGGTTGCTCTAATTCCGAGTGAGACATTATTAAACAAGTTTTGAGAGACGATAGCGCTGCTTCCGCTATATTTCGAGTTCACGGCGTGCTCAAAACCTCTTTTACGTGTCCTCAGTGTGGTAATGAACTTAATTACCATGAAAATCAGTATGTGTAGTATTGTAGCCACTGCCGGAAGATAGCGAAGGCGAAGGGATCGGTGCGTTGTGGCTTCTCGGTGTCGGCCTACCAGGGGATGTGGCTTGATAAACTTCACATTCCTCCCTGGAAGAACTTACTTTTTTCGCAACGCATTCATACGCAAGCATTTTGCGCAGTGATACGCCACTGACAACCTTAACCCTTTAAAGAGGAGTCCGCAGCATATGCAGTCACTCTTGTTACCAGAACGTATAGATTTTATTGTTATTCAAAACTAAATATTTCAGTAACTAGTCACTGAAATGACACACATTTTGGGTTCCTTTCTCGACAATTAAATAATATCTATATAAACATGTAGAAACATTTATAAAAACGAGGCATTGTAGTACAATTTATATTGTTATTTCTGGTGGACCTTAAGGTACCATCCGTCGTTAAAGGGTTAATGTGGGACTTGACATGGTTATAAATTGGAAGAACTTCTGCTCAGAAGTGTGTGAGCACTGGATGGACAATCAACAACCTATCGGGGGGCCCGGGATAGTTGTCGAGGTGGATGAAAGCAAATTTGGTAAATCAAAATATGGTCGTGGCCGTCAAATGACTAGAGTATGGGTTTTGGAAGGTATCGAGACAGTTTCGATGCGAAAATTTATTGTGCCCGTCCCAGACAGAACAGCAGACACGCTCATACCTCTCATCGAACGCTACGTCCTTCCAGGCAGTATCATCCACACCGATTGTTGGAGGGCCTACAGCAACTTGGGGGAATGAGGTTTTATTCATCGCACCATGAACCACAGCAAGAACTTCGTAGATCCTTCCACGGGCGTATATACACAAAATATCGAATGCCTGTGGAAGGACATGAAGAGTTGGGCCCCCCGCGTGGGCAATAAACAACGCCACTATCACCAGTATTTCGCCAGGTACATCTTTCAATCTCAGCACCCTAACAAGAACACCATCCTTCACCACTTTTTACTGCAAGTCGCCTCTCTCTACCCGCCACCCTCCCATAATTAATGTAAGTGTACTGATAATATTTCAGTTAATTCCTATTAAACCATCGGAAACTCAGTCCGACTGGGATGTCATCTAGGCCTAGGTTAGGTTAGTGGTACGATTTACCTTACCGGGTCCCGAATTCATTATGTGGTACCCATGCCCGGTTAGGTCACCTGTATGCAGGGACTGGACCCAGCTATGTGCGGCTGCACAGGGCCCCCATCAATTAGAGGGCCCCTCCAAAATTCATTTGTTCTTCGTATTTTTAGTTGCTATAGCATCACCAAACTTATAAAAACGACACAAAACCACATAAAAGAATGTAAATAAGCAGCATAAATAAACGTGTATTATTATATTTATATTTGTAGATTACTTTTTGCCAGTGTGTGTTCAGAACTGTCACTGTTAAAATTCTTTTCGTTTAATTTTTTCGTCTCTATGTACGTAATGTGGCGTGTGCGCGGCATATACATCATCATCATCAGTTTTTCTGTTCGGGTATCAATCTATTTTTTGTGACTATATTTTTTTGGTTATTATACGACATATATCAATTATATCTAATACATCAACTCTCTATTACATGATCAGTTTATTGATCATAATATCGAGACATAAATAAATGTGACCATCCGTCACCTCAGCGGCGCCTCATGTAGTATTGCCATAGAGACGTCATGCGAAAATTTAAAACCGTGATCTGTAGCCACCGCCCACCAGCCAGTTGGCAAGCAACTGTTTTATGGAAAGGCATGTTTCTCTCTCAAGTTTGAGCATAATCCATTAGTTTGATATATTTTCCTACGTAGCTTTACCCATTTATGCCTAGCATCCTTTATATAGTCCACCAAAAAAAATATTCATAGAAAATTGAATATAAAGAAAACGAAATATTAACCACTGACTGTTTCAGAAGCCCTTCAGTGATAAAAGGCAGTATTGTTTATGACCTTCAGCTGATAGGTTGGGTCTAACAGCTTAACAAACTTGACCAATTTTCGTGTTTTTATTTTTGCACATGGCGTCTTCAAGCAAGTAATTATTTTAATAATTAGAAATTACTTGATATTTTTTTTAATGTTTATTCCAATCATAATGCCTCAACTTCAACCTATAAGAGTTTCATAATCAAAATATAAACTTTGTTCGAGTAATTAGCATTTAAAAAATGGTGTTTGTGTCGGAGATGCTTTCATATTTTTGGATGTAATTATTTCAAGGATGGTACAATAGAAGTTGCTCGTTTATAACAAATGAAATTGGTGTGTTATTCTTAATTATTAGAATAAGAACATAGAACAGAACAGCAAGTGCTTTGTTGCCTTTGTATACAGACTTTCTTTCAAAATTACTCAAGTAGCATAATGTTTTATCTATAATTTCCTTGGAATATTTATTGATAATAATTCATATAACTGATCGAGGCTGTTCCTATTAAAGATTGGTAGGCTATAATCTCTGTTTTATTTTTTCTTTCAGATATTGCTGTTGTGCCCCAATACCAACCAGTCTAGCTAACTGCAGTGGCAGAGCAAATGAAATTGTCTTATCCATCAGGTGCAGAGAAAAGAAAGAAAAGAAAAGTGAGGATGGAAAAATAGCAAAGGAAAAAGGTGTGTGGTTATTTATTATTATTAAATATACTCAGTGATGGATTGAATTTATATGAATCCATGTTATATCTTTCAGGGGCATTACTCAAGTATTTTGGAACGACTTCATCAGTTGAACCACAGCCGTCTTCTTCCTCCACTGATGTCACTGCTGCTGAGGGAGCATCAGCACAAGTACCAGGGCCGTCTTCTTCCTCCACTGATGTCACTGCTGCTGAGGGAGCATCAGCACGGGTACCAGAGCCGTCTTCACCCTCCACTGATCTTCCACCTTTCTCATCTCAATACTCTAATTTAGCTCAACCATTTGATCCAGCTGACTGGCCATCTGTTTTGTCACATGAAATCAGGACAGATTTGGTCAGCAGAGGGCCATTTTTGGTTAGTCCTGAATTCACATTTCCTAAAAGAGGAGATGGTAGAAGCTTTAACCAGGGCTGTGGAGTCGGTGATAAAATTTGCCGACTCCAACTCCGACTCCAAAAATTTTAACATTCCGACTCCGACTCCAGAAATCTGACTTGTATAATTACGACTACGACTCCGATGGAATGTTAAGGCCAAATTGATTACGATTAGCTTCATTAGGCCAATGGAGATTCATAAACAAGGCATTTCGTCACCACCACATGACTCATCAGGTTACTTAGTGGCTGTAACTATGCCTTAATGGCCTTTTTTCTCTTTATTCAAAAATTACAATAAATCCCAAAATACAAACTGATTGAAACTTAAGCAAAATAAGATTATTATTGGTTTAGCAAATTAATAAGATGTTTTTGTATTATTATAAACATCCGTAACAGAATGTACTAACCTAAACTGAATTTGTTCTTAAAAAAAGGATCGCTTCCATTAAATCTTCTTTCAGTGATGCTTATCAAAATTATCAAATTGAAATCTAAAAATCTGAAGAAGATTTAGGGTTGCTAGTACAAAATTTTTAAATTTCCTTATTATTAATTATGTTAATTAATTAATTATAAGCAACTATATTTATATATTATATATTATTTATATATTATATTATATATTAAAACATTAAGTTAAATCTATTTTATTCATAAAATTGAGCTAGGCCTAGGCCTAGGCTGCTATGGTTATAATTGAAGGATTTGCACCGACTCCATCCAACTATGCACTTCCGACTCCACTCCACTCAAAATTGACCGACTCCACAGCCCTGGCTTTAACATTCACCACAGGTATAGGACATTAATCAATGGGGAGAAAATTAAGCGGAGTTGGCTTCTCTATTCAAGAAAAAACAATGCAGTCTATTGCTTCTGTTGTAAATTGTTTTCAAAAAAGACCAAGTTGATCACAGAAGGACTGTCAGACTGGATCCATTTAGGTACATTATTGAAAAGCTATGAAAATAACCCAGAACACACTAAGAACATGGTAATATGGAAAGAGCTTGACCTGCGTCTTAAGAAGGGGAAGACCATTGACCAGGTAGAAGTGTCTCTTGCAGAAGCCGAGAGGAAGCGTTGGAGGGGAAGTACTCACTCGTTTAGTTTGCATCAAGTCTTTAGCAGAGAGAAACCTAGGGTTTAGGGGTTCTGTTGGCAAATTGCACCATCAAAGCAATGGCAACTTCCTAAAAGAGGTAGAACTTCATGCCAATTTTGATCCAGTAATGAAACAGCATATCAGCCGGGTGGAAAGTGGAGTGGGTACTCATGCTACCTATTTAGGCAAAACTATTCAAAATGAGCTGATTACCTCCATCAGTGACAAAATAGTTGAGAAAATGGTGACAGAAATTAAGCAGTTCAAATACTATGCCATTATTTTGGATTGTACTCCTGACCGGAGCCACCAAACAAATGTCAGTTATCATCAGAACTGTCAAACTAGAAGAAACACCAGAAGGAATCCCACTCTCTGGGATTCCTTGTGGCATCAGAAACAACAGGTCTCGGTTTGTCCTCTCTCATTTTCAAAAGGCTTGAGGAGCTAAACTTACCATTCAATGATTGCAGAGGGCAGTCCTACGACAATGGAGTTAATAGGAAGGGAAAGAATAAGGGTGTTCAAGCAAGGCTCCTAGAAGAAAACCCTCGTGCACTTTATGTACCTTGTGGGTAGTGATGGGCATCGATACATGAAAATCGCTAAAGCGATACCGATACATCGATACATGAAGAACGTCTTAGGCGATACCGATACGCCGATACTTTCTAGATGTCTTAAGCGATACCGATACATGCATCGCCGGTACATTTTTATAATTATTCATTTAATATGTAGGTATTAGATATTATTGTTTATACTAGTAATTTGTATGCACTAAGTAAAATCAACGACATTTTAATGGGTTTTATAGATGAAAATAAAAACAATTGCTTTATTTAATGAAAGTATGTTTTAATTTTGTAGGATACATGAATGACTGAAAATATTACACTAACAATTAAAAGTAATTACTATTACCCTTCAAAAATACCAGCTGGCTAAACATCTGGTCAGACAGTCTATTCCTTTTTGGAGCGTGAATGTGACCAGACAAACTAAACAACCGTTCTACAGGAGCAGAGGATGGTAGTGGTGTGTTATACTTCAAGAAGACCCGTAGAATTCCTGGGTACTGCCTCAGAGATTGGAGAGAATGACTTCCGTCACCCAGATACTGTAAAACTTCCATCTCAGTGGAATCTTGGGTTGCAGACACATTAGTGGAAGCAGACTCATAACAGAAGAAATCATCTGCACTTCCGTCAGATGCAGCATCACTTAGTTGTTGCTAGGGGGTCTGCTCGCTGAGGCTCTTTACAGCATTAACCAACATTTCTTGAACCCTCTTTTTGACAATGTTAGTATTAAATTTGCCTTTTATTGTCATCCACTTTAACTTGAACAGAGGGTTTGAAGACGATGCCAGTATTGCTGCTTTACACTCATGCGACGCATCAAGGCACAGAAACTTTTCAAACCGCTTAGTGAACCCTACTGTGACTGCATTGAGAAGTGGCTGACAATGACGCAATGCCTCAGAATTCAAACGCTCTAGCTTCTTCTCTACAGCTAACAATGTCGGAAGCGTTTCTATATTATGGTTAATTAATCTCAATAACACAAGTACAAACGTGTTTAAACGTTGCGCCGTACTGTGTGACGTGACCAGTAGAGTAGTACTGTCATTAAATAAATATTTATTATTATTATTATTTATGTATATTCATAAATATAACTCAGTAGTGTCATATTATAACATCTATTTAAATATTTAGAAATTCTTATTAATGTATCGATGTATCGATTTTTTTCGATACATTTAAGAAAATTGACCTTAGCGATACCGATAAATCGATACTTTTGTCAAGTAGCTAAAGCGATACCGATACAAAAGTATCGATCGATACGTATCGAGATACTGACCATCACTGTTTGTGGGTCACATACCTTGAACCTTGCAGTGGCTGATGCAGCCAAAAGCTCCATAGATGCCACAAGCTTCTTCGGATATGAACAAAAAGTATACAATTTGTTCTCAGCAGCACCTCAACGATGGACTATTTTGAAACAGTATGTCAGTATCACTCTAAAGTCCTGGAGTGAAACGAGGTGGGAAAGCCGACAAGTATTGAGCCTTCGCGTTATCAGGCCTCTATGATAAGGGAGGCATTGTTGGAGGTCAGGAAAAAGGCAACAGATGCTACAACAAAAATTGAGGCACAATCTTTAGCAGAGGAGGTGGGGTCATTTAGATTTCAGATTTGCACTGTAGTATGGTATGATATCCTCTCCAAAATCAACAGTGTCAGCAAGCTCCTACAATCTGCCGAGATACAACTGGACATGGCAGTTAACCTCCTAGAGAAGACTAAAGCAGTTTTCATAACATACAGAGATAATGGTTTTGCTGGAGCACAAGCCACTGCAAAAGAGATAGACGAAGATATGTATGTGGAGGCTGTCCTCAAAGAGAAGAGGATGAGAAGCACAAAGAGACACACTGCTTATGAATCTCCAGATGAACCCATAAACGATGCAATGAAGTGGATGAAATTTACGTTTTTCAATGTGATGGTCGACTCAACCATTGGATCTTTAGATGACAGATTCAAAACACTAGGGGAAGTAAGAAGTAAGTTTGGAGTGTCGCTTAACTTTCCAAATATGATCAGAGAGGCAGTGACAGAGGAGTGTGAAAAACTTTGGAAAACATTAAGCTGTAGAGAGGAAACTGATATTGATGGGAGGGATCTGGCCACTGAAATTGGGAACCTTCCAAATTTGCCGAAAGAGTTGAAAGACAACATGACAGCACTTGGACTCCTAAGTTACTTCATCAAAAGCAGTTGAAAGAAATCTATCCCAATCTTTGGATAGCACTTCGGATTGCTTGCACTCTCCCAGTGACAATGGCATCAGCAGAAAGAAGCTCTTCAAAACTAAAGCTTATAAAGACCTATCTTAGATCCACAATGGCACAAGATCGCCTCAGTGGACTCGCTATCATCAGTATTAATCAAGAGATTAGCAGGCAGCTGTCTTATGATAGTGTTATTGAAGATTTTGCCTCGAGAAAATCAAGGAGGTA
>JAJOZX010000457.1:0-140000 GCA_023014485.1 Bathynomus jamesi | reverse complement strand
GTGGTGCACCCCTTCCCTTGATGCCATAAGCACGGGCTTATTTTGCTTAATGGTTAATCCGGCCCTGCCCCCAGTACTACCTTCGCGGACCCCAGGTTGGGAACCACTGTTCTATACAAGCGTCGTTCTTTACGTGTGTATATATATATATATATCGTAATGAGAATGTTCTATACAAGTGTCGTTCTTTACGTTATTTATACTGCGTGTTCTTTGCAGTGTGTATATATATATATATATAATATATATATATATTATATATATATATATATGTCATTCCACGTCAAGTTCTAACTTTGCTCACAGATTCCTTTAAGCCTTAAAGGAAGTTCTGCAATGTTTTAGTTCCATATCTCTTGTGGTTCTGTCACGGGCTACTTTGCCCATCACATTGAGCACCAAATTATTTGTGCCATTTTTAGCTATTCAGCATTCCACAGTAACAAATTCTTCTGCTCTGAAAATTTGCTCCTAGGGTCAAAATTTACTGTAGACTTCAAAACTCACATTACCAGACTCATACTAGAGCTCTAGGAAGTATAGATTTTCCATAAAATATCCCCAAAGTAGGCTTCAAATTACATTTTGATTCCTGGGAAGCCGCATTTAGAAAATTATTGCTCTAGATCTACTTGACTCTGTGAGCTTTTGTTAGAAACCAAGAAAGTACTGCCCATATGCTACAAAATGTTTCAATCTGGATCTTCCTACCTGTTCTAGTTGCTGAGATATAAGGCATCAAAAATGGCCAAAATTAATTTATGTGACAAAAACGTCCCATCTTTAAAGCTTAAAATGATCATGTGGGACAGCTCGCACCATACTCTAACAAAAACCAATGAAAAGAGCATGTCCTGAAATACTAGGGCCTAGTTTTTTATTTTGGTGTCTTGCTTTTTTGTGGGTCTAGTAGAGCTTTGAAATTTTGTTGTGTGTGATGTTTCTAGCATTATATTTGTTAATTTATTTGCACTCCTGCATTGGTGCATGGTGGCTAAGCCACTGCCAATTTCTCTAATTGATAACTATTAAAGATAAAGATAATTTATTAATACAATGGAGTCTGTTTCAGTTTTTCGAGAAATTAGCAACCCCATCGCCAAGGGGACATGCCTGATAGCTGTGCAGGTCCAGCCACAGGTCCCACCCACCCACCAACTCATCTTTCCTTGACTTTCTAACTGGATCCAGAACTGTGCAACTCCTTTTCAAAGCTTTCAAACAAATTTTCTATAGTAGACAAGGTGTTCCCTGGCAGCATGTACCCTCTTCCTATGGCACTCGGTGTAAGAGCAGGAATAGTTGTCAAGATATGCAGCTCTGGAATCCAACAAGTGTCTTTTCTAGATGGCCACTGAAACTGTCGTGCTGGCCCATGAGAGTGCATAAATGTAATTAATGTATCTTTTTCTTCCTCACAGACTTCACAAATGTTTCAAGCCACCACAAGTCATCATAAATGCATGCCACATATTGGCCTGGTTGCAGTATCAACTGTCGTTGATCAATGTCACTGTATATTCCAACATTGGCCACAAAATAAAATGTAGATCTTGAAACTCAGCTAACTTGAATCTGTTTATCATTTACTGGAACAAAATGATGATTTTCTCGAGTTCCAGCTACTGTATGCCCATGATTAAATCTTATTTCCTGTGCTTCTCTCTCTGCTTCTATTTCATCAGTTGAAACAAAAAAGAATGTAATTCCATGCACATCTTTTTGGCAAAATTCAGAGAGATCGGTAGGTGTGAGAATCTGACCAGTTACTGGTCTTTGCAAGCTGGCATGAGCTGCCAATCTTTTCACAGTGCCCCCTACACCATCACATGCTGATTTTCCATGGCTGGTAGCAAAAATGTTCCATTCTGCTGTTATCCCACCAAAATCTTTGATGTGCCAACAAAAGTTCATGAAATTTTTGTAGTTTTTATACTAGCCTGCAGCACCATCACTCAAGTAATGAATGTGCTTGATTACTTCAAAAATTTCTTTCAGAAATCCAATCAACTTCTTCAGAAAGACGTACTGCAACAGTATCATGTTTCAGACAGTCAATGATGACACAAAAACATTCACTCATCTGAAACTTTGTGATACATTACAAAAGGATGCAGTGTTGCTTGGCTGTTGTCCCAGTGAAAACCTTGCACTGCATCTTGTACCACAAAAGAATAGTTCTCTGTGAAATCCATTAAGATTATTGCTTCTTCAGGTTTTATTTCCTCCTTTAGGGACTTCAGGTGAGCACTTTGGTGATTTGAAACGTAATGATGACGACAAAGGAAGATAATTTTTTAAGTCATTTCTGTGATAAAATCCTCTACTGACAACTGTTTCATAATCAAGGTGTCCCTGTCAGTGTGAACCCATTGTTTATATTCAATCATTTCTGCTTGTTCTGTAAAAATATCTGGAAGGTGATCTTCTAGTGCTGGTGCTCCAGGGCACAGTTCACACTGTTGTAGCATACAGTCTTTTGACTCCAAATTCCACACACATTTTTGCATCAGCATTTTGTAATCCTCATGAATATCAGCTCCAGCCAACATCAGTTTCACATTTTGGTGAATTGTTCATACACAAACACTGTGTACCCCTGCTACACCAACTGTCACACACCACTTTGGTCAAAGTTCACAGAACTTAGAGAAGCCAATTTCAGGGCCATTTCGATCTTTGTAAGCAATGTACATTTCTTTCAAATTGCTGAGCAGCAGTCTTTTTTGTTTTTGAAGCTTTTTTCCATCAAACCTGACAGACACCCAATCTTTCTTCCCTGGGCACATCTGGCTGAATTCATCATCTTCATAAAACTTTTGAACTTTTACTACTACTTCCTCAGGCAGTGTTTTTCCTTTCTTTTTTCCTGGTATTGCAAGAATACCTGACTCTGCTTTCAACTTCCTGGCTGTTTTAACCATTCAAAGAGAAACTCCAAATTCTTCTGCTGTTTGTTGTAGACCAGCTGTTAGGCTCCAGAGTTAGAATCTGCAGTTTCCTTTCTTTGTCTGATAATTCCATTTGGCTTTTCAATCCTTCCAACAGTATTTCATAATCTTCACAATTTCTGCACCTCTGCTGACTTGTGCTTCCGTTTCACCCACATCAATCCCTGTAAGAGCTGCCATTTTCTGACCAATAGCTTCTTGTGCTTGTCTTGTCTTTCTTTTGACATATCCTAGAAAATCTCTCTTGCTCACTTTTTGTGGCTTTACAGGGGAAATGTCAAGTGCTGAACAGCTGGTGTCTAACTTCTGCTTTTGTGCTTCTGGTGGATCAAATGATTCACTTGATGATGATGAACTGATTCTTTGTATTTCAGCCTTCTGTTTCTTGCAATCAGGACAAAGTTTCTGTCCAGGCTTGATGTCTTTGCCAGTCTCTTCCTTCAACAGTTGAGCTGTTGCAATGTCAATTGCCTGAAGTGATTTTTTGGGTAATGTTGATTTATGATATTCACATGGGTTGCAACAGTGCTTCTGAAGACTCTCATATCTGGTCAAAAGAAGCTGTTTATGGTGCAAGCATATGCATGCATCTTCCTTAAATTGGACTACTACTATTCCTGTTCAAAGAAAAAGTAGTTATCTTTCCTGAACTGTCAGCTCTGTGAACAGTTTCAAATCACATTTTCTGGAATGTTTTTGTTTTCAGGTGACACTCTGTTCCCTCTTTATTTCCAATAGTACAAGCTTACAGTTTTCTTTCAGTTTCCATGGGTTCTCCCACATGAACACTACTAGTATCTGATGATTTGGCCATTTTCAGTTTTGATCTGAAAACAATAATAGTCATGCATTACATGTTGAACATAAATAAAAATATTATGTATAGCTTAGCACATAGCACCTAGTCCTGCACTATATAATCGGTAATAAGAACAAAAGAAAAAGAAAACGGTGCCAATGAAATAATTATAACGCTAGAAAAATCACACGGAACAAAATTTCAAAGCTCTACTAGA
Organism: Bathynomus jamesi; assembly: GCA_023014485.1. Taxonomy (NCBI): domain Eukaryota; kingdom Metazoa; phylum Arthropoda; class Malacostraca; order Isopoda; family Cirolanidae; genus Bathynomus; species Bathynomus jamesi. Next base: position 136,033 of record JAJOZX010000457.1, on the reverse strand, counting down.
CCTACAAAAAAGCAAGATGCCAAAATAAAAAAACTAGGCCCTAGTATTTCAGGACATGCTCTTTTCACTAGTTTTTGTTAGAGTATGGTGCAAGCTGTCCCACATGATCATTTTGCGCTTTAAAGATGGGGCATTTTTGTCAAATTAATTTTGGCCATTTTTGATGCCTTATATCTCAGAAACTAGAACAGGTATGAAGATCCGGATTAAAACATTTTGAAGCCTATTTGGGGATATTTTATGGAAAATCTATACTTCCTAGAGCTCTAGTAATGTGAGTTTTGAAATCTACAGTAAATTTTGACCCTAGGAGCAAATTTTCAGAGCAGAAGGATTTGTTACTGTGGAATGCTGACTAGCTAAAAATGCACAAATAATTGAGCACTCAATGTGATGGACAAAGTAACCCATGCTCTTGGAGCCCTAGAGACAGAACCACAAGAGATATGGAACTAACACTTTGCAGAACTTCCTTTAAGGCTTAAAGGAATCTGTGAGCAAAGTTAGAACAAAATCTGACATGGTGAGGTGGAGAACTTTTCCAAAATTGGTCCACTTGACGTGGAATGACCCATATATATATTATATATATATACTCCTTCCATTATATATAGATACCAAATTCTTAAATGTTATAGTTTGGCAGTGAACCTTGGTTGTAATTACCGCAGATTTTTTCCTTGGACTGTCCAAGTAGGGGTCAACTGCCTCAGTTGCCTCCCCTTGGCTATGTCCCTGCTCTGAAGTAGATTACTATAACAATGCAGACTGATGCACTACTAAAACTTGTGAGGATTCCTGCAGAAGCTTTGGCTTGTAGGAATTACTCCTGTGATGTAAAACATATAGGTCTCTTAAATAAGTATTACAGTGAGCTTGAACATGCCATTAAGGCTGCGAGTGGTAGTAGTTTTAAAAATAAAAAAATGGGGAAAAATAAATGTCAATCCAGGGAGGGCAGAATACTGTGCTGATTTGTATGATGTAGCAAAAAATGTATTCATGGAATGGGTTGCTATGGGGAAACCTAGGCAGGGGGAACTCTTCCAATTGAAAAATAGAACTCTTGCTAGATTCAAGGGTGTTCTTAGATTTATAAGGAAAAATGAAGAGAATCTCCAACCAGAAAATTAGGCAATAGCAATACTTCCAGTAGGGAATTCTGGAAGGAGGTTAATAAAATTAACAATAGTAATCTTACCTTGCCAAATGTAATAGAGGGTGTACATGGTGCAAAAAACATTGCAGAACTGTGGAAAAATCATTATGAAACCCTATTTAATTGTCTCAGGGGGGAATAGACTAAATATACTGTATGCCTAAATGTAGAACGCTCTGGGGAGCTACTAATTAATGACTCAGAAATCTGGCAGGCTATTCATAAGTTAGATAACAAAAGTTATGGCCTGGATGGCATACAAGCAGAACATTTAAAATGTTGTAGCCCTCGTATAATACCTATGCTTGCAATGTGTTTCACAAGCTGTATGATACATGGGCAATAGCGGACTGGCCATCTAGAGTGCTGGGAGAATTCCCAGTGGGCTGGTCAATCTATGGGCCAGTGAGGGTAACATGAAAAATATAGACAAAAAAAGGAAAGTAAATGATCTCCCATCTCACCATTCCTCCATCAGCGCAGCCGCCACAGCCCATTCCCCCCATTGATGTAAACAAATAAGTTGGCAAAAAGAATGATCTGAATGGTATTTATACATGTTATATTCCTGCATAATACTAAGATAATTTTGACCTGCATCTAGGATAATTTTTTTTCTAGACCTGGCAACCCTATGGACAGTGGAGTATTGGTGTTGCTCGGTCCACTGTGCCTAGATGTTAATTCAGATATTGCTGTTGACAAGCTATGTTTATCAACTAATAAAAACTTGAAAGTGTCCAAATAGTATTATGTTTTTCGATGAAATAAACAACTGAAATATCGCAATGAATGGAGACAGTTTCAAAATGGCAAGTCAACCCAGTCAAAAACGCAAAGGTGGTGGCAAAAAATTAAGAGATAAGAAAGATAGTAGTAGTGCTGCTGGCCATGCCCATGCCGAGCTAGGTAGCACAAGTAAAGTCAGTGCAGATGCTGCTGCTGCTCCTGAAAAATCCCATGCAGGTGAAATTGTGGAAGAGGATAGCATAGCTGAGTGCGAGCTTAGTGCAAGGAAAATTTTTGCATCTGAACCAGTAAGCATGGTATTATATACCAATTTCTATTCACTGGAGTTTTCCTATCCCTTTTCATTATAATCCACTATACTTGATCCGTATAATATTCCTGGTAATGCTAATGGCTTCCAAACTGTTTATTTTTGCTATTATATTTGCTATTGCTACTTTGCTAGCTATATTTGCTAATATAACTAGCAGAGTAAGGTATATTTGCTAGTAAGTTAATAACTTACTAGCAAATAAAAGCTTAATACAAACTCCAAAATACATCTTTCTAGTAGTATTTGACATGCTTTGCTCAAATCTGACTAGGGATGCACCAGATTTACTATTGTACTATCCACAGCTAGATTTGGATTTTCATGATAACTGCTTAAATCCTGGCTGGATAGTGTTATTTGGAATATTTTTTTATGTATCTCAGTTAAAAAATAATGCTTATACATCTTCAACATTTAACTTTTTAGTGGGCCAATGTATTTTACAGTGAGATAAATTGGAGCTATACAGTATGTATATAAAATTTTATATATTAGCAATAGATTTAATCATTTTTAAATCATAGTAAATTTTTTATTAAAATGAAAAAAAATCAGCTGAAAAATCTGACAATAATAATAATTAACTTTATTAATATAAAATTAATAAAATAAATATTATAAATTATAAATAAATAAAAAATAAAAATATTACATTATTAATTATTTTTTATTATTATTAAATAGTTTATTTATTCTTTCATGTGCAGGTTGATGATTGGCCTAGTTCACCTGCAGCAGAAGAAAGAGTCACAGAAAACAAGGATGCCAGAAAACTGAGAAAACTGCTGACACATTAAAGTAATATAGTCCGGTTGCACGGGGTGGGAACCCTGCATTGTTTGTTATAAAGCAAATCTTGACATATTTTGAAAGCTTATACCACCACATTCAAGAATCCATCAGGTGTACACTAGGGGGGGTCAAAATTTTGTATTCTTATTCTACACACTGCTCGGAGTTTCCTTTGGGCCCCTAAACAACAAACTGTAATTACACCACTATGCACCCCCCCTTTTTGTAAATTGAAATGAAATTGAAACCAATTCTTTGAATAAAAAACCTGATAAATGACAAAGATTAAAGTAAATAATGATATAAGTAAAGTTAAAGTTTATATATATATAAAAAATAATAAATCTTTCTCCATATAATACTTAAAGAATCAATTGAAGCAAACTAAAATCAAAATATTCACCTTAAGAAATTTAAAATTGTAAATTACTGACACCACTGGCCTTTCAAATTGGAACACAGGTAGCTTTTTTCTCGACTCCAGTACATTCAAAATTAATTTATGTCCGTTTCCATAACCAATTCTATCTTGTGATGCTTCTGTTACCACATTTACAGCATGTTCTACTCCCTGGCTGTGACAGGGAAAAGGAATAAGCTGAAGTGGTTCATTTTGAACTTTAAGATCATCATCATTTGTCAAATTCTGTAAAATAGGTGGAGGGGTGATGGTTTCATTGTCCCAGTTGATCATGTTAGTATAATCATCTGCTTCAAAGTTCAGTGTTTTTGACAACTTAAAATTTCTCACATTGGTGCTCCTAGTTCTTGCTCGAATGATGTGCTGAAGAGCCAGCTCTCTGACCTCTCTTCTTGTGTCTGTTATCATTGAGAGTAAGATATTCTCTGGGTGGGCAAAATAGGCAATGCTTTTTATCTAAGCCTTTAAGCAAGTGCTGATATACCAAAAATTAGATGCTCCCTCATTTGCCTTTGGATGAGACTTTATCCAAAACAGTGGTATCATGGGCCACAACCCCAATACTCCCAAATGCAGCAGCCCAACCAATAACACCAAACAGGAACCAACATCGTCAGGAAATGACCATCATTTAGGACAGGGGTGGGCAACCTTTTTAAGTGAGCGTGCCAAAATCATCAAATCTTTGATGCAAAAGTTAATCTTTACCATTTTTTTAGCAGAAAACATTAAGTTAAAATATAAAACTCAGCGAAGAATTTGGATATTTATTTATTTTAATTTTTTTTAAGGTGAGCCCGGGGAATCGCGTGCCGGAAAAAAGTCGTTGGCGTGCCACATTTGGCACGCTTGCCAAGGGTTGCCCACGCCTGATTTAGGAGAATCGAACACGAAGATTAGAAACCCGGTAAATGTATTATACACAAATATACAAGGCCTCTATATGGACCATGCAGACTGCAAATTACAATACTTGCAAAATTTAGCTACAGAAACCAGCATAGATATCATATGCCTAACGGAAACACACTTACATAAGTGCGAAAAAGGCTGCGAAAACTGCATTGAGAATACTGAAATAGCATTGCTGGACAACAACATATACAGAGCAGATAGAGTGGCTAGATGAGGAGGAGGGTGTTGTATCTACGTAAAAAACACACATGTGAAGTGAGGGTAAAGAAATCAAACAGCACAGTTGAAGTTATTATATTAGAAGTAAAAGAACTGAACCTAACCATTATGAACATCTACAGACCACCAAACACCACAAAAAGTAAATTCCAATTTGCTAGAAAATGTATTAAAATTACTTGAAACTCCAGCCACAAATATTCTAATTTTCGGAGATTTTAATTTCCCATTCATATCATGGAGGAAAAATGATGAAGTTATATATGTTGAGAAGTTTCATGGCAACATTACTAAACATGACAGAACCCAAGCAACAATCCTATTAGATATTATGGAATATTATGCCCTTACCCAGGAAATCTGTGAAGCCACGAGAAAGGAGAATGTTTTGGATTTAATCTGGACAAATAACAATGAGATAATAATAAATAAAAAAGTAATGCACACAAAGTTCTCCAACCATAACCTCATCGATATACAATTGAAGTTAGCACCCAGAGGTCCGAAAACGCATCCTAGAGAGGCAGATGGAATATTTGAAGGCTTAAACATAAATTTAAAGAAACTAAATTTGGAAAACGTAACAAGATTTAAAGGAGGTAAATTGGGAATTGCTACTACACGAGAAGACTCCACAAGAAATACTATGTATAATAGAGACAGAAACCAAACCTATAATACTGAAACATATTCCAGAGAGACAGGAAAGAAAATGTAGCAAGCTTGAGAGGAAAATCAGGACTCTATTCAGGCAACGAAGACAAACCATAAAACATCTCCACAGATGCAGAACTGATGCAGAGAGACTCAAACTAGAGGGGAAACTTGGCAAAATAGAAATGGACCTGAAGCAAACATTCATACATAAGACAAATGAAGAAGAAAAAAACAGAAAACATAAAAAATAATCCAAAATACTTCTACACTTTTGCGAAAAGGAAAATGCAGTGTAAGGAGAGTATTGGACCATTGATAGATGGGGAGGCTGAATACACAAATGACCCAAAAGAAATAAGTGAACTTAAATCTGTGTTTAGCACCCCTAAGTCCAAGATGGAAGTGGAAAACCCAGACGAGTTTTTCAACATTGATACAGATCAACCAAGAACAAATCCTGGCGCAAACCTATTAATGGACTTAGAGTTCACGGAAGGAGCTGTAATTATGGCCTTATCACAGATGCGAGACAATTCAGCACCAGGGCCACACACATGGAGTGCCACATTTCTGAAGAAATGCAAAGCGAGTATCGCAAAAACCACTATACTTACTATGGAGGAAATCACTCGACACAGGGCAAATTCCACTCCCCTTAAAGAACGCGAACATTGCCCCCCCCCCTATTTAAAGGTGGTAACAGAGCAATGCCCAAAAATTATCAGCCAGTGGCTCTCACCTCACACCTTGTAAAGTGTTTTGAACGCATGAGGCAAAACTACCTACTACCTACAAGAAAAAGACATACAACCCAAATCAACATGGCTTCAGGGCAGGTAGATAATGCCTGTCACACAGTGTCACAGCTACTAGACCACAAGGAGAAAATATTAGGGACATTGTGTCAAGGACAAAACATTGATGTAATATTTACTGATTTTGCTAAAGCCTTTGATAAATGTGACCATGGAATCATAGCACACAAACTTAAGGATACAGGAATTACTGGAAAGCTAGGAAGGTGGATATTTAATTTCTTGACGCAAAGAGTGGTGGTAAATGGAGTTACATCGGAAGTCTTGGAAGTCGTGAGCTCTAACCCACAAGGGCAGTATTAGCTCCCTTGCTGTTCATAATAATGATTGCAGATATTGATGCAGATATTAAGGACAGTATTGTATCATGCTTTGCAGATGACACAAAGATATGTAAGGAAATATTGAATGAAGATGACATAAGAAAACTACAAAATGACATTGAAACATTATTCCAGTAGGCAGAAGACAACAATATGAAGTTCAACGAAGAAAAATTCCAACTTCTAAGATATGGTAATAACAAAGAGCTACAGAAAAAAGGGTACAAAACTCTGCAAGCCAAACAGATAACACCAAATCCACAAGTCAGGGATCTTGGAGTAATAATGTCGTCGGATGCAGAATTCAGAGAGCACTATAAAATCAAAATCACAATGGCTAGAAAAATAATGGGAATCATCTGGAGGAGCTTCTGCAGCAGAAAAGCAAGCATCATGCTTAAATTATGGAAGAGTCTAGTCCTACCAATAATTGAGTATTGCTCAGTACTCACAAGCCCACACAGAAAAAGAGACATTGCGAGCATTGAAGCTATACAAAGGACTTTTACGTCTAAGATAGAGGAAACAGAAGGTGAAGACTACTGGTCTCAACTACAATCCCTGGAACTCTACTCTCTTGAAAGAAGGTGCGAGTGGTACACAATAATATACATATGGAAAATACTTGAGGGCTCTGTCCCTAACCTCAGAAATGAAATAGAAACAAACTGGAATGAGAGAAGAGGCAGATTTTGTACAGTCCCAGCTGCAGGGGGACAAGGAGCCATGAAAATGAGGATGGAAAATACCCTCAGAATACGGGGCCCAAAGCTTTTCAATGTCCTTCCAAAAGAAGTGAGGAATCTCCAGCACACCAACCTGAATAACTTCAAGAACCAGCTGGACAGATTCTTGTGCAAAGTCCCTGACCAGCCATGCGTAGTTGGCTATGAGGGCAGAAGGCGATCAGAGAGCAATTCCATCCTTCATCAAGTCCCGCAAAGGAGGCAGGATGCAATCCTGAACCATCGTTCAAACTCAACAAAACTAAGTAAAAGTAATATGACATATATTAATAAGACAAACTGACATTTCAAATACTAAGGATAGAAATAAAATTAATGCGAAATAGTACATTAATGTCAGAGGTAAGTGGAGCTACAGACACTTTTTCATACCATGAATTCCATAGCTTATTAGACAGAGCAAACTGATGAATAGCTTGGATAATTGGGTTGGTCAATTTTTTTTTTAATTCTTTGCATTTTAATGTATTGAGCATATCTTTTTACCTCCAGAAAGTTCAGGACACAAGGTAGCAAACATTTGTGAAGCTGAGCATCTTTTGGGAGGGGGTTAAATTTATTTAGGAGTCTAAAAGATGTTATACAGCAAATTTAAAGTTCAGCCAGAAACACTTATAATTCACCCAGAGTTGCTGTCTATATTACTGCACAAAGTACGAAAGAGTGTCTTTAGCTTCACTTGTACAGAACCGTAAGTTCTTATAGTCATATTCACTTCAGCAGTCTTCAATATTATTTTTTTTTATATCAGAGTCAGCACTCGAGGAACTGGTGACAATTTGACAAATACTTAAATTTTTGTCCTTCCTCTATTGCTTCACCTCTCATTTTTAAACTAATATCAGCTGGCTGATTAGAGCTTTTAGGATGAAATTGAATAACCTTAGTTTTTGTAACATTAAAAAGAATATCATTTAGAAGCCAATCCAGACCTTTAAAAGAAGGACTTATTAACACCATATCATGAGCACAGACTATCCTTCTGTTATCTATACAACATCCAACTGTTGCCTCATGAAGTGAAGCAATCAATCCATCAACATACACACTAAACAGCAGAGGAGAGAGCAAGGAGCCTTGCCTTACCCAACAAAAGGAACCAAAACATTCGTTTAGTACATTGCCCCACCTAACTGTAAAAGATTGGTGGGAATACCAAAATTTCAATAAATTTAATATGTACAGGAACTTTCCTCTCATCATTTTTTAAAATATGAGCATAGTCAGAAAAAAAAGTCCACACAGCATATAATTTTGTAACTAAAGGACCTACATTGATGATGTTCATATCAGGTGAATTCGTCAATCATTGTTGGCAACACCACGTTGATTCAGCTGCCATCTACTATAGATTGGTTATACGAGTCAGTTAAACATGGCGGCTCAACTGAACAGTGCCCTGCCCTACAGAGCAGTCCAAGACATTTACGTTTAATGGCTGCTCATAAATGTTCCAGTGTTGAACAATATGCAGCTGCATTGATTGTTGTGCCTTTTTGCATAAAGTCTGTGAGCAAAATGCCTTTGTGATCCCAAAACACGGTAACCATCACTTTGCCAGCAGACCTCAATCTTGAACTTATTTGGTTGCGGGGACCCAGTGTGTTTCCATTCCATGCTGGCATGTTTTGTTTCTGGAGTACAGTGAACCCATGTCTTGTCCCCTGTGACAATGTGCTCAAGAAATTTTCCACAACTGACACACTCGGAATATCATTGCAGAAATGACAGGGCACTGTTCCAGTTGAGCCGCCATGTTCAACTGACTCTCATAACCAATGTATGGTAGATGGCAGCCAAATCGACATGCAGTGTTGCCAACAATGATTAACGAATTCACCTGGTACAAACATACTCAATGTAAATCCTTTAGTTACAAAATTATACGCCACGTAAACTTATTTTCTGACTGCCCCTCATAGAATACTGTGGTTGACTATCATGCGCCTTACATATATCTAGGAACCAACTATAAATAGTTGAATTGTTGAATTAATAATAATAATAATATAAATATATATAAATTCATACATACATTAGAAATATTTCCTGTGATTCTGGACTTTTGAAACACCCTGTACATCTAACTTCCATTGCTGTCAAAAGACATTCCAATTGGCATTTAGACAAACAGCCTTGCTCATGTACTTATTTTGTATTTATTATTATTCTTTTCTAGTTTAATTATAATATGAAATGTTTTGATGTTTCTTTCTTTCCAGAAGATTTATTGATTAAAATGAACCTTGTTAATGTTAAGTTGTTCTAGATCTGTTATTATTCCTTGATTTGAGAAAGGCACTGACAACATTTTATCAAATTGAAACCCCTTTTACGACAAAAAGTACAAAAAGATAATCATAAGAAAACTCTAGCAAATTCTACAGTAAAAATTAAGGTTAAATTGTTATTTTGTGTGATTATGCTAATATTCAGTTGAAAGTTATCCTTATCAGGACTATTCCTCCCACAGGGTTATTTTATTTAAGTCATCTTTCCTTGTGAAGCTGGAAGAGTTTGACACCTTCCCTTATCCATGTCTGTATTTTTATATTAAACTACTAGCAAAGCATCCCATTTACTAGAGAACTACCTTGAAGTTTGACTTTGATAGGTAATACACCACCTTTCTGTATCACTGAATTGTAATTCACACAGTTCAATAACTATATACTTAACAATACTAAATATTTGTAAATATTTAAAAACTACTGAAAATTGATTTACATAAACTATTTTTATAAAAATATGAATTATTTTGGTGTAATTGTGGTTTATCTTTTCTTTTTCCTTCACTCTCTCTCAGTCCTAACATCAATACCTGCATTCTTTAAAGACAATAAATTGGTGCCTATCAGTATTGATGCTGCTCTCTGTAACAGCAATTCAGGCTTTTGCACATCTGTGTTATGGGACTTCTGGGGGTAGGATGCCACCCCAATATGTCATGATCTGGCCCATCCAGGAAAGCCCCCCCCCCCAAACCATCCGACATTTGTGATTGTTTAGTTTTTACTTGTATTTACTCATTTTTAATTTAATTTTGCTTTATTAGAAACATGAAAAAAAAAATAAAATAATGTGGGTATTGATACATCCATGGTCTGTGGAGCATACAGGGTATTCTGCTGCCCAATTACCCATCCTGTTTGAGGAATTTCTGTATTTTAACAAGAGTACATGTCAGAATGTTCCAAAACAAAAATTTCTTGAAATTTTATTTACATGCAGTTACATTCAATACACAGCAATTTACAAACATAAACAATCTTTTTTTTTCAGCAATTTACAAACATAAACAATCTTTTTTTTCTGCAGGAATTCCATCAAAATTTTACTCATAATCCCTGCTTATTTTCAGTCTTACTCAGTTTAAAAGCTTCTTTGGAAAAGTCCATGACTTATAAACAGAGCCACCACAAAAAACAAGCAAAGATTTTAAAACAATCCTGACACAATAATCACATTTTATAACTATCTTGTTTTTAGGGTTTTCTTGATTAATTTTAAATTCAGAGTTCTTGTTGAATCATAATACAATCCGTGATACTCTTCAAAATGATCCAAAATATGAAAAATTGAATAATTCAATTAAAAAGCATATGCAATTGGAGGAGGCACTTCTGGTTTGCACAATGTAACCACTGCATCAGCTAACTTTTTCACAATGGGGAGTAAACTTTCATTATGGCTGTTAACTTCATTTATGACATTTTTCCAGTTATACTTATTTTGGTCTAGCTGATCTTTTCATATTTCAGTCTCTATTTAACACCTTTCCTCTTCATAGCCTGCAATTGATCTGTCACATGGTATCTAACTTTGACTGAGACACTTTGCATTATCTCTTACTATGATGTCAAAATCCAGCCAACATCTGGCCACACTTATACTTCTCAGTATCTCATAGTCATAAAATCAACACAGCTTCAATCTCTTCTATGTGATGCAACTCATGCTTCTACTGAACCTCTCTCTCTTCTGATTTTGTAACTCTTGCACTAAACATTTGTACATTTTTTCCTTCCCAACCCACTTTCTATTCTAAAACAACGAGAGTTTATTTTCCAGGATTAACCTTAGAGATTTTTTGAATACATCCCAGTGACAGGCAGAGAACAATAGTATACTGTACTGTAAGATCTCCCTAACACTTTTCAGATGTTATCCTAAGAAACAGTTGGTTAAAGTATCCTCTCAATTTTTTCTTATTGTTCCAACCACTATTGGGATAATCTTAGGTTCAAACATTCCACATTGTCCACACTTCATATTTTAATCATTGATATTTTAATATTTTCCCCCTTTCATAATTTGTAACATACCATCCCCTGGGAATCCAACTTCCATCAGGAAATACTTTCCTTTTCTCTCACTACTGCATTTGGTCTACATCATGGGTCGGGGAACGTTTTTGGGTATTACCCAAAAATCTATTTGAGTAACATGAAATTACCCCCAGACTTCAAAGTAAACAAAAACAAGCCAATTGCTCTTAAAATTGTTGCATATGGTGTCTCTCATACCGCACGCATTACCCCCAAAATGTTTAAATGTACCCCATTTGGGGTAATTTACCCCTGTTCGCCAACCACTGGTCTACATGGTTTAATGTATGAGTTTTTGGACAGTTTTTCCAATTAGTTTCATAATCACATTTAAACATTTTTGCATGCTTTTTTTTTTCTTTTTGTTATTTCCCTTCCACTCCAGCTGGAGAGAATTTCTTACTTCCAGAGTTAAACCTTAACCCTAAAGAATTTTTAGGTACAGCCTAGTACTAGACATAAGATAGATGCTGTATCATAGTATCTCCCCTACAATTTCTCCAGATGTTATACTTATGGGCAGTTGGTCAAGTAACTCCACTGTAGATTTCTTTACTACCCCTGTTGCTCCCACCACTATTAGGATGATCTCAGGTTCTACATTCCACATTCTCTGCATTTCATATTCAAGTCTCTGGTATTTCAAGACCTATTTCCTTTCATAGTTAGCCACATTCCAGTCTACTGGGACTCTTACTTCCACCAAGTGGCATTTGTCACCCTCCTTTTCTCTCACTACTATATCTGGCCTGCATCCTGATACCAGTTGGTATCTCATAATCATATAGGAGCAGCACTTCATCATTGTCTTCTATTCCTTGTGGAATATATTCCCAATACTTTTCTGTTTCTAGCCCTATTTCATATTTCTTACACAGCTTCAAGCGGATTAGAGCTTGCAGACTGCTTTGTGTCTGTCTGTGTAGTTTCCTCTGTGAACAAGTATTTCGCATCCAGATAGTATGTGACTCAGTCTCTGGGCTCTTTGAGCAGTCTGCACATCTCAGTTTCATTTTTATCCTCAATATTTCTTTTGAACCATTTTGTCTGTAATGCTTGGTCTTGTGCTGCCACCACCAGACATTCATCTTCTGGTCTCAGTGACCCTCTTATGTACTTATGTTCTTTTTAGCACCACCTCTTTGTATACTTTGCTGAATTTGTGCTCTTCCTAGTTCTCCTTTTCTTCTGATCTTTTCCTGTTATACCTCCTTTTTATGGTGCTTATCTTTCCCATGAGAAGTTTATTTGCAATGTCTTCAAGCTGTTCAGGTCTTATGCCAGTGTCCACTAGATAATCACTTGCCTTCTTTGAAAGTGATGATGTTTGAGGCTTTTCACATTCATGTTCTCTTACAGATCTGACTAGCCTTCCTTCTCCTTCCTTTATGTACTGTGCTAATCCTATTGTTGTGGCTTTGTGCATTTGGTCTATTAGCGCAAGCCCTAATCCACCAACCCTCCTTGGCAGGTTAGCCTTGGTGTGCATTGGTTTTTATATATGATCTTTGCCCATGGAGCATTTTTCTGGTGATTGTATCCAGTTTGTTGATTTCCAGCTGGGTCCAACTGATTATGCCAAAACTGTATGACAGTATGGGTACTGCCAGTGAGTTCATGGATAGGATCTTATTTTTACTGTTTAGGTGGGATTTTAGGATGAGTTTTATTCTTTTTAAATATTCTCTGCAGTGTCTTTCTTTCATGATGCATTTTCAATCTTTTCCGATTCTTCCATTCCCAGATATTTATATGTAGCCTCTTGCTCTAGTTCTATCATGATATTGTCCACCCTGATGTTTTCTGATTCACACCTTTTGCCTTCCTTTAATGATCCTGATGGTAGGGTGGATCTTATATAGTCTCCACACTTCCTTCACCCAGGAGTGGGGTACACATGTCAGAACATTTCATTGTATGAAGTTTTAAGCTGCTTTTCCAATTAGTTTCAAAATCACATTTAGAACATTTAAACATTTTTGCACCAGAATGGTTTAATAAATGAACTTCAAAGCTACGTTTCTGATTTGTTTCATAACTACACTCGGAACATTTAAACATTTTTACATCAGAATGACTCAATATACATTTTTTCAGATGATGTTCAGAATTTGTTTCATAACTACACTCAGAACATTTAAACATTTTTTCACCAGATTCAGTACCAGAATGACTCAATAAATGCCTTTTTAGATAATAATTTCGATTTGTTTCATAACTACACTCAGAACATTTAAACATTTTTGCATCAGAATGACTCAATAAATGTCTTTTTAGATGATATTTGCGATTTGTTTCATAACTACACTCAGAACATTTAAACATTTTTTCACCAGATTCAGTACTAGAATGACTCAATAAATGTCTTTTTAGATGATGATTTAGATTTGTTTCATAACTACACTCAGAACATTTAAACATTTTTGCATCAGAATGACTCAATAAATGTCTTTTTAGATGATATTTGCGATTTGTTTCATAACTACACTCAGAACATTTAAACATTTTTTCACCAGATTCAGTACCAGAATGACTCAATAAATGTCTTTTTAGATGATGATTTCGATTTGTTTCATAACTACACTCAGAACATTTAAACATTTTTGCATCAGAATGACTCAATAAATGTCTTTTTAGATGATATTTGCGATTTGTTTCATAACTACAATTAGAACATTTAAACATTTCTTCACTATACTCAGAACATATTAACATATGAGTTTTTAGACAGTTTTTCCAATTAGTTTCATAATCACATTCAGAACATTTAAACATTTTTGCACCAGAATGGTCTAATGAATGAACTTTAAAGCTACGTTTCAGATTTGTTTCATAACTGCACTGAGAACATTTAAACATTTTTTCACCAGATTCAGTACCAGAATGACTCAATAAATGTCTGTTCAGACAATCTTTCCGATTTGTTTCATAACTACACTCAGAACATCTAAGCAATTTTGCATCAGAATGACTCAATAAATGTCTTTCTAGATGATATTTCCGATTCGTTTCATAACTACACTGAGAACATATAAACATTTTTACAGAATGACTCAATAAATGTCTTTTTAGATGATATTTCTGATTCGTTTCATAACTACACTGAGAACATTTAAACATTTTTACAGAATGAATCAATAAATGTCTTTTTAGATGATCTTTCCGATTTGTTTTATAACCACAAACAAAGCATTTAAAAATGTTTATTGCATTACCACGCTTATTTTTTTTGTTTGACACTTCCAACTTCCCTGCTTGAGGTGGATCCAATGACAGCCTTTTATCCAATCTTTTACCTTTCAGTTCCCGATTTATTCCAGAAGTGTTTGGCATCAGTGTCTTTTCCTGAAAAAGATTGATATTTATTTTCATTAACTCATATTTATAGGTTGCTGAAAAAAATCATCATAATCAATATTACTATCATTCTGCAATCCTTTATAATAAAATAAAGACTGATTCACTAGACTGTGATCTCTAGCATTCAGTTCTTTGACAAACTACAAAACATTAATGATCATAAAAAACCAAGAGAAAAATCTACCAAACACTACTTCAGCAAAAGAAAATAAATGGAAACAAGAATCTATCAGCACTATGATACACCAAATTAAATTTATAAGACTGTACTAACTACAATTCAGTTTAGGGTTTGCAAGTTTTCTATAAACCAGAACTCTTCCTGTAATTTAAGTTTTTTATTTTTCTTCCAAATAAAAAGGGAGAATACTTGTATAGCCTAATATGTGGAAGTTATCTTTCAAAGGGAATGTTTCCAGCACTATTTTTAAAACCTGTATAACATGTTCTGATGATTATATTTCAACTTAAAGAGCTTAAGGAGTTTTAGAACACATTTAGTATTTCAACACCCAATTTCATTGTGCCAAGCTTCCTCTATTAACATTTATCTTTAATAAGTAGAATGTTAAGAGAAAAACAATAAATATGGTGACTTATACTGTGTTTGGAAGCTGCAAGTAACTGCAATCCAGTCGTGTTCATACCTGGTACATGGGAAAGTAGACCTGTCCTTGTCCTCACCTCTCTACTAGGGGTAGGAATGGGTTGGGCTCTATTTTCTTGTGTGAAAGGAAGGAACACTGTTGGATTGTGGTTACTTGCAGCTTCCAGCATTATACAAGTTCCTGTATTTACTGTGGCCCTTTCTTAATGTACACTGTCAAGATTAACATTGATAGTTCCCCCCAACCTCAATTAGAATTCTTTGATTTTCATACACAAAATACAACCAACAATTCAATGATTAATGTCTCACCTGTCTGAATGAAGGGTTTCCAATACCCTTTAGTTTTTCATCAACACTTTCATCTTCAAAATCATGAAGGGCAAAAGGTTCTTCTTTCACATTCACATCATCCATTATTTCACCTTCAACATGAAAAATCTGGAACTGATAATAATTGATACTTTTTTCACCAATTAAAACAACACATTTTTATTTCAAAATATTTAAAAAACACAATCATATAATTTAAGTTCAAAAAAATATAAAGGTTTAAAATTAATGAAAAAGTCTTTGAAAATTACAGTATTTTGTAAATTAATGAAAGATAAAATGTTTAGTCATTTCATTTATTATTTTAAACTTTCAAGAACAGTACCTAGCCGAAGAACTACTAATAAAAAGTTAAAATTTACCTTATGAAGACACATACTAGGGTCATTCCATGTCAAATCAGACACATAAGGGCAAAAGAAGTGTCAACAATCTCCGATTTTGTTTATACTTAGTACACTTAAGGACCCTTATGAGAAATGTAGATACCCAAAATTTCAGACCTCTGTGATGTCAGGGTGCCGAGATATGAGGTCACAAAAGTTGACCTTTTGACCAGATTTTTTTCAAAATTTAATATATCTAAATTGTCATATCTCGGCTTCTACTGGACCGATTTACTTTATTTTTGTCATTTTAAAGCTTGAAAGGAGTGGTCTTTTGTCTATCTTGAAATATATCCCATAAATGATTCACAAAAAAGTTATAGAAGTTAGAAATATTTGAACTTTAGTAAAAAAAAAAAATACCATCTCCAATTTTTTTTTTTTTAATTTTTTGTCCCAAGATATCTCTATCCAAGCACAATATTGTGTAAAAATTTCATTATTCTCTGGCAAATACTTTAGAAAATATAGCACTTTCAGTGTGACAAATTTAAAAAAAAATATTAAAAAATGACAGAAAATGAAAAATCATTGCTATTCCTATGGAATGATGTGGAGTAACTTTTATTTTTGAAAGTATAGCACTATGACAAATAAAAGAGCTAATTGAGAGCTGTAAATTTGACACGTCCTATTAGGTATACCTATTTTTGTATCTGTTATTTGTATGCAAACATTAACTCCTAGTACAAATAACTGTTTTATGTGTACATGTACTTTCTTTTTTTTCAGATCTTTTAGGAAACTATAAAATAAATCATCTATATGTAATATATTCAGAAATTCCTAGCCAGGTACCTATTCTATTTCAATTAGGAAATTTTGAAATGGATTCGCTTAATTTAAAAAGAAAATGTGCTGATCCTTTCAATGAGCATCAAGGGAAATGGCAAACTAAGCGACTAAGAGTAGTTCCACCTGAAATAATCATAAAGCAGCCTGATCTTCAATTAACTGTAAATCAGACTATGTAATCCATGCAGAATTCTTGTTGATAAAATATTAAAAGAAAATACTGAAAATTCAGACAGTGACTCATCTCATCCCTCTGGCTCTGTCATACCCGAAAGACCACTTGAACTTGTGTCATCAGAGTCAGGCTCAAGTTCAGCGTCACTAACAGTAAATTTTGAATTAGCGACGCTGAATAGTTCATTAAAAGAAATAGGAGAGAGTCTACTTAAACAAAAATTAGATACTCAAAAGGCATATGGACTGAAAAAATTTAAACAAGTTAAAGATACGTTCAAAAGAAAAATAGAAGCTGCTAGTGGGAAAACTATAGTTGAAGAGGAAGAAACATCACAAGAACAAAAGGATTAAAGAAATTTTAGACCAGCTGAAAAAAAAATTTAACAATTCAAGCACTAAAAGAAGTGAAAAAATTAAAATTTTAACAGTTCTGCCCAAAAGCTGGAGTATAAGAAAAATATGCCAAGAATTCAATACTACCAAGCACACCGCATGCATTGCTAAGAAAATGGTAGAAAGTTCTAGAATTTTGTCAGAACCAAATCCAAAATCTGGGAAAGTTCTGGAAATGGGAATAGAAGATTCAGTTAAAAAAATTTATTTAAATGAAAACGTAAGTAGATTAATGTCAGGTAAAAAAGATTTTGCGAGTTATTAACGAACAAGGTCAAAAGGAACATAAACAGAAGCACCTCCTCTGTAACTTAAAAGAGGCACATGAGGCCTTTACAAATAAATACCCAAGGATGAAAATTCGATTTATTAAATTTGCCTCGTTAAGGCCTAAACAATGTAATTGCAGGCGGATCTGGTACACACTCAGTATGCGTTTGTTATCCACCAAAACCTAAAACTTATGTTCATTGGGGCAAAAATTGATAAAATTACAAACCTAAAATCAGTCACATCCACCAATTGTTACTTTCCCTAATGTGCAATCCTCCCTTGCAAGTATATTGCCTAATGGAATGTAATCTCTGTGGTGGTACCACCTATTTAACCAGTCAGCTCCAAACGTTATTCAATGAAAATTATGTTGACAATATTCAATTCAAAAAATGGACCAACACTGATAGGTCAAATTTAGAATTGATGCAGTTGTCTACAGATGATTACATAGAAGAATTTTGTGAAAAATCGAAGCAGTTTCAGGTAATAATAATAATAATAATAATAATTATTTAATAACACTTATTGAACAAATGTATAATTATTACAAAATCATATAAAAATAATATATCTTTATGTTGACAAAATAACCTTATACTAGAATATCATTTGAAAAATCCAATGAAATAAAAGGCTAAATTTTAATTAGTTTTTAACAAAATAATATATCTACAAGCCCTTCTAAATTCTAATTTATATACATACTTTCGGATCCATGATTTCCTAAAAATATGCAATCAAACTACTATCAGGATAAGAAAACATCATTGGAAAACGATGAAGTTTTGGCTGTATGGGACTTCTCAGAAAATTATTCAGCTATTCTCCAAGATGAAGTTCAGTCATTCCATTGGAACAACCAAATGACTACTATTCATCCGTTCATTCTATATTTCAAGGCCCAAGGAAATCTAAAGAACTTAAATTTTGGAATTATTTCATAATGTAATGACCATAATGTTGTCATGGTTCATCTTTTTCAACACCACCTGTGTAAATTTATAGAAGAAAAAATCCCATTCATAAAATTTTTTTATATTTTTCGGATGGATGTGCTGCCCAATACAAAAATTGTAAAAATTTCCTTAACCTTATAAAAAAGGATTTTAATTTTGAGGCAGATTGGAATTTTTTCACTACAAGTCATGGAAAAGGACCATGCAATGGATTGGGGGGGTACTATTAAAAGATTAGCTGCAAAAGCAAGCCTCCAAAGACCATATGATAACCAAATAATAACACCCCGAAATTTGTTTGAATTTGCTAACATTAAAAATATAAATTTTAAGTTTTTAACAATTGAAAACCATCAGAGAGAAGAATTTTTAAAAGACCGAAATTCAAAAGCCAAAACCATTTCCAGAACTAAAATTGCACCATGTGAAACCTGTTTCACTTTCATCAATTACTGTTAAAAGATATTCGGCATCTAATGAGTCAACAATCATAAAAGTAACCGAGGAAGAGGAAATGATATAAATGGTTTTGTTGCTATAGATTATGATGACCACTGGTGGTTATCATATGTTTTGGAAAAATCAACAGAATCCAGAGAGGTGAAGGTGTCATTCTTACACCCTCATGGTCCCAATCCTTCATTTTTCTATCCCCAACATCCAGATATTTTGACAATAAGATTTTCAAGCGTCATCAGAAAAGTCAATGTAATGACAAGAAATGGGAGTATGCACAATTTAGTAAAAGATGACGTACCAAAAGTCTCAATCTCAAAGAATTACTTCAAAGAAAGATAACCTAAAATACCTATTTAGATTTAGAATTTTCAAATTAACAACCCATGCTATATACCAATAATTTATGTAATCACTAGCAATTTGCTTTCATAATTTCTCTTTAATTTCAGATTTAGTCAATAATTTTTCTTTATGTAACAAACTTTAATTATTTTTACAGATTAACAACTACTAAAGGGGATCACAAAACTTTACAAGGCAGCAAGATCTCTTTTCAACTGGGCTGATAAAAATAATATTAAATTCAATTCAAATAAATTCAAACATGTTATTCTTCTAGAATAAATGCTAAAATTACTAGAAAGTACCACACTCAAAACAAATTAGTTTTTATATATGTTTGGAAAATTTTGAAAAATCTCCCCTACATACACAAAAATAGGTACACCTATAGGTGCCAAATTTAAAGCTCCAAATTAGTTATTTTATTTGTCATAATGCTGTATATACAGTGCCCGCGAAAAGTATCCGATCACCCTTGAAATTTGTATTTTTTACATAAAAAACAATGTTTAAATGTATACTAACCTTATATTAGTATTTTGTCATCTGTCCTTTGGTTTGGATGACTTGTTCTAGACGTTTTGGCATGGATTTAATCAAGTTTTGACAAACTTCCACTGATATTTCCTTGCACCATACCTTTTTGATGGCCTCTTGTAATTTTTCGACTGAGCCAGTGTCGTGGCATTCAACCTTATTTTTTATTATTAGCCACAGATTTTCTATCGGATTGAGATCTGGACTATTACCAGGCCAATCCAAAATATCAAATTTATTGTCAGTAATCCATTTTGTCACTATTTTGGCCCTGTGACATGGTGCACCATCATGCATGTATGTTTTTGTCCTTTGGATTGCCATTGCCATTGGAAGTTTATCCTGTAGCATTGCTAAATACCGTGCACCATTCATAGTTGTGTTCTTCGGAAGAAAATATAAGTTTCCACGCCCATAGTAACCGAAACAACCCCAAACCATCACACTTGGAGGGTGTTTCATTGTCTTTAGGGTGTATTTAGGGTCCATCCTATTTGAGCCAATAGGCCAGCGAACCTTTTTTGGACAACTTCTGAATGTCAAAAATGTCGACTCATCGCTAAATAAAACCTTCTTCCAGTCATCAACAGTCCAATGAATATATTTTTTACAAAATGCGACACGTTTTTAACGCATTTTTTCATTAATGAACGGTTTCTTAGCAGCATGGCGAGATGGTAATCCGAGTTCTTTTTGGAGCCGCTCCTGGATAGTTCGTTCAGAAACACCAGATAACAAATTATTCATATTAAATTTTATTTCTTTCGCAGTTATTGTTGGGTTTTTCAATACTAAACGTTTCATAAGTTTGTCTGTTCGCGAATTTGTTTTTCTCGGTCTGCCAAATCGTTTTTTAGGGACTGGCGTGGTTAGGCCACCATTGTTCTTAGCCCGTGAAACCCATAAATTAACGGTACTTTGGGATATGTTTAATTCCTTAGCTATCTGTCTCTGTGATTTCCCACATGCATGCAAAGCAACAATAGCACCTCGACAATCACTCTTAAGTTGTTTTTTAGCACACATTATATATAAATTTTATTTACACCACTTTCTGTAAAAAAAAAAAAATATCAAGAAATTTACACAAACAGTGAAATCTGACAAATTTGAGACACAGCCACCCGCAACGAAGGCTACCAGAACACTAATTTGAGAATGCGTTGGATAGCTCTCATATCAGCGAGCAACCTCAAAGTTACCAGATGTCGCTAGAACAAATAGAAAGTGAATTACGTGTCTCTGAATATCAAGGGAAAATATTGTATTTTCTTGAGTGATCGGATACTTTTCGCGGGCACTGTACTTTAAAAAAAAAAAAGTTACTCCACATCATTTTTCATAGGAATAGCAACAATTTTTCATTTTCTGTCATTTTTTTATATACTTTTTTAAATTAGTCACACTGAAAGTGCTATATTTTCTCAAGTATTTGGCAGAGAATAATGAAATTTTTACACAATGTTGTGCTTGGATAGAGGTACTTTGGGACAAAAAAATTTAAAAATTGGAGATGATATTTTTTTTTTTTTTATTCAAGTTCAAATATTTCCAACTTCTATAACTTTTTTATGAATCATTTATGATATATATATATTAGTGTGGACCAAAATGGGGGGTAAATTATAAAGTTGAAGAAATCCTTGTTCCACATTAATGCCCTTGTTCCTTTGGACCAGATAGACATGTCAGCAAAATTTTGGTCAAATATGAGAATATTTAGGGGTCCTGAGATTTAATGACTTATAAAAATTTTCCAATGAATAAGCACGCTTAGAACATCAATGATCAACTCAACTCTTGAGTTGCAACTTATGAAAAAATTTCTTCTTATTTAAGAAATTTTTGGTGTTAATAGAGTACAAAAACAATCTTAGATCATTATTTCAGAGAAAATTATTAATAAGGAAAACAAAAATTTTGGATAAAATATATTATCCTTAATTGGTCAACTCTAAATTAAAGGCTTTGCCTAATTGGCTTGAACCTTTTAGTTATCCTTTTTATCTCCTAATTTAACTGGTTTATTTTACTATTTCAGAAATTTAATTTTTTAAACTAAAAATGGCTACTCGTTCCAAAACTAAAGTTTGGCTCATTGGCCATTTATATAAAGATATACTTTGTTGCCACTTACCTACAAAACTGCAAGTTTTGCAAAAATATTTCTTCCATCAAAAAGAGGAAAAATTGGGACGAAGAAGATCCATTAATCTTTGCTTAGATGAAGTGATGACCTACTGGGAGAAAGCCAGGATTCCCACAATGCGTAGAGACAGTGCCATCCGAAAGATTGACTCTTTAATAAGCTATGATAAATTGATGAAAAACAGAAAAAGGCCCGAGGAAAAATGCCGTATTGAAGAAGCTATGTTTAAAGATGAAATTAAGGCTGAAATTCTTGATATTGGTCACTCTAATGCCCTTTTGATGATGTCAAATGAAAAAGACAAGCTTTTCTACTTAAGCCAGCAAGAAGATCCTACACAAAGTAGCATGGGTACAGTAGACCAAATTCTTGCAAAAAGAGAGAAAAGAAGGCTTCATCATGAAGAATTAGAGTGTGAAAGAGCCCTCAAAGAGCAGAAGCGATCTAAAAGATCATTCTTGCCTGCCAATAGAGATGATTTCACATCGTCATCATCATCATCATCACCATCAACTAATGACGACAACCTTGAAATGAATTTTCAAGGTCCCTCTGAAGAGCAATTTAAAAAGAAAATGTTGGCTCCTAAAAAGTCAAAGCCTATTGACAAAAATGTTGTAGCAGCCTATGATAGAATGAATCTTTCCAATCGAGATGCAGCTATGTCTTATGCTGTTGTTGCTCAGTCTTTGGGCCATAATTTGGAAAACATTACAGTGTCAAAATCTACTATGCTTCGAACTCGTCAAAAGTTACGCAAGAAATAGCAACAGAATATCAAGAGCAAGCATTTTGTCCTGGAGAGCCTTTAGTTCTTCATTGGGATGGAAAAATGCTCCCAGAGATATCAGGTTAGTTTTTTTGTCTGATTAATTTAGCATATTTATATTTTATCTCTCAGGTGAAAAACTTAGTTGTGGGTCTGGTTTTCACACCTAGGCAATGTGTTATTATCTGGTTGGTTTTAATTAAACATTTTGATAGCTAAATTTCTATTTAATTAGGTTACATGGGGAATAGATCCTGAGTACCAAAGAGGCTGTGCTAGAGTTCATGCCCTTAGAGTGACAAATGACACAGCTGAGCGGGGTGTTGCATTGATTGAAAAATTTAATCAAGCAGTGACAACTAAAGAAGAGGACAAACAATACCTGCTCAAAACAGTTTTCAAGAATCATAAAGAATTTCCAACAAAAAAATAAAGCAGAACTTATGAAAATGAGGAAAAACTAATTTTTTCAGCATTAAAAGGAAAAGTGCAATTTTCTCGGGACCCCTAAAACTTGACGTAGAGGTTTCAAATTTTGTAATTTGATTAAGGTAAGCAAAAGGAATAACATTACTCATGTGGAACAAAGATTTTTAAACCTTCATTTTTTTGGTCTACACTAATATATATATTTCAAGATAGACAAAAGATTCTTGTTTTAAGCTTTAAAATGAGACAAAAATGAAATAAATCGGTCCAGTAGAAGCTGAGATATGACAATTTAGATATATTAAATTTTGAAAAAATCCGGTCAAAAGGTCAACTTTCATGACCTCATATCTCGGCACCGAGGTCACAAAGGTGTGAAATTTTGGGTATCTACATTTCTCATAAGGATCCTTAAGTGTACTAAGTATAAACAAAATCGGAGACAGTTGACATTTTTGGTGTCTGATTTGACATGGAATGACCCATTGGAGAAATCAAAGGAATACTGAATAGTTATATTTCAAAAATATTAATAAAATTTTTATCACAAACCAATAAATTCATTTACAAATGCTTTTGTTTCATGTCATACAAATGATAAACCATTATTGAAGTAGATGAATGAAGGCATTTTTATAATTATGAAACAAACACAAAGAACACTTATTTTCAATACCTGCAATTCTTGACTAACATTCCTACTGTTAAATGAATCTTCAAAGCATTCAGTGTCCTCCTCTTCCATTTCAGTTCTATCTTTAATGCTGGAATATTCTTTTAAATCAATTTCCCTTGAATCCTTATCCATTTCAACTTAATTCTATTTGTTATTCAAAATATTGACTGAAATAAAAGCATGTCAAAATGAATATGGATCTGTAAAATAATTGTTCTTTATAAACAGAATAAAAGTATTCTAACCAGAAAAGGCTCATCCTCTTTGAATGTTTTATCATTTATATATAAGGTATATAAAAGGCATTACCTGGTAAAGAATAACTAAATATACAACTTTCTCCTTACACTAACCATTTTCATCTAAAGGAACAATTGAGGTCTTATACACTGTGTTTGCACTTAAGCAGATTACATTTTTTCCAATGTTTTCAAAAGTTTTTCCCAGATTTCAATGAAATTTGTAGTAAATAATCACTATACAGGGTGTCCCATAAGTCCTGCATCATAGGAAAAATAATAAAAAAAGGCAAAACAAAAGCTTTTATTTACAGAACATGCTCAATATGTCCACCATTGTTTTCAATACACAAATTCAGATGTGATACCCAGTCAGCAAGCACACGGTGAATGATGTCAGGAGTAATGGTGTTACATGCCCCAATAATGCGCTGCGCAAATGTTCAACACTCCTAATTTTCTCTGCGTATACCAGCGCTTTCAAGTGGCCCTAGAGATAAAAATCTAGTGGCGTGAGATCCGGGCTTCTAGCTGGCCATTCCACAGGCCCTCGATGTCCTATCCAATGACCAGGGAATTGTTGGTACAGGTATTCCCTTACTTGGGTGCTGTAATGTGCAGGAGCGCCATCTTGCTGGAACCATGTTGGGAAATTTCCTTCTTCGTTCAAGACACTGGGAAATGCTTATTCCTTGAGCATACGTAGGTAGGTGCCTCCAGTGACATGTTCATCGAAAAAGAGGGGGCCTATGATGTGATCCTTCCAAATGCCACACCATACCATCACCCAAGATGCACCTTGATTCCTTTGAAGAGGTATACCAGTGAGGGTTGTTTTGAGACCAGTAGCGGGTGTTCTGTCGATTTACCTCACCATTTCCATAAAAAAAAGCCTCGTCACTGAACAGAATGGTGGATGGGAAATTGTCATCTCAAGCATAAGAAAAATATGAATTATGGTTTGTAGAAATAGAAAAATATGAATTTCTCATGATGCCAGACTTATGGGACACCCTGTATATAGCAACATTGATGGTATTCATTTTGATAAAATATTTTGATAATTAAAATAATTATCTCATTTTACTGAAAAGTATGTAAAATATTGTGTTCCAAATTATTAAGCAAGTATTCTATTTATGGATCTAAATGGTGAAAATGGGTAAGAAGCAGAGCTGGGCACTTGCGGCACTGCTGCACTACCAAACCGGTACGCGGAAATTTGAATGCGGTAGCGGTACTGCGGTACTTTCAGCGATCCTTTGCGGTACTGCGTTATGGGGGCCCGGGGTGGTAGTGCGGTGGTACCGCAAGTACCGCAGTACCGCAAAATATGCCGCAAATGCCCAGCTCTGGTAAGAAGAAGGATTTAACATTAACTGAGAAAAGAAAAATTGTCAAGTTACTCGCTGAAAATATAAAATCTATTGAAATTGTGAAGCAGTTTGGCAGAGCTTATCGAACTGTAAACAAGTTTGTAGCGGAGGGTACCAAACTGAGGCAGCAACATGATAAAGGAGCTATAAGAAAAGTGACAAGGCGGCAGATATCTGTAATAAAGCACAAATTGCAAAGCATCCATTGTCCTCAAGTAGAGAGGTTTTTGAGCAGGCTGGCATGCATAATGTACCAAGAACATCTCTATGTGGAATCCTCCAAACAATTGGCAAGATGTGTAAACCTACGATTCAGTCACCATTAACACCCAGGTACAAGCAGTGTGTTGAATGGGCACGTCAGTAGGTGAAAACAGATTTTAATACTGTATTGTTCACCAATGAATGAAAAGCAACCCTTGAGGGACTTGATGGTTGGTCTAACGCTGACTGGGTTGAATACTTACCATTTCAAATACACGCATTTAGACTTAACCCTACAAAAACATTCAGCATTAAAGGGTTAATATTCACATTTATTATTTTTACTTTGTTATTTATTTTACGATTAATTTATTCTTTCTAGTAATCACTTATGATATTGTGATTAGTTTTTATTTGTTTCATTGTCTGTTATGCTTATCATCACTGATTAATGAAATCCTGTGCATTAGGGTAGCCCAAAAATTAACTGAAAAAATAAGTTTGAATTACTATTCTCCACAACGCTATTCCTGTTCCATATCACAAAAGAAGCCTTCATGCAAAAAAATCAGGAAGATCAGCCAATATTTAGAGGTTGCGACCTCAAGGTAAAAATGTCTAAATTCCGTAATTTCAGTAATTTTGGATCACCATTATGTTCTACAATAAATATTTGCCAAGCAATGCTACTGTAGACTGTAAACCTATATCCAAAGAATCACTCTATGATAGCAATGCACTCTTTCCACTAGCTCAGTTGGTCACCAAGTCTCAGCAGGTGTAGACGTGTTTTTGTTGTGTTCCTGCCATCTGGGTTACGCCACACAGTGAATCACAGCAATAAGGCAAGTTAAACTTTTCACTAGTGGCGGACACTATGCTTAGTTTTTCTGCCATTCATTTACTGCACTGACCTTGATAAGCAACTTGGAACAATGAATTGTTTATTAAAATTGTTAAAAATTAAAAAAATTTAAAATTTATAAAAGTTTATTAAAATTGTTAAAATTGTTTGTTTTATATTCTACATAAAACATATGTATAAGTTCTTTAACTCTAATTTCCATTTTATCTTCCATTCCACAGGCCAAGACCATGACAACAAGCAGCAGTCCGAAAGTTTGGCTCCTGGGTAAGCTGGACCCGGACATCTTGGGATCTGGCCTGCCAACAAACGGGGCTATTCTCAAGAACTTCATGTTTCACCACCAGAAGGGCTCCACAATCGGTGACAGTGCTAAGGCCACCATAGACAGAGCGCTGACAATCTGGGACAAGGCATGAATTCTGACCCAGCAGGTGGACTCTGGCATGTGCAAGCTTCGGAAGCTCTATGAAGAATATTGTGGGTTGAAGAAAAACCGATTGAAACCAAAAGACGGGTGCTGAATCAAGGAAAGAAAATTCAAGGAGAATCTCACCAAACTATTTGACATCTTACGAAAAGACACCCTCAGTATTATGATGGATGAAGAAGACAAACAGTTCCTGCAGATGCAACAGTAGGATCCCTCGAGCGCGAGTATGTCTGGGATCGACAAGACCTTGATGAACAAGGAGACTCGCAAGCGCCTCAGGAGTGATCAGGCCAGTGCTCAAAAGGAAAAATGCATGATGAGTGCCCAACAGGCGAATACGGCTATTCCGTCTAGTTCCGCCATTGCTGACATCTGTAGCTCCTCCACATCGATTGAGTCCGAAGATGATTTCCAAGCTCCATCAACATCCAGTCAAGATCCAGTCAAGATCAGCCAAGAAATAAGAAATCTAAGCAGACCATTGTGACCAAGGAAGTAGCTGCCACTCAACCGAGTGAAACTCCCTGACTATGCTGCCACGTTCGTCGTAGGAGCTGTCACACAAGCACTCAGTCATGGCCTGGAGTCTGTGGCGCTATCCCTGAATACCATTCAGCGAGTGTGGGTCACCACTCATGAGGCAGTAGCAACTGCTCAACAGGCTGTTTTCTCACCGGACAGCCCACTGCTTCTCCACTGGGATGGTAAACTGCTTCCAGATATCACCAGCAATAAAAAGCTTGTGGATCACGTCGCCATCTCGGTGACTGGTGGTGAAACTGAGCAACTTTTTGCCGTCCCTATGATCAGCCGTGGCATGGGAGAGGAACAGTGCAATGCATGTGTCCAAATGCTGGAGGAATGGAACCTCAAACCCATGATCCAGGGACTAGTCTTCGACACAACAGCAACCAATACTGGGCTGAATATGGGCATGTGCTCCCTAATTGAGAAGGCTCTGGACAAGGAGCTCATCTGGATCACATGCCATCATCACATGTTCGAGGTGATGTTGTCAGCTGTATTTTCTGTTGCTGACACCAACCAGTGGGCCTGAAGTGGGAATCTTCAAAAGCTTCCAGAAGACCTGGCCTGATATTAATATAGTTGATTTCCATTCTGCTGGAGACAAGCTCTTTGTTGGCATGCCAGATGGCCTATGAGAGATGTCATCATTTTAGTCAGAGGCAGTCAAGAGCAAGCTCCCATGGGATGACTATGGAGAGTTGCTTCAGCTCTGTCATATATTCCTAGGGTCATCCTCCAATGGAGAACCATCCTTTCGTGCACCAGGTGCTATGCACAATGAGCGGTGGATGGCTAAGGCAATATACTCGCTGAAGATCTTCCTTTTCAGGAGCCAGATTAAGTTGATGGCCCACGAGACAGCTGGCATCACAAAGACTTGCCTCTTCATTTCTCTTATTTACGCTCGCTACTGGCACGAGGCCCCTCTCCCAGAGAGGGCCCCCCTCAATGACTTGAACCTAATTGCTCTCCTCCATGAATATCCTGACTGTGCCATCAGGGAGGCAGCTGTTAAGGCCTTCTATCGCCATTTGCAGTACTTCTCTGAGCACCTCGCGCCCTCTTTGACGAGATCACCAAAGCAGCTATGGTTGATAACTTCTTATGCCCTCAAACCAAAAACTCTTGAAACATCTGGATGGAACTGTGTTCGATCATCGTTCTTCATTGGCATCGTACATCACAAGCCAGTCTTTGAAGATATTCAATATACTCTCCATGAAAGGACAAGATGAAGCCAAGACATTCTTGTCAAAACCCATTTACCAGTTACTTAAGGCTAAGTGCAGGCTCCTCAAGGTTGTCAATGACTGTGCCGAATGAGGAGTTGCTCTTATTTAGTCCTACAATACCATGCTGATGAAAGACGAGACCCAGAAACAATACCTACTGCGACTCATCACCAGCCACTGAAAAAGATTGCCAGTTCTGATGAAGTTGGTTTTGATGAAGAAACAGTAACAGGTGTGACGTTGTTTGTTTGATATACAAGGATTTAGCGCAGTCGTATTAACTGCTGTGACATGTTTGTTCTAGTATATTTTTGCATAACATGTGCTGTGTGCTGTTGACTTTAAATTTTGAAATAAACATTGATATTGTATTTTTGTTTCAAATCCTAAAAATATAGGAACTGGTCACAACCTCTAAATATTGTGTGATCTGTCTAATTTTTGGCATGAGTTCTTACATTTTGATATGGAACATGGATGGCCTTGTGAAGAAAGATATTTTCAACTTTCATTTTTTTGGGCCACCCTACTGTGCATTTAACTAATGATCCTATATTTTCCAGGCAACTAGTCTTGACTAATGTGAATGTGGCTAGACATGACTCGCCTAGTTTGCTAGTTTGGATTGTGAGTCTGACCTATCCAGAACTCTGGAGTTCATTGAGGCTGTGTTAAGCAAAGCTGGCCATTCAAGGTTTGCCACTGGAATAAGGCCTATGAAGGAAATTTTTTTTTTTTTTTTTAAATGCACAAAGGGCCAAGGGCAAATGCCTGCAAAATTTCCCTTTCCTCCACAATACAGAAATACAGGGTGAGTCACGACAAAATGTCATAACTTCAGGAGCTTATTCCCAGTCAAAAATGTCATATGAACATACAGTAGGTCCAATTCTTAATGGTTATGGAGCTATGGATGTTTGAATTTCAAGCATGCACATGCATGACCTTGAAATGAATTGACAGTTACTTACTGAACCAAACTAACTACGCAGTAGTGTTGTGTTTCACAGTGTGCTGCAGTTGATGTTTTGTGCATTCAATATGCCTTTCACATTTTCAAATGCCAAATATGCCAATATGGTGTATGTTTAGATTTTGCAATGGAAATACTACTGCTGCTGTCACTGAATACCAGCAACATTTTCCAAATCAAAGAATTCTAGATCTCTCTGTGTTCAGCAGTGTTTTCCAGATATTGTGAGAGCAGTTCATTTCCTAGCATTGCTGTTTTATCTGAGCATTCAGTACAAAAAATGTGGCTGAACAAGAAAACATTATTCAGATGGTACAGCAGAGTCCTCATATTAGTACACAAAGGATTTCCACATGTCTTAGAGTTCCTCAAATGAGAGTATGTAGAACATTGCATGAAGAAGGCACCATGTGGGAAAACTAGAGAACCCACCTGGATTTGACTCTGGAAACAGTTCTTCCTTTTGTCAATCCAATTCTACTGGCTGGCCACTGTAAAGGCAGATTGAGCAGACGAAGTCAGGAAGTAAAGCTGTTCAAAAATCTTTTCCCAAGCAGTGGACTAGATATCAAGCAAGCAAGGACTACCCAAAATACCAATCAAGCAGGAAGAGCAGGACCACCACAGTGCATTCAAACAAGGGAAAGCAAATAGTATTTGCTGGGATGTTAACAAGTGGGTTCAGAAAAGGGTGTTCAGATAGATTAAGGAAGAGATATATTCAGAATAAGCCAGAAAATGTACTACAGGAAACTACACAAATAAGAAACTATCCCACTAAAGATCAACCCAAGAATCTCCCTCTGACTTGAACTTATGACCCCCCCCCCCCTTCTGGTTGTTATTAATCCTTACTCCACTGTATAGTGTTGCCTGGACTGAATTCCTTGTATTGATTAAGTGATCAGGTGGTGATTAATCATAAGGTGTATCCCTGGTTTAAACTAATGGGGTGCCGGATAGTATTTTTTACTATCCGGCCGGATAATAAAAAAAAATATCCGGCCGGACGGATAATATCATTCAAATAATTCATAATTTTTTATATATTATTTAGCTATTACTTGACTAATTGACTATACTATCAAATTTTGATCACTATTTGATGTAAATTATAGCTATCTTTCAATAACTTTACTAATTACCTATATTTTATCCTTTTCAGGATTGTTTCATTGCCTAAATCATATAGCTATATAGCTAGTTAGTATTAGTTACAGGCTTACAGCAATATTTTAACATTATTTACCCCCTAAAATGGCTAGTTTTATTTGGAAAATATTTACAATACACGAGACTAATCCAACGATAGCTATTTGCTCCCTAAGTTCCAAACAGATTAAAAGGGGATCAGAGAAATTGGGTGCTAGGTGCTATAGCACAAAACCTTTGCACAATCATGCAAAGATGCTGCATTCAAAAGATAAAGAAGTGTCTCAACTTAACAAATCATCTGAAAATCAAAATCAAAATCAACCTATAGCGACCACCTCAATGGCTCCGAAGGAGAAAAAATTAGTTGCCATAGAAAAGCAACTCACGTTAGAAGAAAGTTTTTCCTTTAAGAAAATATGGGATATAAATGACTCAAAAGCTCAAGCTTTACATAAAAAGATAGGATTAATGATGGCATTGGACAACCATCCTTTTAGTTTAGTTGAACAAGATGGCTTTATAGGACTGATGGCCCACGTACAGCCAAGGTATTTGCTACCAAATCAAACATATTTTTCAGAAAAAGTCATACCCAAAATCTATGAAGAACTCAAGAAATTGTTATGAATAAATTGAAAGAAGGGAAATACATTAGCTTCACTTCCGATATTTGGACCTGCTCTTCTTCAAATCAATCATTCATTTCCTTGTCAGGTCATTGGATCATGAATGACTACACTCATTGTAATGCAGTATTGCATTCAGCTCATTTTTCAGGATCGCATACAGGAATTAATATAGCAGACAAATTGCAATCTATGTGGCAATCATGGAATATTGACAGATCAAGGCGTAATATATTGGTCAGAGATGGAGCTTCTAACATAGCTTTGGGATGTGACCTTGTGGAAATACCTTCTGTTCACTGTTCAATTCATTTGCTACAGCTAGTGGTGAATGATGCATTAATGGCTCAACGATCTATAAAAGATCTTTTGGCAAAGTGTCAACGTTTAGTGACACATTTTAACCACTCCCCACTGGCTACTTCTGAATTTAAAGCTCTCCAAACACAACAGGGTCATGTTCCTCTTCTATTGGTACAAGATGTTTTAACGTGCTGGAACTCGTCTTATTTGATGCTAGAACGTATGGTTAAGTTGAAAAAATCAGTTCAAATATACCTTGCTGATCATAGTGAATTACTTGTTATTTCATCTAATGAGTGGCACTTGATTGAAAATCTTTTAAAACTTTTACAGCCATTTTTTAAACTCACCCAAGAAATGAGTACAGAATATAATTTACTCTCTACTGTTATCCCAAACATGTGCGCGCTTGAAAGGTTTCTTTCAAAAATTGGCCAGGATGATCAAGGAGTCCAAACTACAAAAGATGAACTGTTGAAGTCATTGCAGTCACGATTTTTTGCCAATGAAAGCAATGAAAAAAGAAAGTGTCTAAATGTCTTAACAAATCGGAAGTATGCTCTAGCAACTGTCATTGATCCACGATTTAAATTTTTGTTTTTCAAAGATCAACAAAAGGAAAATATTAAGACATGGTTAATTGAAGAAATAAATGAAATAAACAACCTAGAGAAAATTAGAGATAAATATTTTGAAGAACAGGCTCACAGCAGCGACGATTCTAATTTTTCTTCCTCCTCAACAGGAAGAAAAAAGGCAAAGTTTGATGATGATCCACTCTCTGCTTGTTTCAGGGAACTAACACAAGAAAATTCAAAGAAGATACCTGGTGAGAAAAAGTTTAAAAAAAGCCGCAAGATGGCTTCATTCGCAGAAATAGCAGAGGAAATTGAGCAATATGCAAAAAAAACCATATCAGACAGACAACTATCTCCACTTGAAATTTGGAAAAATGAAGAATCCTTTCCATCTCTCAAGAAAATTGCTCTAAAATGGCTAGTGACACCAGCATCTTCAGTTTTCTCAGAAAGAATGTTTTCCGAATACGGAAATATTTTTGAAGAAAAAAGAAATACTTTGCTACCAAAGCGAGGGGAGATGCTTCTTTTTATCCATCACAATGGACGAAAATTTGATTTAAACTTGTGAATCTGGTGTCTTGAACAAAGTATTAATTTTTATTGTTTAATGTGAGTTTTTACTTTTTAAGGTTTTGCTATTTTAATAATTTCACTTACCTTACTGGTATATTTGATTAGGCTGTTTTATTTTTATATCTCAAATCTTAATAAAAGGTTTCGCTAATTCATATTTTTTCATATTGTAATTTGCAATATATATAAAAATAAAAAATAAAAATTAAAATTAAAAAGTAAGGGAAGCTGGGATCTTAGCTATGCGTCACACTTTTAGCTGGACCAAACATTTTGCCTTTTTAGCAGTGTTAATATAGTTACATACTAGTAGTGGTACATGCTTATTTATCAATTATTTTAATTTTAGATTTTTGTACAACTATATTCAACTTTTGCTAGCTAAAGGCTATGCAAGCTAAGATTGGAAAGGGGCGGGCCCAGATGGTATTCCCATTACAAAAAAGACTATCATAAATATCCGGCTATCCGGCCGGATACTGACATCTATCCAGCTGGATACAGGATACCGGATAATAGCTGTTATCCGGCCGGATAGTGGTATCCAGCACATCCCTAGTTTAAACTGGACATTAGCAAATTTCTAGAACCTTACATGGTTTTCTGGTTTCCCCTCAATGGTCCAAGCTTCAATCTAAGGAATTATATAAACAAAAACCTTGATTTTTACAAGTTTATTCTTGACAATGACAATGCCACTTAGACTATCCCCCAAACTATATCTGGGGTGAAAAAAACAATTTGCCTTAACTTAGGCCTACAGACTTTATTATTAGGGATGGACACAAACCTTTATGTTCACATTATAAAGGCCAGGTGTCATAACAACATGGCAATAGAATTTTTTTCCTGCAAAATATTTAATTGGTAAAATAAATAAAAAGATTTTCTTTCACCCCCATGGAAAGGGGTGAAAACGAACTGTGCTTGGGGTGAAAAAAAATATAGCATTAACTCTGGTACATGCTTATTTATCAATTATTTTAATTTTAGATTTTTGTACAACTATATTCAACTTTTGCTAGCTAAAGGCTATGCAAGCTAAGATTGGAAAGGGGCGGGCCCAGATGGTATTCCCATTACAAAAAAGACTATCATAAATATCCGGCTATCCGGCCGGATACTGACATCTATCCAGCTGGATACAGGATACCGGATAATAGCTGTTATCCGGCCGGATAGTGGTATCCAGCACATCCCTAGTTTAAACTGGACATTAGCAAATTTCTAGAACCTTACATGGTTTTCTGGTTTCCCCTCAATGGTCCAAGCTTCAATCTAAGGAATTATATAAACAAAAACCTTGATTTTTACAAGTTTATTCTTGACAATGACAATGCCACTTAGACTATCCCCCAAACTATATCTGGGGTGAAAAAAACAATTTGCCTTAACTTAGGCCTACAGACTTTATTATTAGGGATGGACACAAACCTTTATGTTCACATTATAAAGGCCAGGTGTCATAACAACATGGCAATAGAATTTTTTTCCTGCAAAATATTTAATTGGTAAAATAAATAAAAAGATTTTCTTTCACCCCCATGGAAAGGGGTGAAAACGAACTGTGCTTGGGGTGAAAAAAAATATAGCATTAACTCTGGTATATGGTCCTCAAAACATACAATATTGATGTCAATGGAATTACAGATATATAATAAACCTGCAGAATATATTAGTTGCACTTGTAAAGTAAATTGAAACCACCTCTGTCTCCTTTCTCTTCCTCTCTTAGGTTAAGGCTACCTCTTTTGGGGGAGGTCATCCTCCCTTCTCCCCCTCTGCAGCATTGATTTGTTGCATAACCCTCCCCCTTTGCAACACTGAGCAACATTTGCATTTCAACATTCCTGCACTCTCCCATTTTGCGCCCATACTACTATATAAAACGGGTTTTTGTTTGTTTTTAACCGCAAAGAGGCTTCACCTGCATGGGGTTAAAAAAAACAGCTTCACAAGGCTTATGCCACAGACTATGTTTTATTTCTCCTGTATGTAAGTATAAATATTCTACAGTGAAAAATAATTCAGTGCCAAGCAAATAAAAAATAAATGCAAAAAAGTTTTCTTTACATATTTTTGACACTTTTTTTCCAGTGCTCATTTTTTGGAAATGAACAAACATAAAGACATCATTTTACCACACTTTTGAAGGATATAGTGGGCTACCTGAAAAAGATTTCATACAAATTTTCTTTATATTAAAAATTATTTTAAGGGGCATGTTCGTTTTCACCCCAACATACCCTATGTTTTTTTTTCACCCCAGATGACCATATTTGGTTTAATTAATTAAGTCTGGAACAAAAATGGCACTAGAAAAAGGGGGGATAACCCAGACAATAAGATAAGTCAATCTCATCAAGGCAAGAAGATTGAGGGGTTAGTATGGTTAAAATAAATGGTGAATAATAGACATTAAAACAGAACATAATCCTATCTAGTGTCGTAACCATGAAGTTTACATGCAGAAATCTTTTATAAAATAAGTGCAGGAATTTTAGTTTTAAGATTTCGTTGTGTACATCTCTGAACGCAGTGTGGTTTGGCTTATAAACATCATGAACGAATAAATCAGAAGTGTTTCAGATTGTTTAACGTTTGTTATATCTTAATTCAGATTCTCAGGGAAGGGATAAAAGCCGAGCCACATGGGGACAGAGGTTTATCACCGAGACCCGACCCCAACGGGAAGGGCAATCCAACGGATTTGGATGTATATGAAAATGGTTGGGTTCCTCTTTCGCTGGGTCAAAAATTTTTGGATTCGTTTCGCAGGATGGTGCGACTTTTGTAAGGCAGATTCGAAGACGCTTGCTAAAATTGAACCATAAAATTGGGACTTCAAATCTGTTAACTATATTTAAATGTATTTTTGGGAAGGAGGGGTCTATACTCGGAAATCAGGTCCAGCTCCAATCAGGGGGCCCAGGATCCTGGGAAACGTAGTAAAGATGCCTTCTTTCCCTCTTGTATGGGTAATGACCTTCTGGGGGAAACAAATGGTTTGATAGGCTTTCAGAACATTGGAAGGCGGGGTCCTTCAAAATTGTAAAGTAAATTCGAAAATTGTTAAGTCAGTTGGTAGTCGTCCTCCTTGAAATTAACTGTGGCTAAATAAACTCATTTAGACTTGTGGTGTAAGAAAAGTTAGAACAAAGTATAAATTGTCTCCAAATTGAAATTAAGAACTTGTATTGCATTTCATTCGTTTACGCGGAAACTTGTGCATAAGAATTTTATTGTTAGCGACCTTAACCAAGAACTTGATTGGGTCTTAATTAATGTTAACCAACGGACAAGAATTTTGTGAACTTTCCATTAATTTAATTTGGCTCCAATTAAATGCTAAACGGGGTACGTCTAGGCCCTAGTTTAGTGAACCCGTCAATTTGGGTTCGAAAGTAAGTCCCGTTATTTGGTAGATTGTCATTTTGCTTTTGGGTGGGCCGTAAATCTGCGGTCCGTACGCAGCACAATTGAGAGCAATTTGTCATCTGCAGTCATAAGTAGAATAATTCTTCAAATTTCATCGTCGATTTCGACCACTTCATTTCTCGTTATTTGTTTTGTTGCACTAATATATAAAGCCCCTCTATATAAATTACTTAAATTCAGATAACTGAACTTTTTCTTTGGATTTATAATTGAATTGTATTTTACGGAAAATTGGTAACTTTAAACGATTTAAATTCAGATAACTGTGAACTTTCTTTGAATTTAAAATTGGATTGCATTGTATGGAAATTGCTAAATTTACTTCAGAATAAATTTCTAAATTCATGTAGTTTCGAGTGACATTTAATAAACTTTATAAGAGGGCGTGTGTTGTTTTAGATACCTTGCAATAGGCCTCTCTTGTTAGCTGAGGGTGAATTAACATTCAAAGTAGGCTTCTGGAAAGCCGAAGAACTTACGCCTATCAATTTAAAGGGCCATCCGTCTAGATAGGCCGAGTCATCCTGGACGAAAATAAGAAATAATTTGAAATAGAATTAAAGGGTACACCCAACTTAAAGGGTGTCAGTGAAGTGAATTAACGTAATTAAAAGGGTGTCCAGTACCATAAATAAATAAACGGGTTGGGCACTACACTAGAAATATTTCTAACATCAATTTGGAAGGGGTCTTAAAAGTTTTACAACCATGCAAAACTTTTGATTATAGGGACACACTACATCAAGTGTACATGCCTTATGTCAATCACACCAATTTCTCCGATTAGTTATTTTTTTTTTGTAATGGTTAGGTTAGGCGAATGATGAATCATCACCAAATTTTAGCTTCCTAGGTCAACTGGTTTCCGAGTTAGGACCTCCCAAAGTTTGAGGTTAACAGCATGACCTTGTCATGTCTCTGTCAGATCAACCAAAAAAAATTGAAATTAACACCCTCATCTCTCATATTTTGCTGAAATTTGGTTTATAGGGAGTTTGTGAGCCCTGAATCCATTTCTGAAATTATAAGGTCAATCCGACTAACGGTTCAAGAGATATGACCTCAGGCAATTTGAGGTCACTCGCGAGGTTACTAACATTTGGCAAGCCATAACTTGGGTAATAATTGTCATAATTATATAAAAGTATATATATTTAGAATCAGAAAACAACAAGGAATCCAAATATGCAAGTTTTAGAACTCTAGGTTGAAAAAAAAAAAAGTTACACTGTAACCAAAATTTGAGGTCACGATTTGACCTCTGGGGTATCAAATGAGAATTTTTTTTTTAATGTAAAAAATGAAGGCATAGGCATTGGCTATTAGAATCAGCAAAAAAAAGTTTGTTTATGTTAGTATTTTTCATGTAACTAACATATAAGTGAACACCATATTCATAAGTTGTGCGTCAATTCTACCTATTTTTTCACACAAGCTCATAATTTGACCTATAGAAATTAAAATTACATTTTTTATAGATATAAAAAACAAAGTCAGAGTTCTTGACTAATAGAAACAATCATAAAAAGTTTGTTTATGTTGGTACTTTTCATGTAACTAACTTATAGGTGAACACCATATTTATAAATTGCTTGTCATTTCAAGGAATTTTTATATCTTAGCTATCAATTTGACCTCAAGCTCCAAGAATTTAATAAAAATTGTATTTCACTGCTAATCTACACTGGCAATAATAGTTATAATAGTGAAAGGGGAAGACTAAGCTCACATGTAGCCTAAACAAACCTGTTGAAACATGTTGCTACTTGTCTAAGTGCAGAATCAACACAGATAGTTGCAAAATTCCTTGTCTACAGGTTAGTACAGTTCCAGCCAGCACTGTGGGTGGCTGGTGGGTATGGTGTTTTAATGAGCCTCAGAGACTATCAAGGCCTAAAATATTAAGTGTGTATAGCTATATTTTCTAAAAAATATATATTACCTAATTGTAAATCCTATATCTTTACAGATCAAAATACAAAGGTTCAGCACTTGAAATACTGCCAGGACCCTATTCAAAAACACAAGAAACGCATAACAATCAATCTTAGAAAAGTGACTGATGTACTTGTTGAAAAATGTGCTGGAAGAGTGAAAAAAGACTCATTGTTGTGTGTGAACTGCTGGACACTGATAATGAAAAACCCCACTATACTTAGTACCACTGAAAACAACGAGTCTGAGCAGGATTCAAATGAATCATCTACTATCAGTGGCTTGAGTAACATCTCTTCAATTCAAGATCTGGACAATGACAGTGATTGCTTGATAAAGGAAAATCCTTCAACTTCAGTTGAACCAGTTCTAGCATTTCTGGACCAAACACCAGTTAAAAAAAGTAAGTAATAAATTAATATAACTTATACTTTACTACAAGGTCTGTTTGATCTACTATATAGCCAATTATATAGCATTTAAGGTACTATAATTAATATTTAATTACTAATATTCAGGTGTGTGAAACCTTTTTTTCTGTTCTTTTCAGAAGGGCTGTCATTAAGCCAGAAAAAGCGCAAGGCTCGTGGTAAGCTATCATCTGCTCAGAAACACCTGAAGGAGAGGCTAGAACTCAGTTATGGTGTTCAAATTACCGAGGAGGTAAGTGATACTTCAAAACCTGAAACTAAATCTGAAAAACATCTAGACAAATTAATGAATGAATTGAAACAGTCATTCCTGGAGAGCAAATGTCACCATCACAAACTACAAATATTGACACTCTCACCATACACAATTGAAAAAACAGCTAGTTTCTTTCAAACTACAACATACATGGTGAAAAGAAGCCATTCACTTAAATCAGAACATGGAATCCTTCCGAAGATTCCACTAATGAGCAAAGGAAAAGTGATATCTGAAGAACACAAAGATATAGTTAGAAGATTCTATGAGTCAGAAGAGGTTAGTCGTATGTGTCCTGGCCAAAAGGATTGCGTGAAAGTTATCAGTGCTGAAGGTGCAATGAAGGTGCAAAAACGATTGGTCCTCGGGAATTTAAGAGAGATGTTTGAACTATATAAAAATGATGAAAAGAATCCCAAAATAGGATTTTCCACATTTGCAAAATTACGGCCATCATATTGTGTGCTTGCCGGTAGTGGTGGGACTCATTCTGTCTGTGTCTGCACATACCATCAAAATCCAAAATTGCAGCTGGCTGCATTGGGAGAAAGAGGTCTTTCATACAAGGATCTTATGGATTACAGTGTCTGCAGTACAGAAAGAGAGACTTGCATGATGCAACTTTGCAATGATTGCCCAAGAGAAGAGGGTGTCCTGGATTTTCTTGAGTTACTTGACAGTGTGAAATCAGCTCCAAATGAAATATCTTACAAGCAATGGGTGACTGTTGACCGTTGTACAATGGTTGATAAGGTGGAGCCACTTCATGAATACTTATCATCCCTAAGCATGAAAATATCCCGCATGGTTCGTCATCACTTTGTTGCTCAGCAACAATCACAGTACTTCAAGCAGTTGAAAGAAACACTACCACCTCAGAGCGAGGTAGTTATAGTAGGTGATTTCTCTGAGAATTATTCTTTCATTGTCCAGGATGCTGCCCAAGGGTTTCACTGGGACAATTCACAGTGTACAGTTCACCCTTTTGTCATCTATTATAGATCATCTGCAGACCAGGAACTTAGCCATTTTAGTGTCTGTTTCTTATCTGCATCACTAAAACACAACACTATAATGGTTTAATCATTCATATTGAAGCTTATGACATATGTTAAATTCAGATGCCCACAATTGAAGAAGGTGCACTATTTCTCAGATGGATGTGCTGGCCAATATAAGAACAGATACAACTTCACAAATCTCTGTTACCATGAAGAGGATTTTGGTCTGTCTTGTGAATGGCACTTCTTTGCTACATCCCATGGCAAAAATGCATGTGATGGGATTGGAGGAACAGTGAAAAGAGCTACTGCTCGTGCCAGTTTGCAGAGAACTACAGAGAGGCAAATTCTTACACCAGAACACATGTTTCAGTTTTGTGAAGAAAACTTGAGCAAGAAGATAAATTTTTTCTTTGTAACTACAGCTGATTTGAAAGATGCAGAAGAATGGTTGGAACATCGATTCAAGGATAGTAGGGCTATTCCTGGAACTCAGAAATATCATAGATTTGTTCCCCTAAACAAGGAAGAACTGATGGTATATCCCATTTCAAGTGGCATTGGAGAAA
Source organism: Bathynomus jamesi (assembly GCA_023014485.1). Taxonomy (NCBI): domain Eukaryota; kingdom Metazoa; phylum Arthropoda; class Malacostraca; order Isopoda; family Cirolanidae; genus Bathynomus; species Bathynomus jamesi. The sequence continues at coordinate 95,233 of JAJOZX010000457.1, read as the reverse complement.
AGAAAAGAATAAGGAAAAGTCATTTTACTAATGAACCTGCAATGCTTGGTAACCTAAAATGTGTCAAACCAGGAGAGTATGTTGGCTGCATTTATGACATGCAAGTTTGGTATGGAATTGTGGAGGAATATTGTGAAGAGTTTGATGATTTCACTGTGAACTTTCTACATCCCTCTGGGTCATCAGGATCAAGTGCATATTATTATCCATCAAACAAGGATTCATGTGCAGTGCCAGGACATCATATATTAACTGTAATGAGTTGTCCTACCCTAAGAGGAGGCAGCAGAATTCAATACATTTTTCCACAAAAAGAAATTGATGAGAGCATCGAGCATGCAAAAATTGTATTAGGCTAGCACATGAATCCTCTAAGTAGGTCTTCCCCTTTCACTACTATAACTATTATTGCCAGTGTAGATTAGCAGTGAAATACAATTTTACATTTTTTGCCTTTGTTTTTATATCTATAAAAAAATGTAATTTTAATTTCTATAGGTCAAATTATGAGCTTAAGTGTGAAAAAATAGGTAGAATTGACGCACAACTTATGAATATGGTGTTCACTTATATGTTAGTTACATGAAAAATACTAACATAAACAAACTTTTTTTTGCTGATTCTAATAGCCAATGCCTATACCTTCATTTTTTACATTAAAAAAAAATAATTCTCATTTGATACCCCAGAGGTCAAATCGTGACCTCAAATTTTGGTTACAGTGTAACTTTTTTTTTTTCAACCTAGAGTTCTAAAACTTGCATATTTGGATTCCTTGTCGTTTTCTGATTCTAAATATATATACTTTTATATAATTGTGACCATTATTACCCAAGTTATGGGTCGCCAAATGTTAGTGACCTCGCAAGTGACCTCAAATTTCCCGAGGTCATATCTCTTGAACCATTGGTCGGATTGACCTTATAATTTCAGAAATGGATTCAGGGTCCACAAACTCCCTATAAACCAAATTTCAGCAAAATCTGAGAGATGAGGGTGTTAGGCACTGGTTGATCTGACAGAGAATGACCCTTATGTCAAATTAGTGATTATGAACACCAAAAACCAAGAAAAGAAGAAGTTTGTGAAATTATGTTTATATTTTCCTGAAAAAATACATACTGAAATTGTTGGTAGTGACAACATCATACATATAGACGTATTTCCTATCTCAGTTTGACACATCATTACACATCATTATCACACTCAGTCATATTCAACATTACAGTCTGCATCATTTTCACATTCTGTGCAAGGAAAGTTACTCCTTCTGCATGAACATCTCTGTGTAGAACAGTTGGTTTTGCAATGATGGCTTGCAGGGCAGGAGGAACCTTTGTGTTGACTGGCAGTATTTGGCCACCTTTGTCCTGATAGTAACCAAATTTCAGGGGGTCAAAAGGCTGTTGCTGCATAACATTGGCTTGGCACCATACTCAGCTTTGTAACCACACACACTGGATGTGTTCCTCAAGTGCACCGAGTGTAGGAGGTAAGTTGTTCACAAAACAGATACCATCTTAGATCAGGGATACTTGCAATGTGAATACCCTTGGGACAGTAGCTTGAGCACACAAATTTGGCCAATACGTCTTTCACCTCCTGTGTTAGGTCACCTTTTTCCAGTAGTTTCATCAGGGCTCTGACTAAGTGCATGTCAGCTTTCATATACTGCTGAAGCCATTTTGTTTTGCCTATTCCTGAGAATTTTCCAACATTGTCTGCTCCAGTGAATGCGTGGAATACAGGTAAAGCTTGTGCCTTTTCTTTGCCCAAAGCGCTCCAGATTGGCTCTATTTTGACTGTACCTGATACCATCAAAATAGATGTCTTTTTGCAGAGCTTGTCATAGTGTACCACAGCCAGAACCAAGATGTCAGTATCAGGAGTGAAGAATACTAGCTGTGCATCAGGACACCGCTGTGATGCCTCTGCTGCCAGGCAGATCATCAATGTGTCAGCCTCCTCGTGATTGTCGTCTTCAAAGTGCATGTTTCTGTTACTTCTGGTGTGACCTGATGCTGATGTGATGACTGAGGAGTTTGTTGTTGTAATCAAGGGCTGCTTTGGCGAGATAGTCTGTCAAATCTGCTTTCATTTTTTCATACGATAGAAACCATGCCAGTAGGATGGGTTTGATGTTCGTATCATCTACAACCTGATACTGTATAGGAGCTTTTCCTTGTCGTCGTCTCTCTCTCATTTCCTCCTTTAGTGAGTCAGGTTTGTATGTATCGAAGACCAGGATGACTTCACTGAACCCTGCTGTCAAGCTCACGAGCCTGTCATTGAAACATTGGGCTAGATCTTTGACTGTGCTGATTGTCTCTGATTTCTTTGTCATCTTCTGGACAAGCACCATTCCATCAACAATGGCAATCTTTTGATTTGATGATGATGATGATGTAGTAGGGACCACTGATTATCAAATTATTGTAGTTGTGTTTATTAACCTTTATTTCTTTCTCTCCCATACAGGTTTGAATGCCATAACCCCCATAGAATCTAGAGTCATAGACTTATGGGATTAAAAAATAGACTTAATTGCTTAAAGTTCAAGGCATAGAATCTAGTCAGAATTGTGGTTTAATGTTATAATAAAACTGCGGGTTTTTTAAGAAGTCCTAAAACTTCTGCTTAAATTATCTAGACTTTATTTTAAAGACTTTCCTGACAAACGTGATTAAAACATCAAGTACGGTATTGGTCCTGAAATTGATAGAATTGACAATCTTAACAGGCCAACAAACAAAGTGCACAGTGTGACTTGTTATCAGAGTATTGTCTGGTACTGAAACTAGAAGTTAAGAAAGACAGAAAACTGACATTTATCTAATGCGTTTAAATTCTTGAACTTGAACAATAGTTCCAGAGCATTCTGAAAGTTTAAGTGGTGGTATCTGCACATAAGATAAAGCCAGGTATAAATAACACCTTACCCTCCTTTCCATTTAGCATAGTTAGGTTTATTTAGGGTATAAATATTGTATGTAAAAGGAAGAACATTTAAGTTTCAAGATAAGGAATCAGGAAGCAACTTATCATTGTTTCTTGATTCATCCTTATTGTAACCCGCAGGAGCTTGTCTTGACCATTGTAATGCAAAGATAGATTGCTTGCTTTGCCTAAGTCCAGTTATTCTTGACCATGTATTAATATATACCGTATATTGATATATGTTCTTGCGATTGACACTGCTTGTACATTTGTAAATATATATCTTATTGCTTGTCTGCCAGTTTACTCTATTGTCTCTGCTTCACCCTGCCTAACCCCATTTCTCTGACTTTTTCCTCACTTTTCATGTATCGTATAGAATGTAACTTCACCCTTCCCATCAATAAAAATTGTTCATGATTTTACCTCTAGTCTGTTTTCCTTCCAACTCATTGAGGTTACAGTTTGATTGGCTACGGCATTGTAATCGGGAATTTGGTGAGCATTTTTTTCATTTTTTGTGGAATATTGGAAGGTTCTGAGATTATTGGTCATCCATACTCCCTCAACCAACGAGTCATCTTCGGGTGTTTGGTTTTGAAGTAAGTCTTCTCCCCGTACCAGTAGATAATAATTGCACGAATGTTAATGTTGTCAGGTGGTTCAAATTGATTCAGACCTTCATTGTTTTATTGGAAAATTCCTACCGCAACAATGATACAGGACTTCTGTCATCATCCTGCTCTTTGGTCACTAGAGCTTCTCTCTGTTCCTGGGTTTCATCTGTTTTTGCCAGCTTCTCAAGGCTGTGTATCAGCTTGGACTTGTCAGTGCATGGCAGCATTGAGCCATCTGGTGCAAATAGTGCTCTCAGAGTCAATGTGAACTCATAGTTGCCAACTGCATTCTTCTGATCAATGTCCCTGCTCAACCTGGTGAAAACCATCAGCCAACCATAGAGATCTTTGGTCTCTTTTAGGTCAACTGCCTGGTCACAGAACTTGAAAGTTTGTTTCTTGCTGCCAGACATGTACATCTTCTTCTTCTGCTCTTTGACTAGTGCCCAGAGACTAACATCTCCATTGATACATTCAGTGACAATCTTCATAAAGCTTCTGTCTGATGTCATCAATGTTCAAGATTTGTGGAACATACTCTTGTTGTACATATGCATGTGTGATGAAATTATATAGCTGATCACCTTCAATAGCAAAGGGATTCCTGTGGCTCAGTATTGCAGCCTTGATTTTGTCAACAGCTTCATGTTCTTTCCTGACAGCACTGGGTCGTACATCATGGTGTTCCTCTGGCTTGTTTACTTGAAGCCCAAATTGTCCTTTAAACTCTGTTGAGAGGCATGACATCTCTGGAGAAGCCAAGAAGAACCGCTGCCAAGCATTCACATTATTGGAAATGCCAATTAGGCCAGAATGAACCTTCATCATCTTGTTGAGATGTTCGCAGGCATGGTCTGCACCTATTGAGACGAATGGAATCTCACTCTTGGTGACATATGTTTCCATCTTGAAGTTCTCACCTTGTTGCTGGATGGCTTGTCTTCATTTCGTGCATGTCAGCAATGTACCTTGGCCAGAGGCGTTTGTATTTTATTTGATCCATTGTGAAAAACAGCTTGCTGAGTGCTTCTCCAGCCTCCAGATGGAGAATGAGATCAGCATTTCTAGATGCTTCAACAAAGAACAAGATGGTTTCAACCAGGTGGAGGTAATTCATCGATGACTTGAACATAGTGTTAGATGATTTCTGAGCTTCCCACTTCTTCAGGTGTTGAATGACATCTTCATTGGTCAAGACTTGAAGCAGGTGTGTGTTAGCAATTCTCATGCATTCTGCTCCATCACTTGGTCCCAGAAGCTGTGTTTGTGCAGGCTTCCTGCAATTCATTTGCTGGTTGTGTACATCCTCAAAAAATTTTGTAATCTAGACCACATCTCGATAGCATTTTTATTGGCAAATTCATTATCCTACTTCACTTAGCCTAACAACTCCCTAAATTTACTATAGTCACCCTTTGAGAAGCAAAGGACTAGATCAGTGGTTCACAATGTGGGCACCACCACCCCACAGTGGGCATTTGAGAATGTTAGGGGAGGGTGCTCAGAAACTGTAAAATTGTTACCTTTCATTAATAAATTGCTTATAATTGATCCTGTTATATTATCATCTTTATGAGGAGGCACTAGCAAATATAGATAGACATAAGGGGGCATTGGCCTAAAAAAGGTTGGGAACCACCGGACTAGATGATCATTGTTGACTACACCCCTATTTAATTCTATCTTAAAAAGTATGATCAAATGATTACTATCCCCTAATGACTCTACTACTGCAAGTTCCCTGATCAGTATTCTAATGATCATAGGAAAGAACCAGATCTAAGATTGCTTAAACCCTAGTTGGTTTGTCTTAGAATTGGGTTAGAAAACAATCATTACAGCAGCCAATGAAGAAGTTACCTTCCCTATTATTTCCTTCTAAAAGGCTCCAGTCTATATGAGGCAGGTTGAAATATCTCTCAATGTTCTTGCACTACAACCTTTATTTTGTGAACCATACCTGTGTTTGGTTTGGAAGCCTGTAAAATGCACCTATCCAAATATATTCTGTCTGAAACATAAATATCAACCCAAATTGACTGTACCCTATCATTCTGAACTGAAGTTAAATCAGTCTTATCTGAACTGAAGTTAAATCAGTCTTATCTGAACTGAAGTTAAATCAGTCTTATCTGAACTGAAGTTAAATCAGTCTTATCTGAACTGAAGTTAAATCAGTCTTATCTGAACTGAAGTTAAATCAGTCTTATCTGAACTGAAGTTAAATCAGTCTTATCTGAACTGAAGTTAAATCAGTCTTATCTGAACTGAAGTTAAATCAGTCTTATCTGAACTGAAGTTAAATCAGTCTTATCTGAACTGAAGTTAAATCAGTCTTATCTGAACTGAAGTTAAATCAGTCTTATCTGAACTGAAGTTAAATCAGTCTTATCTGAACTGAAGTTAAATCAGTCTTATCTGAACTGAAGTTAAATCAGTCTTATCTGAACTGAAGTTAAATCAGTCTTATCTGAACTGAAGTTAAATCAGTCTTATCTGAACTGAAGTTAAATCAGTCTTATCTGAACTGAAGTTAAATCAGTCTTATCTGAACTGAAGTTAAATCAGTCTTATCTGAACTGAAGTTAAATCAGTCTTATCTGAACTGAAGTTAAATCAGTCTTATCTGAACTGAAGTTAAATCAGTCTTATCTGAACTGAAGTTAAATCAGTCTTATCTGAACTGAAGTTAAATCAGTCTTATCTGAACTGAAGTTAAATCAGTCTTATCTGAACTGAAGTTAAATCAGTCTTATCTGAACTGAAGTTAAATCAGTCTTATCTGAACTGAAGTTAAATCAGTCTTATCTGAACTGAAGTTAAATCAGTCTTATCTGAACTGAAGTTAAATCAGTCTTATCTGAACTGAAGTTAAATCAGTCTTATCTGAACTGAAGTTAAATCAGTCTTATCTGAACTGAAGTTAAATCAGTCTTATCTGAACTGAAGTTAAATCAGTCTTAATGTATGTATTAGACCAAACCACCCCCCTGCCTATCCAATCTCTGATAAATATACATTGTATAACTATTTAACTCATACTCTGCTCTTGTGTCATTGAATGATGCCTCACTAATCCAAGTTTCACTAATGCAGACTACATCCAGATTTTCACTAATCATATAACTAAATAATTCATTTTTCTTATTCCTAAGACTACATGAATTTGTATAAAAACACTTCAACCCCTCAGTTTTCAAGTTTTCACTGGTTCTCTATTTTGGCTAGATAGATGAAATGCCTATTCCTGATATATTATCTGTATTTAAGACCAACAGTATATACTTTACCTATAACCTGATGCTCCATGCCCTCTGAAGTTATCTTTCAAAACCTCAAAGAACTCGCATTCTCCTCAACATCTTCCATATAAAGCAGTTCCTTTTCTGTAAAGCTCCCTCCTTTCATAAAAATTATCCCATAAATCTATGAACTGAACCCCTTCACCACATAGCATCCTACCTTTATCATTTAAGTCTAAAATTCTACTTGTAAACTCCATGCTTACCCCAACCCTTGGTAAAATGCCCACTACATAACTTTTGCTCTGCCTGTTTTTAAAGTTTATCAATTCTCTGTAACTCTATTTAACTACTACTAAATTTATGTTCAACTTAAATCTACCATCTTCATCCTTGCTTATTAAATCATTTATACCTAAATGAATTATATTATTACTTCAGTTTTCAGGAAACTTTTTCACTACCTCTTTGACTTTAGAAATATTACCTCCTGGAATGCATTTCTTCTACAGGTTTTCCTTCCCTTATTGCAAAATTCATTGTCCTGATTCTTAATGATGGACAGACAAAAACATGCAGATCATTCACAATCCATAGCCAGCCACTTACATTTATATTTCATTTGGAAAACATGAACCCATTGGTGCTTATCAAGGTAATCCAAGTCATGAGGTACATTTTAATAATAATAATAAAATCTTGCAAAATGTCAATCTCAAGTCGGCTAATTAACATAACTATTAACTACCACCAAAGTAGCCTACATAACTTAAGCTAAGAATATACACTATAAACAATCAACAAACTATCTCTCTCTCATGAAAGTATCTAAATTTTTCTTAAAATTAACTGAGCTACTGTTTACCACACCATATGGCAAGTCATTCCAAAAATCCACCACTCTATGAAGAAGTATTTTCTTTGATCAAGTCGACAAGTCTGTTTTCTAATTTTCTTATTGTGCCCATGAGTTATCCCATCAGCCTCTAGTGAGAAAAAGTTACATACATCTAAACTGTCCATTCCTGAAAACATTTTGAACATCTGTATCATATCTCCCCTCATACAACGTCTCTCAAAACTAAACGCCTAATTCCTTTAATCTATCCCTGTATTCCAAGCTTCTTAGGTTAGGGACAAACTTGGTTGCCCTACATTGCACACCTTCAAGCATATCAATAGCATGTGGGTCATTCCACATCAAGTGGACCTGTGGTCCCCACCTCACCATGTCAGATTTTGTTCTAACTTTGCTCACAGATTCCTTTAAGCCTTAAAGGAAGTTCTGCAATGTTTTAGTTCCATATCTCTTGTGGTTCTGTCACTAGGGCTCCAAGAGCATGGGCTACTTTGTCCATCACATTGAGCACCAAATTATTTGTGCCATTTTTAGCTAGTCAGCATTCCATAGTAACAAATCCTTCTGCTCTGAAAATTTGCTCCTAGGGTCAAAATTTACTGTAGATTTCAAAACTCACATTACTAGAGCTCTAGGAAGTATAGATTTTCCATAAAATATCCCCAAAGTAGGCTTCAAATTACATTTTGATTCCTGGGAAGCCACATTTAAAAAATTATAGCTCTGGATCTACTTGACTCTGTGAGCTTTTGTTAGAAACCAAGAACGTACTACCCATATGCTACAAAATGTTTTAATCCAGAACTTCCTACCTGTTCTAGTTGCTGAGATATAAGGCATCAAAAATGGCCAAAATTAATTTATGACAAAAATGTCCCATCTTTAAAGCTCAAAATGATCATGTAGGACAGCTTGCACCATACTCTAACAAAAACCAATGAAAAGAGCATGTCCTGAAATACTAGGGCCTAGTTTTTTATTTTGGTGTCTTGCTTTTTTGTAGGTCTAGTAGAGCTTTGAAATTTTGTTCCGTGTGATGTTTCTAGCATTATATTTGTTGATTTATTTGCACTCCTGTGTTGGTCCATGGTGGCTAAGCCACAGACAATTTCTCTAGTTGTTAACTATTAAAGATAAAGATAATTTATTAATACAAAGGAGTCTGTTTCAGTTTTTCGAGAAATTGGCAACCCCATTGACAAGGGGCCATGCCTGATAGCCATGCAGGTCTAGCCACAGGTCCCACCCACCCACCAACTCATCTTTCCTTGACTTTCTAACTGGATCCAGAACTGTGCAACTCCTTTTCAAAGCTTTCAAACAAATTTTCTATAGTAGACAAGGTATTCCCTGGCAGCATAATAATGTTATAATGTTTCAGACCAACAAAGACCCTAAGATCCACTCATGGCTGGTCTATCTAACTGTGTTTGTAATCGTGTATGTCCTCCGTGATGGCGGAGGGGACCTACAATTTTACGTGGGTTCCGAACCACAAGAACTTAAGAAATTTATGTACCAACTGCTTGTACATTCGCAACAACCAATTTTTGCAAAACTGAATAATTATCAATTAAAAACTAATTAATTATCGATTTAAAACTAAAGATAGAATCTCTGGATCCAGAGGATCAAGTCATAAGAGACTACTATCAACAAATATGTTACACTCTATATGTATTTATAACGGACATGCAAATATATCAAATCCAAAGAATCCAGTCAATTTCATTATGGTATCCATCAATACTAGTACCTTGCCAACGAAAAATAAGTAAGTCACAGTCCATATCGATTGCAGACCAAGTCAAAATTTACAATCATATACATTACAATATATATATACTTAGGAGGAAAAGTGTAGGTGTGGCTGTAGACTGTACAGTAATGTAGAAATGTGTGTGCACCCATTTTGGGTCTCCCATTTAAAGGTGTTTGTAGGGCAAATGAAGATCGTGAGTTTTTCAATACCTCACAGTACTATGGGGGCCGCCACTCAGCAGAGGAAACTCTTTAAATGGGGTGTGTAAGGACAGAGAGTATCCCCTAACCCAAGATGCTGCCTCCCTATATCCCACAACACTTGTGTTGAGCTGTGGGATCTATCACCACAAAGCCTTAATTTTACTACCGTACCTTAAACTATACCCAATCTATTAACATATTTGTCTAATCGATTTTTAAACATGTTTATAGACGTGCTACTAATTACTTCTACTGGCAAACTATTCCAGCTATTTACTATTCTATACATAAAAAAGTTTTTCGCAACTGCTGTCTCGAACCTTCTACTTGTCAACTTACACCCGTTATTTCTAGTCCTATTATATTGAGATATTTCGAAAAAGCTATCTCTATCTACGTTATTGAAAACATTCATAATTTTGAAAACCTGGATTAGATCACCCCTTAGCCTCCTAGTCTCGAGTGTTGTCAATTTTAATTCTTTAAGCCTATCCTCGTACGACTTTGACCTAAGTGACGGAATCATCTTAGTTGCTCATCTTTGAACTCTTTCGATTTTGTCTATATCTTTGCGCATGTGCAGATTCCAAAATTGGATCGCGTACTCCAAATAGGGTCTAACTAATGATTTATAAAGTGGAACTATAATATCACGCGATTTGTACTCAAAATTTCGAGCTATAAAACCTAACACTTTGTTCACTTCATTGACTGCTGCTGTACTTTGTTTCGCTACTTTTAAATCACCAGTGACTATAACTCCTAGATCTTTTTCCTGCTCTATGCTTGTTAAATCTTTCCCTGACATACTATACGCAAAATAACCGTTACGCGAACCTATATGCAAAATTTTGCACTTATCAACGTTAAATCTCATTTGCCATGTGACTGACCAATCACCGATTTTATTCAGATCTTCCTGGATTTTACCTCTATCTTTGTCATTAATCGCCCTACCCCCCAGTTTCGTGTCATCCGCAAACTTTGAAACTGTACTGACTAGGCCGACATCTAAATCGTTAATATATATAAGAAAAAGCAAGGGGCCACATACAGAACCTGAGGAATGCCACTCGCTACATTACACACCCCATTTAGAGATATTCCTCTGCTGATGGTGTGCCCCCCATAGTACTGTGAGGTATTGAAAAACTCATGATCTTCACTTGCCCACAAACACCTTTAAATGGGAGACCCAAAATGGGTGCACACACATTTCTACATTACTGTAGTCTTTACAGCCACACCTACACTTTTTCTCGTAAGTGTATATATTGTAATGTATATGATTGTAAATTTTGACTTGGTCCGCAATCGATATGGACTGTGACTTGATGGATACCGTAATGAAATTGACTGGATTCTTTGGATCTTATATATTTGCATGTCCATTATAAATAGATATAGAGTGTAACATATTTGTGGATAGTAGTCTATTATGACTAGATCCTCTGGATCCAGAGATTCTATCTTTAGTTTTAAATCGATAATTAATTGGTTTTAAATTGATAATTATTTAGTTTCGTAAAAATTGGTCATTGCCAATTTACCAGCGGTTTTTACATAAATTTCTTATGTTCTTGTGGTTTGGAACCCACGTAAAATTGTAGGTCCCCTCTGCCACCACGGAGGACATACACAATACACGATTATGAACACAGTTAGGTAGACCAGCCATGAGTGGATCCTTGGGTCTTTGTTGGTCTGAAACATTATAACATTAGCCCAACATGACTCCGCTCTATCAACGACCACCCTCTGTTTCCTACCTCGCAACCAAGCATGTACCCTCTTCCCATGGCACTCGGTGTAGGAGCAGGAATAGTTGTCAAGATATGCTGCTCTGGAATCCAACAAGTGTCTTTTCTAGATGACCACTGAAACTGTCATGCTGGCCCATGAGAGTGCATAAATGTAATTAATGTATCTTTTTCTTCCTCACAGACTTCACAAATGTTTCCAAGCCACCACAAGTCATCATAAATGCATGCCACATATTGGCCTGGTTGCAGTTTCAACTGTTGTTGATCAATGTCACTGTATATTCCAACATTGGCCACAAAATAACATGTAGATCTTGAAACTCAGCTAACTTGAATCTGTTTATCATTTACTGGAACAAAATGATTTTCTTGAGTTCCAGCTACTGTATACCCATGATTAAATCTTGTTTCCTGTGCTTCTCTCTCTGCTTCTATTTCATCAGTTAAAACAAAAAAGAATGTAATTCCGTGCACATCTTTCTGGCAAAATTCAGAGAGATTGGTAGGTGTGAGAATCTGACCAGTTACTGGTCTTTGCAAGCTGGCACGAGCTGCCAATCTTTTCACAGTGTCCCCTACACCATCACTTGCTGATTTTCCATAGCTGGTAGCAAAACTGTTCCATTTTGCTGTTATCCCACCAAAATCTTTGCTGTGCCAACAAAGGCTTATGAAATTTTTGTAGTTTTTGTACTGGCCTGCAGCACCATCACTCAAGTAATGAATGTGCTTGATTTCAACATTTTCTTTCAGAAATCCAATCAACTTCTTCAGAAAGACATGTACTGCAACAGTATCATGCTTCAGACAGTCAATGATGACAAAAACATTCACTCATCTGAAACTTTGTGATACATTACAAAAGGATGCAGTGTTGCTTGGCTGTTGTCCCAGTGAAAACCTTGCACTGCATTTTGTACCACAAAAGAATAGTTCTCTGCAAAATCTATTAAGATTACTGCTTCTTCAGGTTTTATTTCCTCCTTTAGGGACTTCAGGTGAGCACTACTGACAACTGTTTCATAATCAAGGTGTCCCTGTCAGTGTGAACCCATTGTTTATATTCAATCATTTCTTGTGGATCCATTTCTGCTCGTTCTGTAAAAATAGCTGAAAGGTGATCTTCTAGTGCTGGTGCTCCAGGGCACAGTTCACACTGTTGTAGCATACAGTCTTTTGACTCCAAATTCCAAACACATTTTTGCATCAGCATTTTGTAATCCTCATGAATATCAGCTCCAGCCAACATCAGTTTCACATTTTGGTGAATTGTTCATACACAAACACTATGTACCCCTGCAGTGCCAGCCTTAGGGGTGTGCGAACCGTGTGCCCAAAAATTTCACAGAAATTTACCATCGACGTCAGAGTGCCAAAATTGGTGTAAATTAATGTAATTTATTTTTTAATTTTCAGATCACCAATCCATCATGGCCTTAATGATTGCATTATGATAGTTTAAATATTTGATAATAATAAAGTAATAATAGTAAAGGCTGTTGGTCTGTTGGTATTCTGTTACAGGTGCACTTATATAGTTAAATTTTACTTGTACTTGTTAACAATCTACTAAAATAAAATGATTAGCAATGAAAAACAATTTGACTTGTGTCATGGGGGTCCCATACAGTATACTCTGCACACAGCCCGAAATATCCTAAGGCCGGCGCTGACCCCTGCTACACCAACTGTCACACACCACTTTGGTCAAAGTTCACAGAACTTAGAGAAGCCAATTTCAGGGCCATTTTGATCTTTGTAAGCAATGTACATTTCTTTCAAATTGCTGAGCAGCAGTCTTTTTTATTTTTGAAGCTTTTTTCCATCAAACCTGACAGACACCCAATCTTTCTTCCCTGGGCACATCTGGCTGAATTCATCATCTTCATAAAACTTTTGAACTTTTACTACTACTTCCTCAGGTAGTTTTTCCTTTCTTTTTTCCTAGTATTGCAAGAATACCTGACTCTGCTTTCAACTTCCTGGCTGTTTTAACCATTCAAAGAGAAACTCCAAATTCTTTTGCTGTTTGTTGTATAGACCAGCTGTTAGGCTCCAGAGTTAGAATCTGCAGTTTCCTTTCTTTGTCTGATAATTCCATTTGGCTTTTCAATTCTTCCAACAGTATTTCATAATCTTCACAATTTCTGCACCTCTGCTGACTTATGCTTCCATTTCACCCACATCAGTCCCTGTAAGAGCTGCCATTTTCTGAGGAATAGCTTCTTGTGCTTGTCTTGTCTTTCTTTTGACATATCCTAGAAAATCTCTCTTGCTCACTTTTTGTGGCTTTACAGGGGAAATGTCAAGTGCTGAACAGCTGGTGTCTAATTTCTGCTTTTGTGCTTCAGGTGGATCAAATGATTCACTTGATGATGTTGAACTGATTCTTTGTATTTCAGCCTTCTGTTTCCTGCAATCAGGACAAAGTTTCTGTCCAGGCTTGATGTCTTTGCCAGTCTCTTCCATCAACAATTGAGCTGTTGCAATGTCAATTGCCTGAAGTTATTTTTTGGGTAATGTTGATTTATGATATTCAAATGGGTTGTAACAGTGCTTCTGAAGACTCATATCTGGTCAAAAGAAGCTGTTTATGGTGCAAGCATATGCATGCATCTTCCTTAAATTGGACTACTTCTATTCCTGTTTGAAGAAAAAGTAGTGGTCTTTCCTGAACTGTCAGCTCTGTGAACAGTTTCAAACCACATTTTCTGGAATATGTTTTCAGGTGACACTCTGTTCCCTCTTTATTTCCAATAGTACAAGCTTCCAGTTTTCTTTCAGTTTCCATGGGTTCTCCCACATGAACACTACTAGTATCTGATGATTCAGCCATTTTCAGTTTTGATCTGAAAACAATAATAGTCATGCATTACATGTTGAACATAAATAAAAATATTATGTATAGCCTAGCACATAGCACATAGCACCTAGTCCTGCACTATATAATCGGTAATAAGAACAAAAGAAAAATAAAACTGTACCAATGAAATAACAATTGTAACGCTAGAAATATCACACAGAACAAAATTTCAAAGCTCTACTAGACCTACAAAAAAGCAAGACACCAAAATAAAAAACTAGGCCCTAGTATTTCAGGACATACTTTTTTCATTGGTTTTTGTTAGAGTAAGGTGCGAGCTGTCCCACATGATCATTTTGAGCTTTAAAGATGGGACATTTTTGTCACAAATTAATTTCGGCCATTTTTGATGCCTTATATCTCAGCAACTAGAACAGGTATGAAGATCTGGATTGAAACATTTTGTAGCATATGGGCAGTACTTTCTTAGTTTCTAACAAAAGCTCACAGAGTCAAGTAGATCCAGATATAATATTTTCTAAAAGTGGCTTCCCAGGAATCAAAATGTAATTTGAAGCCTACTTTGGGGATATTTTATGGAAAATCTATACTTCCTAGAGCTCTAGTAATATGAGTTTTGAAGTCTACAGTAAATTTTGACCCTTGGAGCAAATTTTCAGAGCAGAAGGATTTGTTACTGTGGAATGCTGACTAGCTAAAAATGGCACAAATAATTTGGCGCTCAATGTGATGGATAAAGTAGAACAAAATCTGACATGGTGAGCAGTGGCATGCGGTCCATGGAAGCAAGGGAATCAATGCTTCCCTGTTCAAAGAAAGAAGAAAATGCTGTATTATACTTTAAAGTTTAAACAGTTCAATATGTGTTAGTAATTTGTACAAAATCATTTTATTATACTATTTATAGCATTTGATTGGTAATCAGGTGGATACATAGTATATACATTGGTTGCCATTCGTGCAAAAACCTTTAAGAAAGCCGACGCAAAAAATCTCGAGTTGGACAACAATTGACGAAATGCATCCTTTTTCCCAATGACTTTTGCTTTTTTTTTTACTGTTACAAATTGTTTCTTTCCATTCTAAAAACTCATTTAATGTTTAATAATGTAGTATTTATTGAATACAACAAGTTTCATAGGGTATATAGTTTTTCTACTAAAAAATTCCATGGCCATGTTAAGCGAAAAAGAATATATATTTATCATTATTTTATCCTTCCCTATGTCAAAAAGGAAGCAATTTAGAAATCACTGTCCAGATCTTATAGTTAATTTTCTTGAAATATCCGGCAACTTTACGTGCTGTCTGCTGTCATTCTCTCATTTAAAGCGAATACGTAACTACGCTAGAAATGCGCAAGGGTAAGAAAGGCTTGCAAGTTTAGCTTTAATCTCAATTGAGAAAAAGCTTCTTAAGGATATGAAAACCGATGCCTTTTACGAAGAAATAATAGATATATTTAATAAAAAAGAAAGAAGAATAGAATTAACCTATAAGTAAAGTAAGTAGATGATTATGTGTGTTTTGTTTTTATTATATACAAGTATTTTAAAGTTTTATTTTTATTTTATATAATCTTTGTTGTTTTTGCTTGAATTGCTTCCCCTTGACAAAAAATCACCGCACGCCACTGATGGTGAGGTGGGGCACTTTCACAAAATTGGTCCACTTGACGTGGAATGACCCATGTCTAAGGTGAGGGGACCAAGCTTGAATGCAGTATTCTAAGAGAGGCCTAACTTAAAAATTATATAATTTACAGATGACTTCCTTACTCTTGTAACTAACATTCCTCTTAATAATACTTAACATTTTATTTGCTTACACACTTGGGCCTACACAGAATAAACTCCCTTTTGATATTCAAAACACTTTCTTTAAACACCTCCCAATTAAAATGTTTGCGTCATTCCCCATAAATAAATTATCCTAGTCCACTACTCTCATTCTGTCCACAAAACTTTCACAGTTAGCCCTACAAAAATCAGGGACTTCTATTACATTACTATCCTTACCATTTTCTATCAATAACTTAAACCTAATAATTTGGTAATCACTACATCCCAAACTCTCACCTACTTTCAAACCTTTGACTATATTTCCGTCATTCATCACCACCACACCACGTCTAAACTATTGTCACCGCACATTGGTTCAGCAATCTATCCTTACTGTAAAGCTCCCTCCTTTCATAAAAATTATCCTACAAATCTATGAACTCAACCCCTTCACTCCATAGCACCCTAACTTTATCATTTAAGGCTAAATTTCAACTTGTAAACTCCATGCTTACCCCCATCCTTGGTAAAATGCCCCCTACATAACACTTGCTCTGCCTATGTTTCAAAGTTTCTATCAAACAAAACAAAACATCTTTATTGCAGATCATTCACAAGCCATAGCCACTTAACCTAACATACAAGTACAATCTTGCGTATTATACACTGAACATAATCCAAAAATAAGGCCAACATAGCCACTTAACATACAAGTACAAAAATAAGGCCAGCAACAATTACCCATACCTCTGTTTAACTTAAATCTACCATCTTCATCCTTCCTTGTTAAGTCATTTATACCTACATGAACCTCGGGTTATAGGCAACTTCTTCACAACCTCATTGACTTCAGAAATATCACCATCTGCAATACATATTCTTCTACAGGTTTCCTTCCCTTATTGCAAAATTCATTTTCCTGATTCCTAATAATAGAGGCCCCAGTAAAGATTTGATAGAACACATCCACCCGAACTAGTGACAGAAATAGGTTTTTCTTGTGTATTTCATGCTGTTTCAATTGAATCTGACCTTCATTTTAGGCGCAAATGCACCATTATGGAGATAACCCCCCACCCCCCAGGCTTTGAAGAAGGAAATTATGGGCTAAACAGGCCCAATTGAAACAGCATGAAATACACAAGAAAAACTTATTTTTGTCAGTAATATTCATGGCAAAAGTAACAACCTAACAAAAATAACAACCTAACCAATTGTCAGTAAATTTTTACAGGTATACATTACAGGTTTTGTAAATCAAAACTATGTTTTTCTGATGGTTTTTCATGTGGTTTTAATGAATATAACCTTCATTTCTACTGGAAATCACTAGTTTTTGGGATAGCCCCCACCCCCACTATAACCTCAGAAGGTAGTGATTTACGATAAAAACAAAGGTTAATTTCATTCAAACATCAAAAACAATCTAAAAAAGTTTTAATATATAACCTAACTGATTCTGAATCCAGTGGTTGACAAACAGTAGAATCTTCCATGGCTCATTATGCTGATGTGATAAAAATGAGCCTTTATAGTTGCTAACACTCAAATTGCACACTTTGCGGCATTATGATTTAGCTACCCTGATCAAACAGCCACAAAACCAGTGATGTTTGTCTTCACAATAGAAACATGGCAATTCATAGTTTGGACACTGAACACTACTAGGCAATACACAGTGTGAACGCAAGAAGGAGAAAGTTGCAGGATTATTCTTATGAAATTTAGCAATAATCAACCAATAGTCTTCACTACAACTGCCACACCTTTCAGCCATGATGATTAAGTTTCCTGGCGAATGACACTAAAGCTTGGGTGAGACTGACTGAATTCAAAATTTTAACCACACAATTGCACCAATAGGCAGCTAAAACAAAGTGAACACATAATATCAGGGTGTCTACTGAGTTTGCAACAACAAATTCCTTAAGTTTTCCAGGAACTCTTTCAATAAAATTCCAGGTAGGTACATACTTTGCTTTTTATGAATTATGACTGAACATTAGGATAATAAAAATACACATTGGTATTTATTTGTGGTACCACCCTACCACCCACTTTCCTTTTATTAAAAAATAAGCCATTACATAATATTTGCCACAAAAATAAATCTCCGAAAAATTACACACTTGGAAACCTTTTTTTAATTCTCCTATTTCCTCTGTGGATGCTGAAATTTCCTTCTCTGCATCTTGACATGTCATTTTTTTTTTCGAGGTCCATATTTATATTTCCCTGACTTGTCCAGATTTTCCAGGCCCTACATTAAATTCCCTGACAAATCCAGGTTTTACAGGTTTTCCAGGTTCAGTAGACACCCTGAATATCTCGCTTATACGTAATTTGCAAGAGAAATGTTATAGAAGAAAAATGTCTTGGATTTGTTTAAACTAGTGTACAGACCCCCAAACACACCAACCTCAAAATTTTCAGATTCCATTACAGAGGTAAGAAACTTAGCAAAAGATCTACTCTCCAACCCCAAATATTTTTATCTATGGTGATTTTAATTTCCCATTCATGAAATATAAAGGATAGGAAAAAATATATGTATACACCAGGACACAAGGGGGGCACACGAGAAGACCAGGAGCAGGTGAAAATGCTACTAGCTCTAGCTGATGAATTTGTTAACGCAAGAAATAACAGAAAACACAAGAAAAAACAACTGCCTAGATTTGGTATTCACAAACAACAGTAATCTAATTGATAATGTAGAAGTATCCCCAACTATGATATCAGACCACAATATCATTGAAATAACAACTAATATAAAGGCAACAGGAAAGGAAAGAACATGCACAACAGAAAGAAGCAAATTTGAAATTTTTAATTTTCACTCCAAAGCTATAAACTGGGAAGTAATAGATTGGAAAACCATTTTCGAGGCCAAGACAACGGAAGAGATGCTAATGACGTTAGAAATTGTGGAAAAACATGTCCCAAAGATACAACAGAGGAAAGAGAAGCAGGTTCGAAAGACAAAAGAGGGCATTGTTCCGAAAGAGAAAAAGAGTGACTGCAAAATTAAGTAATTGTAAAGATAACATCAGAAAAATATTAAATGATAAACTACAAAGTATCGATGTCATCATACAGGAACAAATCGAGAAGCATACAGAAAAAGACGACGACGCTATAGAAGCGATAAAGGTTAACTCAAAGTACTTCTATAATTTCGCAAAAAGAAAGTCGAAAAATCAAGCAACTATCGGACCTTTAAAAAATGAGAACAGTGATTTATCTGATGATCTAACAGAAGTATCTGAAATATTAAAAGCTCAGTATGAATCATCTTTCAGTATCCCAAAAAACTGACAAATTGATATGCGATAGAAACGCGTTCTTTGAAGAAGAACCACAAGGGGAAAGTATAACGGATTTCGACTTTACGACGGATGATATTACACAAGCCATAGGGAAACTAAAAACAACACTCAGCAGCAGGACCGGATAAATGGAATGCCACACTGATCAAAAACTGCAAGAATGCAATCGCTGAGCCCCTATACTGGATATGGAGACGATCATTAGACACGGGAGAAATACCGGGCATCCTGAAGAGCGTGAACATAGTCCCAATATATAAAGGAGGAGATCGATCAGAGGCCAAAAACTATAGGCCAGTGTCGCTTACATCTCATCTCACTAAAATATTTGAAAGAATAGTTAGACAAAATCGGTGCTACTGTAGTATGCGGTCTACCGTTAAGTTTCTACTGTAGTATGCGGTCTACCGTTAAGTTTCTACTGTAGTATGCGGTCTACCGTTAAGTTTCTACTGCAGTATGCAGTCTACCGTTAAGTTTCTACTGCAGTATGCGGTCTACCATTAAGTTTTTACTGCAGTATGCGGTCTACCTTTAAGTTTCTATTGTAGTATGCGGTCTACCATTCAAAATATTTAAAAGGAATTGAAAATGAATTGAAAGGAATTATAATTTAATTTACACAATTAAGGAATTATTAAAGAAGTTAAACATACTACTACCGCATACTTAACGGTAGACTGCATACTACAGTACGCCCTTGATGATTGGTTAGGTTGTCATGATATTTTCGTTAGTTTTAACGAAAATATCACGACTTAACCTAACCAATCGTCAAGGGCGTACAATTAACCTAATAATAAAATAATAAGAAGATAAGAAGCTATAATTAAAAGGTAGACCGCCGAATCATAGGTAGACCGCATACTACAGTAGCACCGACAAAATCTATGACTTTTTGGAAACTCAGAAAAAATTCAATGATAACCAACAAGGGTTTCAATCAGGCAGATCATGCCTATCACAATTAATGGAACACTACAACAACATTATTGATTCACTTGAAAGTAATGAAAACTATGATGTACTATACACAGACTTTGCTAAAGCATTCGACAAGTGTGACCACGGAATCATAATACATAAACTGAAATATATGGGAATAACAGGAAAAGTAGGGAAATGGATATATAATTTCCTTAGTGAGCGGAGGCAAGTCATTACAGTACAAGGAGTATCTTCATCAGAATCAGAGGTCCTCAGCTCAGTACCACAAGGAACAGTATTAGCTCCACTACTCTTCATAATCATGCTAACTGAAATAGATGGGGACATTACCAGAAACAGCACAGTAACATCCTTTGCGGATGACACAAAGATCAGTAGAAAAATAAGAAACCCAGAAGACATAGGATCTCTACAAACCGACATAAACGAAATCTACAAGTGGATTGAAGACAACAATATGAAGTTTAACAGAGAAATTTCAGCTATTAAGGTACAGAAAAAGAGAAGACCTAAAGTCCATGGAATATTATACCCCAAATGGACAGGAAATTCAGAGAAATTCCAGAGCAAAAGATTTAGGGGTTGTAATGACAGATGCAAGGCCGTAACTAGGGTTTAGAAATTAGTGAGGTCCAGATTTTTTTCAAGCTATATAGGCTATAGGCGTATAACATTTTAAAAAATCTGAGTTTGAGGATTTTTATTTTTTTCCCCATTCTTTTAATTGCTAAAGTTGTAGGTTTCATTTTTAAATGTGCTTTTTTTAATCAATTCAAAACATATTACAGAATTTCATTTCAGGAAACCAACTTGCTGTTAACTAGTGTTTACATAGCCTTCAGTCCTGCACTCTTCAAATAAGTGAATAAAGTGCTGCATAATACATCAACATGGATGCTATAGGATAGTCAATGTTGTTCAAGCCACTGAAAACTGGACTAAAAAATAGAAAAATGTCCTATCAAACTTATGTCATATTAACATTAAGCATCCACCAACAGTATTAAAAAATGTTTTGCTGCCAATACCATGGAATAAACTACATTAGCAAACCTATCAAATGCACCCAACTTGGCTAGAAAGCTTGAATAATCCACACACTGACTAACAAACGAGGTTAGGCCACCCAAAACTGTTTATTTAACTAACGTTATACCCGGGGAATGGCACTAATGGTTAGCAGCATATTAGCATTCAATTCATTCACATGCATGAAACGGTTAGCATTTGAGCTAACCTTACTAGCGATTAATACAGATTTTGGTGAAGTAACGTTACCCCAGCCTGGCTGCCAGTAGCTTTCAAACCATGTCAGGCAGGCTGACGTTTCTTAGCAATAAAGTTATTGTTTTACTTACAGTGCTGCCTGCCTGGTCATTCAATGCACAGAAGTTACTCACCTCAAAGTCGCAAGTGCGTTCTGGCAACATTGCTGCTAGCTTGCTGCTTCCTGTTTACAGATGGTTTGGAATAGGGATTGGGTAAATCTGGCCGCGCATCATGTTGACTTCCAGTAACCATATTTTCAACATAAAAGCCCTCTAATGTTTAATACATGCTCGATGCTCCCTCTTTTCAAAAGAAAAGCGGTAATATGCGTTTCATACACGGAGAATGGTTGAGTCTCTCTTTTTTTTTTTAGCAAATAATTACAGAGGTCCGGACCTCGGTGACCTCATAGGTAGTTACGGCCATGGACAGATGATGCAAAATTTGAAACACAAAATAAGATAGCAGTAAACAGAGCAAAGAGAATAACGGGTCAGATACTGAGAACCTTTAAACAAAGGGATAGGAATGTAATGATTCCTCTACTGAAAACCCTGATAATACCCAAATTGGAATACTGCTCAGTCCTAACATCTCCATATAAAAAAGAAGACATTAGACAGCTGGAGGAGATCCAAAGAAGCTTCGCAGCCAAGGTCAATGGGTGCAAAGAACTAAATTACTGGGAAAGGTTACGAGAACTAGACCTATATTCACTGGAGAGGAGGATATATATATACACCATTATTTACACTTGGAAAATAATGGAGAAACTAGTCCCTAATCTTACTCTGAATCCCATAACTCCCCAAACAATGGTGGAAAGTAGAAGTGGTAGACTGTGTCATATTCCCAAATTGAAGGTGAGACAGGGAACATCCTTAACCCTGAAAGAAAATAGTTTTGTAGCGAGAGGACCAAAACTGTTTAATCAGTTGCCCAAAGACCTAAGAAACACGAAGGGAGTTGCAGTGGAAATCTTCAAAAGAAGATTAGATGCCTGGCTCAGAACAATCCCCAATGAGCCAGGCATTACTGGCTATGTGAGGTGGAGAGCGCAAGAATCCAACTCACTACTTCACCAGGCCAACTCGAGAGGAGGGGTGACAAGCTTGACCTTCGCGAAATGAGAAATCATCGCGCGGAACCTTTGTAAGGTGTAAGGTATATATATATATATATATACTGGGTGATCCAGATAAATGGGACCCATAAAAAAAAGCCAAATATTCTTAATATTTAATTCCTTTCATAAAAACTATATATCATTCGAAAGAGTAGAGTTACAAGTTTATTATGAAATATTTATTTTTTAAAAATTACTCCTTTCAAATATGCTCCATTAGTTGCCAAGCATTCCAGTGTTCTCGCTCGTTAAGTTCTGCATCACTTTTGCAAGTGTGTGCGGTGGTATGGCCTGTATCTCATTTGTGATGGCGGCCTTCAATTCTTGCAAGGTCATTGGGTTATTTCTGTAGACCCTACTCTTTAAATATCCCCAGAGATAATAATCTAAGGGAGAAAAATCCGGAGACCTTGCAGGCCATTCAACGTCTCCAAATCTTGAGATTAACTCGCCTGGAAACGTTTGACGCAAAACTGCCATGCAGTTCCTTGTGGTATGGCAGGTAGCTCTGTCTTGTTGGAATCAGTGGTTTTCTAGACAAAGATCTCTTAATTTAGGAATAAGGAAATCGGTCAACATTTACAGTGACCATGTTTCCGGTGGAATCCTCGAAAAAGTACAGCCCTATGATCTGAGATGCAGTAAGACCACACCAAACAGTTACACACTGACTATGCAATGGGACTTCAGTAATATTCAATGGATTTTCTGTTGCCCAAAAACGACCATTTTGTTTGTTTACAGTTCCATTCAAGTGAAAATGGGCTTCGTCTGACATAATCAAAGTTGCTAGAAAATTGGTGGTGTCATTTACCTTCTGTTGGATCCATTGACAGAATTGTCATCTTCGTGTGAAATCTCCATCGTTTAGTTGTTGCACTGTTTGAATTTTATCTGGAAAGAGCATTAAATTTTGCTTGAATATATGGTGTATTGTTCCATATCCAACTCCTAACAGCTGAGAAGCACGTCTGATGCTTATGTTAGGATTATCCTGTACAATTTCATGAGTTCTGTTAATGATCTCGTCTATCCTTGCTGTGTGCACTCTTCCAGTTGGTTTTCTTTTTCCAATGCTGCCAGTTAGGGAAAAATTTCTGACACACCGACGGATTACTTTCTTAGAAGGTGATTTTGACATCTGAAAATTTGTCTTGAAAGATCTTTGAGCTGAAACTACACTTCTTCCATGCTCATAATATTGCTGTTATGAAACGCAGCTGTTCCAGTCCATGCAGTCATCTTGAAGGGTTAGTTTTAACTAACACTTTTATTTTGTTTTGTATCTTATCTTGTCTTGTCAAAACCTATACAATCCTGTACAAACTTGTAACTATCCTCTTTCGAATGATCTACAGATCTACAGAAGCTAAGGCTAACAAAGACCCTAAGATCCACTCTAAGGCTAGCCCGAGAGAAAGGAAAGAGTAGGGGGTTAAGAGAAGAGAAGAGAATAAGGGGTTAAGTAAGGAGCAACACCTATCATTCGTGGGTTAACATTCATTCAGAAAAAGAGGAAAAAGGTCTCGCCATCATCATCCACCGGCCACTGCCGACAAGTCAGAAAAATAGTCGGAGAAAATAGGAGAGGGGTGAAAGATGAAAAGAAGTAAAATAAGAACACTTACAAACCATGCAAACACAGTCTTAACTCAGTCATACCATGCAAACTACAAACATGCAAGTAAAGAGAGTTACAGACATGCAAGAAAGGAGAAAAGAAAAAAAAAAAAAGTAGGTACAGTTAAACAAAAAGTGGGTTAGTTTACGCTACGAGCTACATCTACGTTCGTGTTAGTCTAATTTTTTATTTTATTATTTTTTTTTTTTATTGCTGGCATGTCACAAGTAGTGATGTGAGTCGTTTTTTATTGTGTCATTTTTTTTTGTTTTTTTTGTCGTTTTTTTTGTTTAAAACGAAGATAGTCTGTTTTTTTTGTTTTTTTTGTTTTTTATTGTTTTAAACTTATTCCATATTTTTCTTCCTTTAATCTAATAAGTATATTAGTATTACCTATAATTTACTATACTACCATGCTTATACGGTTATACCTAGTCATCTTTTAGAAAAACTGAATCATGCAAAAAGTATATAATAGAAAGGAAAACAAACCCTCATTTTTTATATGTATATATATTTTTTAACTAGAACATAAAACATTCTTCCTCGTTTCAAACAATATACATAATTGTGATTGGCAAGAGTACCAGTATATATATTCCAGATAGAAAAGGAAAATATTCACCTTTTTTGAACCTTTTTGTTAACCTAATGTTGTTTAACCTTCATTTCCATGGAAGAATCATCACTAGATTGGGTAGAGCATATATGCTAGTTTCAATATCACAGGTACTGGTATAATATACATAATCAAAAATACATAATACTGGTATAAAACAATATATATAATTGTGATTGGCAAGAATACCAGTGTGTATATATATATATATTCCAAATAGAAAAATAAAAAAAAATAAAAATATTCATCTCTTTCTTTAACCTTTGTGTTAACCTAATGCTGTTTAACTTTCATTATCTGATTCTATTTCCATTGAAGAATCAATATCACTAGATTGATTAGAGCATATAGTTTCAATATCACAGGTACTGGTACTTATTGTTATTGCAGATTTGGATGTTGACGAAGCTAATGTAGCACCATGTTTTACTTCACTTTCTTGGAATTTTGCATTTTGGGATATAAATACTAGCTTTGCTGCTCTGTCTGTGCTTAATCAGTTTTTTTTGGCTGTATGGATATTACTGTATGTGCTAAATGATCTCGGAGGTAATGAAAGGGCGAAATAGAGGTGTATGAGTTTGTGTATGTATATATGAGAGTATGCGTGCGTATGTATCTGGAATTCTGGATGTATGCATGTGTATGGGGTATATAATAGATATAATATGTGTATATAAGTATTTATGTATATATTGGTATATATGTATATGGGTGTATGTGTATGTATATATATGGATGGTCTCGGGGGGAAAATATGTCATCGCGGGTCTAAAGGATAGTTAAGTGGGAGATTCAAAATCCGAGGCATGGATGGGAGAGTCCTGGAAAGGTTGGACAATGGGCAGTCAGCTCCCAGCCAGTGTTCTCGCAAGTTTAACGGATCTCAAGATACAAGACTTTCAGTGCAAGAAAGAGACCAGTTTTTTTCTGTAAATAGGCTGAAAAGGACATTCTATACTAGTACCATATGGCCTATTTTATTATTTATTTATCTATTTTTATAATATATATCATTGCAAAAGTATACCTTATAATTAAATTGGCAATATCTATATTAATTATTAAACAAAAAAAACAAAAAAAAAAAAAAAAAAAAAAAAAACAACATGGACATAAAAAAAACGGTTTTTTTACATCACTAGTCACAAGCTGGCATTCTTCGTCAACAGACTCATCCTCGAGCACCACCACCAGAGCTCCTGTTGTTAACTTTTTTTTTTTAAATTTTAAACAATGTTAATACTTTTAAAATGTCTGTCAAGACGGTTCTTAAACATATTAACGCTGGTAGAATGAACGACTGATGCGGGAAGATTATTCCATTTATCAATTACTTTAAACGTAAAGAAGTTTTTAGCAATATTAGTAATGAAACGTCTGCTATGCAACTTAAATCTGTTATTGCGAGTATTACTATTATCAAAAGTTAACAATGTCAAAATTTACGTTATCGATGTTATTAACGATTTTGAAAACTTCAATAAGCTCCCCCCTTAATCTTCGTTTCGAGTGAATACAGGTCTAACTCTTTAATCCTATCTTCATAAGGCTTATTGCGCAATGACGGAATAAGTTTCATGGCACGACGCTGAACCCTTTCTAACCTATCAATATCCTCACGCAAGTACGGGCACCAAAACTGAATGGCATATTCAGTGACAGAACCAATACCTTCAACAAGCAAATCTATCACAGAATCTCTCTCTCAGTTTCTTGAGTCAAGCAGCAATGACGAGACCTACGCGATGTCAAAAGATGTAGTAAAAATGATCGAGAGCTATCACCAAGAAAAACGCCTGGCTGCATGTGACAATCCTATTAGTTGGTGGAAAAATATGCAGAATATCTATCCATACTAGTGATGTAAAAAAAACCGTTTTTTTTTTTTTTTTTTTTTTTTTTTTTTTTTTTTTTAATTAATATAGATATTGCCAATTTAATTATAAGGTATACTTTTGCAATGATATATATTATAAAAATAAATAAATAAATAATAAAATAGGCCATATGGTACCAGTATAGAATGTCCTTTTCAGCCTATTTACAGAAAAAACTGGCCTCTTTCTTGCACTGAAAGTCTTGTATCTTGAGATCCATTAAACTTGCGAGAACACTGGCTGGGAGCTGACTGCCCATTGTCCAACCTTTCCAGGACTCTCCCATCCATTCCTCGGATTTTGAATCTCCCACTTAACTATCCTTTAGACCCGCGATGACATATTCCCCCCCCCCCACGAGACCATCCATATATATATACATACACATACACCCATATACATATATACCAATATATACATAAATACTTATATACACATTTATATCTATTGTATACCCCATACACATGCATACATCCAGAATTCCAGATACATACGCATGCATACTCACATATATACCTACACAAACTCATACACCTCTATTTCGCCCTTTCATTACCTCCGAGATCATTTAGCACAGTGGTTCCCAACCGGTTTTGGCTTATGGCCCCCCTTAGGAACCTTATTTTTTCCCGTGGCCCCCATAAGCATTATTTTCAGTAGGTAATATGCAGATTTAACTCTATTTTACAAAATAACATTTTCCTGTGGCCCCCTTCAAATGTGCCATGGCCCCCAGGGAGCCATATGGCCCCCGGTTGGGAAACACTGATTTAGCACATACAGTAATATCCATACAGCCAAAAGAAACCAATTAAGCACAGACAGAGCAGCAAAGCTAGTATTTATATCCCAAAATGCAAAATTCCAAGAAAGTGAAGTAAAACATGGTGCTACATTGGCTTCGTCAACATCCAAATCTGCAATAAATACCAGTACCTGTGATATTGAAACTATTTGCTTTAATCAATCTAGTGATAATGATTCTTCAATGGAAATAGAATCAGATAATGAAAGTTAAACAGCATTAGGTTAACACAAAGGTTAAAGAAAGAGATGAATATTTATATTTTTTTTATTTTTCTATTTGGATATATATATATATATATATATATATATATATATATATATATATATATATATATACACTGGTATTCTTGCCAATCACAATTATATCTATTGTTTTATACCAGTATTATGGATATTATACCAGTACCTGTGATATTGAAACTAGCATATATGCTCTACCCAATCTAGTGATGATTCTTCCATGGAAATGAAGGTTAACCAACATTAGGTTAACAAAAAGGTTCAAAAAAAGGTGAATATTTTTTTTTCGATCTGGAATATATATACTGGTACTCTTGCCAATCACAATTATGTATATTGTTTGAAATGAGGAAGAATGTTTTATGTTCTAGTTAAAAAATATAGGTATATACATATAAAAAATGAGGGTTTGTTTTTCCTTTCTATTATATACTTTTTGTGTGATTCAGTTTTTCTAAAAGATGACTATATACATATACTAGGTATAACTGTATAAGCATGGTAGTATAGTAAATTATAGGTAATACTAATATACTTATTATATTAAAGGAAGAAAAATATGGAATAAGTTTAAAACAATAAAAAACAAAAAAAACAAAAAAAACAGACTATCTTCGTTTTAAACAAAAAAAATGACAAAAAAAACAAAAAAAACAACACAATAAAAAACGACTCATCACTAATCCATACTTGAGTAAACTTGCAAGGAAACATTTAGCCTGTCCTCCAACAAACGTACCAAGCGAGAGATTATTTAGCAGTGCTGGATTAATATATGATGAAAAGAGAAACAGACTGGCAGCAGAAAAGGCAGAAAAATTAATGTTCCTTAAGCATAACCTTCCTATAATTAAGTTTGAACATTAAACGATGAACATCTTAGTTTACTTTATTTTAATTACTCATTTATAAATATGCCTAATAAAACTTTAAACTTAATATAAATAGTTATCAAGCTAATTAAAGATCTCTTTCTATAAGGGTGGAGGTTGGGGAAAGAGGTCGGTGGGGTGCATTTGAGTTGGGTTCACGTCTCGCATCCTGGTAACACAATTATGGTTTCTAATTGTGGCTGAAACTCAACAAAATATAACGAATTTATTTGCAGACGAATTCACTAATTGATTTCTATATTAGTTAGATGCTTGATATTATTTTATATGTTCAGAGAAAAGTACAGCAATTATTGTACAATTAATCAATTATACTACATTATAGCTACAGCTCTCTCTATATAATAACTTATTATATACGTTAAACACAACAAATCTCAAATATATCCTAAAAAATAACAAAAATGTAGACATCCGCATCCGCATCTGCGGATGTTGAAATCAAACATCCGTATCCGCGGATGTGAAAAAAATGACATCCGCTACATCACTAATATATATATATATATATATATATACTGTAGGTAACATATATTATCCAAGAACTGAAAATGTCAATATGAATCTATGTAATGTTATTCTCAACTAATGGATAAATTGCTAAGGTTAAACTTACTTACATAGGGGCCTAGATGACTTAATGAGATTTCTGTTCTTGGGTGTCTTTCGAAAGCTGTTCAATGTTTGGAGAGTAATTTGTAGTTTTCAGTTTCAAGCAAGGTTGTCGGCTTGTGTCATTGAGTTTGCTTCTTGATTTACTTTTTATATAGTTCATACTTGAAAATATTTGCTCACAGAGGTACATAGATCCAAAGATTGATAGAATGCCAAATTCATATTTCTTAATGATTTTGTAAGTGTCAGGTAATGAATTCCATACTTCAAATACAATCTGATCTCATTTTTTTAAACTACCCAATTCTGTCCATTTGTGTTATAGTACCAGCATAGCTTGTTGCTTTTCTAGATCTTCAAGTTGAGAGAGCAGCTTTCTAAATTTTGAAGTCCAAATATTTTTCCTGCAAATCGGCTAATTCAAGTTCTATTTCTGCTTGGTCAACACCTGTAAATGCTGAAAAGTTGAGTGTAGAAATATCTGCTTCAAGTGGTTTTGTCACAAATGCCATAGTCTCCTTTTCCCTTCAGAATTCTTGAAAGCATTCTTCAAAATCATTCTACATTTTCAAAAGAGCATTTTGTAAGGGCTCTGTATCCAGGTCATTGTTTGTAGCTTCTCAGTACTTTTTTAATGAGGGGAAATGATTCATTGAACCAGTGGCAATATATCTGATGAGCAGTGCTAATTTTCATTCAAATGATAATACCTCTTCTAAAAGGAAGACAACAAAGTTTCCCTTTCCTTGCAGTTTCCTGTTAAGGTTATTAAGTGAAGTAATGTCCACCATGAAATGAAATTTTTGCAGCCATTCAGGGTTTGTGAGCTCTATATATTCATGGCCTTTTTCATGCATAAATCTTTTAACTTCTTCCAAACAGATTGCAAATCATTCAAGTACCCTTCCCCTGGAAAGCCATCACACCTTGCGGTGAAGGAGAAGGTCCGAATACTGACAACTAACTTCTAGAAATTCACAAAATTGGCGGTAGTTTAAGCCTTTTGCCATTATTTTGTTAACAATTTTCACTACTAATGACATTACATCTGTGAACTCTGGGAGAATAGATTGTGCACACAAAGCTTCCTGATGAATGATACAGTGAAAAGATATTATGTCATGACCAGTCTCTTTCTTTAATAGAGAAACAAAACCTTTGTGTACCCCTATCATACTCAGTGCACCATCAGTTGCAACGGGAATAATGTGGCGTGTTTGTATTCCTCTTGTTTTCAAACAATTGATAATAGCTGATAAAATATCTTCCCCCTTCATCTGACCAGTGAGGGGAAAGTAGTAGTACTTTGAGCCTCTGGCTTATTAACAAAAAAAAAAAAAAAAATTTGCAAAATATATTTACAAAATATATTCACAAAAAATTTGCAAAGTATATTTACGAACCAAAGAATTACAAATATATTTACAAAATTAATAAACAAACTATAATAAATAATAAACAATAATAAGCAATAAAATAATAAATAATAAACTTAAATTTTTGCAAATAATATTTCAATATCTACAAAAAATAGACTCAATGGTGACTGTTCTCCACACTAAAACCAATGTGCAAGTTAACATGGCAGAGGAAGAAAACAAAAACAAACCCATGTATAAAATGTGCATTAAACTGCAACCTACATGCATTAAGATGTGATGAATGCAGACTATGGATACACTACAGTTGTAATCACCTACCTATTTATTTCCTACTCATCCTTCAAAATTCAAAAAGAAAATTCTCATGCTTTAGATATGCTCGTCAAATTTGCGATGACTATGATAGGCAACTTGAAGAGCTTGAAGTAGAACTGGCAGATGAGTTACAGGAGGAGGAAATTATCATTGCCAATGCAGAGCTTGCTGAAAAAGCGAGAAACCCTCAAGATGAGACTCTAGAGAGAGGGAAACTGCAAGCAAAAAGGGCACCAAAAGAGACAAAACGAAAAGGAAATAGACATTAAGACCTTCAACAAAGTAAACAACCCCACTGTACACAGTCACCAAAAAGCCAAAAGTGAAAACAAGAAGCCAGTATGCAAGTATTACAGGAGGAGCTTGTGTAAATATGGACTTAAGGGAAGAGAATGCCCATTTGCTCACCTGCCACTCTGCAAAAAAATTTACACATGATGGGAATGGCATTTCTGGATGTAGATCCAATGCAAGATGTCCCTATCTTCATCCTCAAATTTGCCAGAGTTCATGGTGGGAAAGAAGTTGTTTTAAAGAGAACTGCAATCTGGCCCACCTGAAGGGAACAATCCAATTGCAACCACATCAAAATCAATGGAGAGAATACCAGGATAGTGAGCCTGCTATCCATCAGCACTATTTGGCTCAAGGGATGCAAGAAAACCCAAGATCAAATACCATTCCTGCACCCAGATCTTATGCTGATGTAGCAACTCCAGGTAAGCCCACTGGTGACAATAGTACAGCAGGCAACCATGAAACCCTATTGGGGTTTTACCACCTCATGAAACAAATACAAGACATTCAAAACTCACTTGGGCTCCTCAAACAAAAGCAAATGAGAACCCCACAAATGCCCTACATGTGGGAGATGAAACAAATGGCTCCACAAATGTATCAATAATGTACTTAAACATCCACGGCCTTTACCCAAACTCAAACCATACCAAAGTACCTTACCTAAAGAGACTAGTGGAAAACAATACTAGCACAGTTATAGCCCTCATAGAAACACACCTGAACCCCATGATCTTGAGTAGTGAAATTGCAATCAAAGGGTACACCACCCATAGATGTGACAGAGAAGACCATCTAAATGGTGGTGTCCTGATGTATATCCCTGAAAACATTCAAAGTGAACTGCTCATGGCATACTCAAATGGAGCCTGTGAACTCCTAATCATCATGCTCAGTATAAATAAAGAAGACATAATACTAGTGAATATCTATAGCCCCCCAGATAGCTCCCATCTAGAGCGCACTGAAGTTCTGAAAAAAATCAGGCAATGCCCAGCTATTGTAGACTCAATAAGAGACTTAATCATTATAGGAGACTTTAATCTCCCAAATTGCACCTGGAACCAATATGGTGGTATGAAATCAGGGACAAAAAGGGGTTAATATTTGGCTGGACACAGGGGCTAATGAGAAATGAGAGGTTATGTTTCACTAACACTATTTTTCATGCTCTTTACGATGGTACTAATCATTTGGTGCTACTATAGTATGCGGTCTACCTACAATTCGGTGGTCTACCTTTTAATTATAGCTTCTTATCTTGTTTACTAATTGCTTGTTTACATACATCCCAATATCAATCGCCCTTGATGATTCATTAGATTTAGTTATGATATTTTCGTTAGTTTTAACGAAAATATCATGACTAAACCTAACCAATCGTAGGTAGGCCACATACCGTACTATAGTAGCACCAATCATTTTTTGTGGAAATGCAAGATTATAGAAAAAATTACAAGTTACATTTTTATAGTGAATATTTCCTGTTTTGGCTATAATGTACTTTTTTTCATAAAATATTTTTCCCGATTGGGCTATTTTTTCGCTACTCTGCAACTTAATTAGTTGGTTGGTTTCTGTTGTCTTTTTTTTTTTCTAATTGGATTCAGTTTGGTCGTGTTTGTGATAGAATTATGATATGCTGTTCGTGTGGTTTCTGACTTTGAGAACTTGATTCGTCATGTGCCCTAGATGAAGAGAAAGCATTGGATGTTTTTGTCAATTACGGCATTATTCTCTCATCCTTAACTTGCCTGAAATGTGACAGTGAGTGCCTAATACGAAAAGATCAGAAGATATTTAGGTGAAATAACCAATATTAACCTGTTAGGCCAACTGAATGACCGGTTAGGCCAACTGTACACCCTTGATGATTGGTTAGGTTAAAGTAATGTATTTTCGTTAGTTTAAATGAAAATGACGGAAACGAAAATGACATGAAGTTGAAATAAAAAATAAATTTTTCTAGTGTATTTTGGTGTGCTCTGTTGAAATATAACCTTCATTTCCTGTGCAATTATGACGAAATATGACTCCAAAATAATGTAAACAATTTCTTATTTCTTTACATTTGCACAGGTTGGTTAGGTTGGTTAGGTTGGTTAATTTAGTTAGGTTAGCTAGTTTTTTATCAGAATTACATTTTCCTGGTGTAGTTTTCTCTGCTTTGTTGGAATTTGACACACATTTCTTGTGCAAATGAGTAGAAACACTCGGTATTTTGGAATGGAAAAAAAATAGTTTCTATTCATTTGCACAAGAAATAGGTATCAGATTTGAACAAAGCAGAGAAAACTACACTAGAAAAATGTAGCCCCTGTGTCCAGCCAAATATTTACCCAAAAAGGTCCAAATCAAAACACCTGAATGAGTTTATGAAAAAACTACTACTAGTACAACATGTTCACTGCCCAACTAAAAAAAATAATATCCTAGATTTAATGCTGACAAATAATACAACTACAATTGACCACATTGTTATAACACCAACTATACACTCCAACCACAATGTCATGCAGATATTCACAAACCTGTCTCCCCACAAATGTAAGCAAGACCCACGTCAAATGGACTTGCCATACTCTGACCTAAACCTGCACAAGTCAGATTGGACATCAATAAATAACTGGCTGGGAGAAATAAATTGGGAAGATGAATTAGAAAACCTAGAACCAGAAGAATGCTGGAGTAGAATACAATACCTGCTATCATCAGCATTATACAAGCACACACCAAAGAAAAATGATAGTGCAAAGAAGCACCTGACAAAAGAACAGATACAGAAGGACACTTATGAGAAAGAGAACAAAGCTATCTAAACAACTGACAAAGCAATTAAGTGATACAAGACATAGTAACATCCAGAATCAGAAACTGATGTTAGAACTTAAAATAAAGGAGTCAACCATAAGAGAGAATATTGATAATGAACACAAAGCTATTGGCACTATAAAGGAAAATAGCAAATTATTCTTTAGCTATGCTAAATGCAAAGCAGTTATCAAAACGAGCATTGGCCCATTGCTTGCTAAAGATGGACTAACTCTCACATCTAATCCACAGGAAATGGCAAACATTCTACAATCTCAATATGCTTTAAGCTGGAGTACCCCTGTAGTAGCAAAGAAAATAAAAACTACAGCATTTTTTGATAGAGAAGAAAATGACCAAGACAGACCATTATTGGAAGATATAC
Organism: Bathynomus jamesi; assembly: GCA_023014485.1. Classification (NCBI taxonomy): domain Eukaryota; kingdom Metazoa; phylum Arthropoda; class Malacostraca; order Isopoda; family Cirolanidae; genus Bathynomus; species Bathynomus jamesi. Next base: position 60,708 of record JAJOZX010000457.1, on the reverse strand, counting down.
AAATAACCACTAGAGATATACAACAGGCAATAACAGAGCTACCAGGGAGTTCAGCCCCTGGTCCAGATGGAATTGGAGCCAAGATTCTTAAGGAATGCAAACATACTTTATCTCTGCCTTTGAAAATCCTGTGGAGATCCTCACTAGACACTAGTAGAATACCACCAATCATGAAACAAGCCAATATTACCCTAATCTATAAAGGAGGCAAAAGAAAGGAAGCCAAGAACTATAAACCCATATCCTTGACTTCCCATATTATCAAAATATTTGAGAAAGTCCTGAAAAGGCATATTGTCAGTTTTATAGAAAATGAACATCTCTTAGAAGACTTTCAACATGGCTTCAGACAAGAGAGATCCTGCCTTACTGAATTTATAGACCATTGCAATACAATCCTACAATATTTGGGAGAAAACCACAATGTTGATGTCATCTATCTAGACTTTGCAAAAGCTTTTGACAAGGTTGACCATGGTATATTATTCGATAAACTAAAAGAACTTGGTATTTGTGGAAAAATAGGAAAATGGATCGGTGCTACTATAGTATGCGGTCTACCTACGATTGGTTAGACCTAGCCAATCATCAAGGGCGATTGACAATGGGATGTAAACAAACAATTAGTAAACAAGATAAGAAGCTATAATTAAAAGGTAGACCGTTGAATCGTAGGTAGACCGCATACTACAGTAGCACCAATGGATCCATGCCTCTCTCTCTGACAGAAAACAAATAACAATTGTAAATGGAGCAAGATCTATAGAAAAAAGTGATTAGTGGAGTGCCGCAAGGTACTGTACAGTACTGGGACCAATTCTCTTCATTATAATGCTAAACAATATAAACTGTAACCTAGGAAGCTCTCTCCTGTCATTCGCAGATGATACCAGAATACTAAGACCAATTACAGAAAAAGAAGACTGTGTAGAACTACAGAAAGATCTACAAACTATATATGCATGGGCAGATGCAAACAATATAGCCTTCAATGAAGACAAATTCGAACTAATTAAGTATGGACCAAATAAATACCTGAAAGAACAATTCAACTACACTGGACCCACAGGAAAGGATATTGTACAAATTGATCATGTAAGAGATCGAGGGATTATATTATCTGAAGATGCAACATTCAACAGGCACATTGACCAGAGCTGGCACTTGCGGCATATTGCGGTACTGCGGTACTGCTGCACTACCAAACCGGTACGCGGAAATTTGAATGCGGTAGCGGTACTGCGATACTTTCAGCGATCCTTTGCGGTACTGCGTTATGGGGGCCCGGGGTGGTAGTGCGGTGGTACCGCAAAATATGCCGCAAATGCCCAGCTCTGACATTGACAAAGTAACCTCATCATGCAAACAACTAATAGGATATATACTGAGGACATTCAGAACTAGGGACAGCATGACCATGCTTACCCTGTGGAAATCACTTGTTCTTCCATGCATTGACTACTGCTCTCAATTATGGTTTCCCCACAAACAGAATGAATTGCAAAAAATTGAGGGCCTACAAAGAACCTTTATCTTGTATATTAAACAACCTGATGGGCAACAGGTGAGTAAAAACAAATTAAACTACTGGGATAGGCTCAGAGACCTTGACCTTTATTCCATAGAGAGAAGGTTTGAGAGATGCATCCTAATCTACACCTAGAAAATTCTAGAAGGGCTTTTAGTCGCCCGCAATACTGAACCAATTGTGCCCACCTTAACAAGAACTGGCAGAATGTGTCAAAAATATCACCTACCACCAAACAGTCTGAGAAGGATTCAAACCCTTCAATACAGGGTGATTCAAAAGTTGTTACATAAGGAAATAGTGTATTATGTAATGATACAGGGGAATAGTCACATCACATGTTCAATATGGCCACTGTTAATGGCAATGCACTTGTGCAGCCAGCTAGGAATATCACATCAATACGCTCCTCCTTCGATAACATCTCATAACTCATATTGACCTAACTGTACCAAAGAATATGGTTATACATGTAGGTGGAAATGATATAAAGGGTAAGCACTCCAAAGAAGTCATGGAGTCATATAAACAGCTATTAACAAAGTTAAAGGAATGGAGACCTAACCTTAAAACATCTATCACAGGTATAATTCCTAGGATACATGAGAATAATAAGTGGTACTCACAAGCATTATATATAAATAGTAGGCTTAAGACACTATGTCAGAGCATGGAAATTACATATATCAAACTGTGGAATAAATTTTGCAAAAAAAGAGAGTTCTCTAACAGAGATGGAATTCACCTTAATAGTAAAGGAACTGATTTACTATCAAAGATTGTATCATATAATTGACTAAAAACTAAAGGAATAGGCCAAATTAGTACAAATACCAATACTCTTGATAACAATAAACTAATAAACTAATATAATCAAAACTCAAAAGAAAAAGGTCAACAAAGAAAGTAAGAGAGATGCAAATAATATACCATCACAGAACAAGAACCAGACTAAATTACAAGCAAAATATTCCAAGGGTTCTTTGTCATTTTTCTATGTAAATGCAAGAAGTATCCAAGATAAAATAAATGAATTCAAGGCATACATAGGTATTGAAAATCCTGATGTTATGATTGTCACTGAAACTTGGACAAAATTCAGTACGATACCAAATAGTCTATTTAGTGAAAGAGATAATACCATTACTTATGAAATTGATGGCTATGAACTTTTTTATTATGAACGTAAATATTCAGAGGGTGGCGGAGTATTTATTTATGCCAAGACAAATCTGAATCCAGTTGAAGTTACCTCCGTTAAAGAGGAAATAGTTGAATCTGTATGGATAGATATTGGGCATAAAAATGCCAGGAAAATCAGGATAGGGGGTATTTATAGACCACCTGAGGGATGTTCAGTTGGAGGAATCCCCAAAAGTAGAGAAGAAAATAAGTATGTAGAAAATCAACTTATTGATGAAATAAATAAAGCAATGACAAGCAATATTATTATTGTTGGAGATTTCAATTATAGGCATATAGACTGGGAAATATTACAAACACCAGAAAGTAATGAGAGATTCTTAGACTGTATAATTGAGAATGGTTTAACCCAGTTAGTAAAGGAGCCAACCAGGGCTGATGCCATTCTAGATTTAATTCTAACAAATAATCCAGATACCTTCCAGGATATCTTGGTTTCAGAAACACTAGGTTCAGGTGATCATTGTATCCTTCGGTTTAATATTGTTTGTAATTCAAGACCTAGCGAAAATAAAGTAGAAGTTCCAGATTTTAAAAGAGGAAATATAAATGGACTAGTAAATGATCTGTGTCTAATAAATTGGACAGATATTCTACAGCCTGAACAGACAGTAACTAGTATGTAGGAAAATCCCACAGTGTAAAATCAGAACTGGAAAAAATAAAAAACAACCTTGGATAAACTGCAATGTAAAAAGAGCAATCAGAGAAAAAACAAGAGCATTTCATAAATTCAAAAGAACTAAAAATGGCACAGACTCCGAAATATACCAGGTGAACCAAAAGTAGGTGGACAGTAGGTTGAATAGGGTTTGTGTTATATTATATTATAACTATGGTGTTCATTATAACTATGGTGTTTGTGTTATATTATATTAAATATTATAACTAAATTTATTTAAATTTAATCTTTTTTCTTTTCAGATAGTTCAGAGAACCCATAATGGCAAATAATCTAAATATTGATGCCAGAAAATGGGTGTTAAAAGAGTAGTGGAAATCTCAAAATACTGACTGTTAGAACAAAATGGGTTGAAACATTTGGTACTCAAGCCCCAAAGAGACAAACCATTTACCACATTCGTGACAAATTTGATGCCACTGGCTCAATTCTTAATGCCCCAAGAACTGGTCGACCCAAAACAGTTTGCACAGAGGACAATAAGCAACTTGTTGCCGAAGCATTTGTTCACAGTCCCAAAAAGTCCACCAGAAGAGCCTCAGCAGAACTGGACATTTCACAAACCTCTATTATACGAATTCTGAAATCTATTGGGTTGAAAGCTTATCGTCCACGGCTAATTCATGGCTTATTGGAGGATGACCCAGACAGGCGGCTGCAATTTAGTGAGATCATGCTGAACGAAATTGAAGGAAATCCAATAATTTTAGATAACATTGTGTGGACGGATGAGGCTTCTTTCAAATTATCAGGTCATATTAACCGACATAATTGTGTTTACTGGTATAGTGAGAATATGCATTTAACATTAGAGCAGCAACTAAACCAGCCTGGTGTCACTGTTTGGGGTGGTATTTCAAATTCTGGTGTTTTAGGACCAATTTTTGTTGATGGAACAGTCACAGGTGATAAGTATCTCGAAATTCTAATGAATGAAGTTGTTCCACACTTACAACAGCCTAATTCACATGACCTCTATTTCCAACAAGATGGGGCCCCTCCACATTATTCAAGAGCAGTCCGTGAGTATCTTGATGAAACATTTCCCGAGAAATGGATCAGCCAAAGAGGTCAAATTGAATGGCCTGCACATTCACCTGACTTTACCCCAATGGATTTTTTCTTTTGGGGAGTACTCAAGGACAAAGTTTATAGTCGAAAACCACGAAGTGTTGGTGATTTGAAAAATTACATCAGAGATGCATTTCAAGAAATTAATGCACAAAGAAACTTGTGCAAAAATGTTTGTCGAAGTGTGAAAGGTAGACTTCAAAGCTGTGTAAATTGTGATGGACAGCAATTTGAGCACCTGCGTTGATAACATTTTCAGTGCTTTTGTATTGTATTGGTATAAGTTAATTTTTTTTCTTATTTTGTATTATAGTATACAAAAAAATTAAATATAATTATATATGTATTCTCAAAATAAACGTTATCATTTACTGTCCACCTACTTTTGGTTCACCCGTTATAAAAGTAAAAGAAGCATTTGCAAGAAAGTAATCAGAGATAGCAAACGTGACCTGGAAAAAAGCCTAGCCAAGAATTCAAAAAACAATCCTAAGAAGTTTTTCAGTCACTTCAATTTGAAAAGTAGAGTGAAAAAGAAAATTGGTCCCCTCCATATAGATGATAAAACTACAGATGATGATCTTGAAATAACTGAAGAACTAAACAAATACTTCTCATCAGTATTCACAAATGAAAATTTAAATAATACTCCTGATCTTATACTACCAGGACAAGATAGAGAAATAAATGAATTAAGGGTAACAAAACTAGATATCTTAAAAGCAACAGATAAATTAAAAATGGAAAAATCTCCAGGGCCAGATGAAATGCATCCCATAGTCATAAAAACTACCAAAAAAAATATAGCACAGGCACTAGAAATTATTTTTAATAAATCATTGATATGTACTGAAATTCCAGAGGATTGGAAGAAAGCAAATGTGGCTCCAATCTTTAAAAAAGGAAATAGAAACTTGGCAAAAAACTACAGACCCATCAGCCTCACCTTCATTATTTGCAAATTACTCAAAAGTATCATTAGCGGTAAAGTTACTGAGTTCCTTGAAGAGTGCAACCTTATAAATGATAGCCAGCATGGCTTTCGAAATGGAAGGTCCTATCTAACCAACTTGATTGAATTTTATGATGGAGTCCTATTGCATTTGAACAATAAAGAGCCAGTAGATATAGTATACTTAGATTTTGCAAAGGCGATATAAATGCAGGGTTCTTTTGCATTATCCTCCCAACACTAATTTTTTTATATAATGTTGGTTTGGTTTTGGTTATGGTACTTTATTTGGTTATTGTGTGTTTTATCACACTCAGTCATTTTACACACCAAAATACATTTTTCTAGTAGTATTTGATGTGATTTGTTCAAATATGACCTCCATTTCCATCGGAAATGAGATCCAACAAAGTTATAGTACTTTGAAGTTTGGCTCATTTTCAAAGGAAATGGAAGTCAAAATCTAAGCAAAACACATCAAATATTACTAGAAAAATGTATTTTGGTATTAATTAACCTAACCTAACCTAACCGTGGCTAAATGAGCCTAGAGTATTACCTTATTATGGATTAGGTGGTGGATACAGACGAGAGCTCATTTAGCCAGGGTTAAGGCTCGTTTAGCCAGGGTTAGGCTCATTTAGCCACGGTTAGGTTAGGTTAGGTAAGGTTAGGTTAATTAATACCAAAATACATTTTTCTAGTAATATTTGATGTGTTTTGCTTAGATTTTGACTTCCATTTCCCTTGAAAATGAGCCAAACTTCAAAGTACTATAACTTTGTTGGATCTCATTTCCGACGGAAATGGAGGTCATATTTGAACAAATCACATCAAATACTACTAGAAAAATGTATTTTGGTGTGTAAAATGACTGTGATAAAACACATAATAACCCTTTATTTTCCTTCCATTATAAAAAAAATTAGTATTGGGATTAGAATAGGTTAGGTTAGGTTAAAAACAACCCACCACAGGCGTTAGCCATAGTTTTATTTTCCTTCCATTATAAAAAAAAATTAGTGTTGCGAGGATAATGCAAAAGTACCAAATGCAGTCCCAGTAAATACTTTTAGAAAATACTTGGACATGTTTTCAGCCAACATACCCGACCAACCCACAGTGCCAGGGTATTCCTCTGGGTAAATTTATAGTTTCAACCACAACTCATTTTGAAAAATAAAAAATAGGTTTTCTGGTAGTGGTAATTTTTTACTATCAGTCCAGTCTCTGGAAACTGAAAATAAAGTTCACCATAAGACTCTCTACATTTTTTTACATAACTTTTATTAAGTGCAATATGAAGGCAAATGCTGATTAAAGCTATAAAATTAATGTTAAGAAATTATTTTTTTGAGTGATAAAATGGCTGATCCCAGGGCCGGATTAACCATTAAGCAAAATAAGCCCGTGCTTAGGGCATCAAGGGAAGGGGGGCACCACAGAAATTTTCCATTGTTGGATTTACCATGGATTTATTATACTATTATAATCGCGGCTTATAGCCTATAAGCTGTTGAAAACTGAATTATATATATTCATATATAGTATTTATTTTTTTTTATTGTTTGAATTTGTAGTGAACAACAACCCTTTTGAGAGAATAAATATATTTCGTTGTAATCACACACTTTACGCTTTGCGTTATTATTTTGTTTATATCAAATCTTTGAGCGCCATATTAAAAATACATATAGATTAAATATTTTCGTGTGCTATAGGAAGTTATTCTGAACGTGTGATTTGTGCATATAAATAAATATATATTTTACATAATCATTTGGTATTGTTTTACAGAAAGATTTAGGTTTATAGAATTGTAATATAAATTAATATTAAAATAAAAGAAACTATAAACTCTCTATATTGCTGTTGTATCAAGTGATGTTTATCACGGCCATTATAATAATAAGATATACTGACCTAAGTTAATTAGCGTTGAAGAAGTTTATCTGTTGCTCTCTCTTCTTCTCTAGGGTAAGTCTATGAAGTGTACTTTATTTGTATATATAACAATATTTTATCATACACGTATCTTTATTTTATAATTTATTTATCTATTGTCATAACAGTATAAAAGAATTTAGATTGTAATAACCAGAGTGAATAATTTGTAATGTATATATAACATCAAACGTAGTTAGGACAATTTAGGCCCTAAGCAAATGTTCATATTTCCTATAATTAAATATTGTTTTAAATAAATAAATAAATGTAAATATAAAATGTGGCTCGTTAATAGTGAAATGTTAATATTGATATTTTTATAGATTGCGTATTATTAATTCTAATGTTAAGTATTTTTATTTTATAGGTTTCGGTTCCTTCTTTCGATTTGATTTGTATTCAACATTTCGAGTTGATATTTCGGTTGAGTTATATTTAATTGCCACTTATATTTAAATTGCCACTTTGGTTGTGTACGGTTCCCATTTTGTCTTTCTGAGAATAAAAGAACAAAGCCAAGATTGTGATATGTGTAACTGTGTTGATTGCCACATAATATACAAATAAAATATTCTTTTTATTTCTGTATTTTACAGACCCCAAGAACCAAGATGAAACGTGTTCAGTTAAGTGGTGCACAAAAGCGAAAACTATCAAAAGAGAAACAAGAGAAGACTTTGGATTTAGAGTCCAAGACTGCAAAGCTGACTGATTTCTTCACACAAGTTCCACGACCACAACGTCAACATGATATACCGATTCTGAATCAAAACCAATCTCCGTCATCAGAAGTGGACACAAATACCACTTTGATCACTTCAAAATCAAAATATGATGACGTTGGAATCACCGAGGTGTCACAAGCAGGTTCATCTACCACATGTCTCACTACTGATCTCACTTTGCCTGTAAATTCTCTTGATACCTCTACTGCAAATGTTGATTCAAGTTGCTTTACAAGACATTCTGGGGTTGAAATAATTGCTGAAAATGAAAGTTTAGTGGACCATGGTGATGGTGGTGAAATGAATCAGTCTGCAGAAGATGAAGTAAATATAGCAAAAGATCCAGGGTTGTGGCTTGATTTCTCTGCTGATGATGTGGCTTATTGGATTGCTTGTGGACCCAGTGACTGTCAACACCACAATGGGCCATTTGACAAGTCTTACCGGCATTTCAGTAGTGGCAAACCAGCAAGATACTGTTCACAAAAACTTTTCGTTGGGACAAAAGCCAATGGTGAGAAATACAAGAGAGAGTGGTTATTGTATTCACCATCAACAGGATCAGTTTACTGTTATGTTTGTAAACTGTTTGCTCCTAAAAATGTCTCACATTTTGTTATAAGAGAAGGGTTCAGTGACTGGCGAAATACTATTGTAATTGATCATCATGAAAAAAGCACTACTCACCGAGACTCTATGCTAACATACTTAACTCGCAGACAAGGTGCGGGGTTGGGACAACAGTTGGAAAAACAAATTCAGGAAGAGTGTGATTACTGGGAACATGTCTTGAGGCGTGTCATAGCTGTTATTTGTACGTTAGCTGAACGTGGCTTGTCTTTTCGAGGAACAGAAGAAAGATTTGGATCATTGCAGAATGGGAATTTTTTAGGGCTGCTTGAGCTCATAAGCCGGTTTGATCCATTTTTAGCAGGTCACATTTTGAAATATGGAAATTCTGGCAAAGGAAATCCTTCTTACCTGTCCAAAACCACCTGTGAGGAACTCATTCAACTAATGGCTCAAAAGGTCCACGCACTCATTGTTGACGAAGTAAAATCTTCTGGTTATTTTAGTTTGTCAGTTGATTCAACACCAGATCTATCACATATCGATCAGTTAAGTGTTGTACTTAGGTACTTAAAAGATGGACAGCCTATTGAACGCTTTTTAACCTTTCTGAAAATGAAAAGCCATACTGGTGAGGAAATGGCAAATCAGGTGTTGCAGTACTTACGTGAAGTTTGTAAGCTAAACTTTTCAAAATGTAGGGGTCAATCTTACGACAACGCTGCCAACATGTCTGGGCGTTATAAGGGGATGCAGCAAAAAATTTTAGAAACAAACAAGTTTGCTATATATGTGCCCTGTGCAGCCCATTCACTAAATCTGGTAGGCCGAAGTGCTGTTGACTGCTGTCAAGAGGCGGTTAATTTCTTCTCTACAGTGCAGTTGCTCTATACCTTTTTTTTAGCCTCAACCAGCAGGTGGGAAATTCTTAAAGGTTGTATTGGAAATGAAAGTGTCTTAAAATCCCTCTCTGATACCAGATGGGAGGCACATGCTATGGCAACAGCAGCAATTTTGAAATCTTTCCTTAAAATTTTAGAAGCGTTAGAATGTATAGCTGAAGACCAGTCACAAAAGGGAGACACTAGAAGAGAAGCAAATAATATTGCAAATAAGATGCAAGAGCTAGAATTCGTTTTTATGTTGAATTTTTGGGATGAGATTTTGCAAAATTTTCATAGAGTAAGCAAAGTTCTACAGAATAAGGATGTGAACTTAAAAACATGTGCAGATCTGTATGGATCATTAGCTGACCAACTGTGCACTTCACGAGATGAATTTGAAAGATATGAAGCAGCTACAAAGGAAATGCTACCAGATGTTGATTACAAGGCAGCTCAAACTCGCAAACGTATCAGAAAGAAGGTACCCAATGACGGAGATGCACCAGAAGTATATCTGAATGCCAGAGATAAATTTCTTATCACCACCTTTTACACAATTGTTGACAAACTTGAAACTGAGATGAGAAGAAGAGGAGAGATATACAAAGAAATAGCAGAGAGATTTTCTTTTCTAAGTGATGTGCCACATAATGTCACCACTTCATCATCTACTGAAATTGAAAGGTATTCTCAGGGTTGTAAAAAGATGATTGATGCTTACCCAGAGGACTTGAACACTAATTTCTCTGCTGAGCTTCAGCAGTTTCACTCATATGTGTGCCATAAGTTCAGTGCAAAAAAAAATGTAAAAACAAGATTCAGTCATGCTGAACTTTATAAAATAATTGTAGAAGACAATATTGAGTGTGCCTTCCCAAATGTAGAAATTGCCTTTCGTATATTTTTAACATTAATGGTCACAAATTGCTCAGCTGAGCGTTCATTTTCTCAGTTGAAGTATATTAAAAATACCAACAGAACAACTATGCAACAAGGCAGGCTGGATGCCTTATCTCTACTAAGTATAGAAGCAGATGTGTTACGTAAGATTAGTTTTGAGGATCTGATCAAAGACTTTGCAATTAAAAAAAGTAGGAGAAAACTTTTCAAATATAAATGAAGTGGAAGTATACAAAAATAAACATTATTTTCCATCTTACTGTAAGTTTTGTTTCATTTCAAAAAATAAAATTTTATTTTATGGTTTATTTTTATTTATATTTTGAATTACATATATATGGGGCACCAAAATCTTTTAAGTGCTTAGGGTCTCTAAAGGTCTTAATCCGGCCCTGGCTGATCCCACAAAGGTTAGGAAGGTACCACAGCAAAATTGGGGGGTTTGACCTGAACTCAAAAGATTTTAGTGTCACGATGGCATCAGTTTGCGATGGTTGTAATTATTCACTATGTTTAACTTCATGCAAATTTTTTGAAGAAGAGGCTGCATTTAATTTTTATGTAGAACACAGTGTATTGCTAAAAGAATTTATTTGCCCAAAGAAAAACATGGAATGTATTGTTTGTGGTAATAAGTGTGTGTTCGATAAAAACAGAAAAGCATTTCGTTGCTATAGGTAAGAGTAGTACCTAAAATTAGGTTAGGTTAGGTTAGTTTTAAGGTGTATATATAATATATACAGTGTTCATTTTACTACATATATATAAATATATATATTATACCTTTTAGGTCACTCATGTTGGCTGTTTCTACAATTTCCATAATTTATATATATCAATGGATTCGTTTTTACATCGCGAATGCGCCCTAGATAGTCTCTACTGAAGGAATTACTCGCATTTTAGGGTATTTTTTCACACTTATACCCCAAAACAAACTTCCGTGTCCTAACTTAGTTTTGGGCCAGTTTCCTCACTTGAGACTATCCAAATCGCATCCCTGGTGTAATAATGAATCCATTGATCGGTTAATATTCGTTTTTTGACCCAGTCACACCCAGCTATAACAGCAATATATATTGAATAACCAATCAAAGCTGAATAAAAAAATATATATATTATCTTGTGCAAATTTGTATAAAATATACTTTTTTAAAAAAAATATCTTCTACTTTCTAATGTGTATGTATATAAATTTCGGTTAATTTGTTTATTTGGGCTACCTTTTTTGGAGATTTTTCTTGGCTTTTTTTGGCTACTTTTTCTTGCTTTGGCTACTTCTTTCTGTTTCTGGTCAGTGTGGTGGTTTTCGTTCTACTGGTATGACGTATGAATCTTGTGAAGTTGATTTCGAGGACCTAATCCGCCTTGTTGGCCTCAATGAAAATAAAAGTTGAGGTTTTTTCCAATCACAGCATAATTCCGACATCCACGATTTGCCCTAAATGTAATACTGCCTGTATTTTAAGACAAGACTCGAAGGTGTTTAGGTGCCGTAAAAAAAATGGAAGGATATGAAATCGTTGGTTTTACGTGCTGGGAATAGACATCCTCATTACCAGAAATATTTCACACGATACTTGTTCCTGGCAGAACATCCTGACGATTCTACAGTTCTGCATCACTTCCTTACTGCAATTGCAGAACTATATCCGCCAAAATAAGGTGACTGGTTAGGCTAAGTTAGGTTAGGCTAAGTTAGGTTAGGCTAAGTTAGGTTAGGCTAAGTTAGGTTAGGCTAAGTTAGGTTAGGCTAAGTTAGGTTAGGCTAAGTTAGGTTAGGCTAAGTTAGGTTAGGTTGTGTTTAGCATGAATGCAAACTTTTCTGGTCAATTTTGAGGTGTTTTGCATGAATCTGCCATCCGTTTCCTGTGCAAATGCGGTTTTCGAGATGACGATATCTCGAAAACTACGCATTTGCACAGGAAACAGATGGCAGATTCGTGCAGAGCACCTCCAAATTGACCAGAAACGTTTGCTCTCATTATAAAAAGAGACTGGGTCAAAAAACGAATAATTACCCATTGATCTATAAATTATGGGAATTGAAGAGACCGGACTTACAGTAAAAAATTACCCAGGTGGTTTCTGATGTGTTTCATCGGAAAATGACATTCATTTCCGTCGCAAATTACTCGTTTTTGTGATTCCCCCCGTCCCTACAATATGGGGTAATGCGTGTGGGAAATGTTTTTTTTTTTGGAGGGGATCAAAAACTAGTGATTTGCGACAGAAATGAATGTCATTTTCAAATGAATCACATCAGAAACCAACGTAAAAACCTAGGAACCCTATACCGATCAATTTGTGATGCGTGATCTTTACGGGGGCTCGTACCCCCGAGACCTAAATTATACAAATGATAATGTAATAACATGTTAAGTTATGCACTTTTTTAGTCCTCATCTAGGGCACATGACGAATCAAGTTCTCAAAGTCGAAACCACATGAACAGCACGTGATAATTCTATCACAAACCCGACCAAAGTGAATCCAATTAGAAAAAAAAATAGCCAGAACAAAAACCGACCAACTAATTAAGTTGTAGAGTAGCGAAAAAAATAACCCAATCAGGAAAAATATTTTATGAAAAAAAGTTGCATTTGACGTGACATCACGTCAAATGGATATCATTAATTAAAATTTCAGAAGCAAATATCTCCATAAATATGATCAACTGAAAAACGTTTTACTTGAAGGAAAGGTTTTATTTATTATTTTCTACGCATTTCAATAATTTTTATTATAAACTGAGGTGAGGGGGTCATTTCCGTCGCAAATCACTCGTTTTTGATCCCCCCCACCCAAAAACCCCAATTTCACAAAAACGAGTAATTTGCGACGGAAATGAATGTCATTTTCGGATGAATCGCATCAGAAACCACCGGAAAACCTAATTTTTATTTTTCAAAACGAGTTGTGGTTGAAACTATAATAATGCCTTCCTGGTAACTATAATAATACCTTCCTCTGCCCGACCAGGGTAATTATTCGTTTTAGTGCTCCCTCTCCTTTCTGAACCAAAACACATTTTTCTGGTGTTTTTTGGTGTGATTTGTTCAAATCTGAACTTCTTTTCTTTGGGAAATGAGCCGTTTTTGAGAAATTTTCAATTTTAAAATTTCTCAAAAACGGCTCATTTCCCAAAGAAACGAAGTTCGGATTTGAACAAAAACCACCAGAAAAATGTGTTTTACCTAACCTAACTCTTTTGCAATAATATTGGTCAGCAACTTATCTATAATTACACTCATGACCACACTGCGGACAAATAACACGAGTAGGTAAAACACCATGACTGGTAAAGAAACTTTCAGCACCGTCTTTTTTATAAATATCTTGTATTAATTGATAGTAATCCAAATCACAACCTCCACAAACCGTAGCGAAAAGCGAACTGAAAAAGCATTTTGGAATGAGTATGCATTATGAGAGATTCAAAATGCACGTCTCTGATCTGATTGGTCGGATAAGGTCACATGAAACAAAAACCAGATTTAATTGGCTGATTTGACCTATTTTTCCTAATTTTGCCACGGATGTCTCCCCATAAAACTGGAGAGGACGGAGAGCGGCAAAATTTTAACCGAGGAAAGAGCTAAACACTGGGTCAATGGCCTGTAATGGCTGCTTATCGACGTCTAAATTTTATTTTTTTTCCGTAAAAAATAATTATTACATTTCCTTGATTTTTATCAGTTTCCCTGAGGTTTCAAGGTGTCCTGAATACGAATTTATATGTTAAATTGTCATAGAATGTCTCCTATCGAAAACGAAGGGAGCATTAAAACGAATATTAACCCAGACCAGCCCCCACAAATTCAATAGGGGACCAAATCGTATGGCAGGAGCAAGAGAAAAGAAGGGTGGCGACCCCGTCGTGGCCCCGCCTCGGGAGGCGCTGAGCGGACTTCGTGGGAGCAGCGCACCCTTGAGGCAGAAGCGCTTCAAGGTAAGATCAAGGTAAGGCCTAGGTCAACTGTACACCCTTGACGATTGGTTAGGTTATCGTGATAGTTTCGTTAGTTGGGTTAAATCGTGAAATTTTCATGAAAACTAACGAAAATATCACTACAAGTCTACAACCTATCGTCAATGGTGTACAGTTGACCTAACCGGGCATTCAATAATTCATTGCACAAGAAATGAAGATCAGATTTGAATAAAACACACCAAAATACACCAGAAAAACCCTTTTCTCCTATAAAAATTGACACGCAGGGGTAAAACGAATAATTACTAGGCCTACCATGTGATTTCAATCGATTTTAATCGATCCAAAAATTGCTTATATCTCTGTTAATATTAATTTGTGAGGAAAACGCTATAGAGTAAAGTAAAATATTCTTATTTTTTTCGCTCTATCTCCCTGTATAAAAATCAATATAGAGTTTTGTCCATGTGTACTAAAGTCACAATTCTATCTTACTTAAACACCAAACTGAATCCAATTAAAATTAAAAAAAAAAAGTAGCCAGAAATATAAAAAAAGTGACAAATCGAGCAAAATAGTGTATACATACTGTTGTGTATGCAGGAGTAACACGATTGAAGACACGCCTCACAGCTAGGTTTATTCAACACAAAACTCTATGTACAAAGCAAGGTCATAACCTAGAAAAAGAAAACAATTACAGTTAGCATCAACATAATAATAAGTAGGTAATAATAATATCCTTAAACATAAACAAGAATTAGACATAAGAGATACTAAACTAAAGGGGGCAGCTAAAATGAGAACCACTATCATGACACATACATATCATAAACACCAAAATATAGCAATCATAATTATTATTTAAAAAATATATATTTAGACCAATTTGCACAAGATAAGATGGATATTTTCATAGCTAATTATTAATGGGGATTCAATATAGGGTATTGTTTTAACTGGGTGTGACTGGGTGAAATAAAATAACCAATAAACAAACAAACAAAACATCTTTATTGCAGATCATTCACAATCCATAGCCACTAAACCTAACATACAAATACGATCTTATGTATTATATACTGAACGTAATACAAAAATAAGGCCAACATAGCCACTTAACCTAACGTACAAGTACAAAAATAAGGCCAGCATAGCCATTTAACCCAACATACAATATGCATATATAATCTTTGCTATATGACAAAAATAAGGTATTGTAAACCAGTAGTTCTCTGAACCAAGACTGCCATATACATATAGGTGAGAGGAACACAGTATCTGAAGACAGGACATTGCACAATAACACATTAGAGCTGTTTTGGACCCAAGTAATGAAATTATATATGTTTTGCCAGATTAACATTTGGCTGGTAGGTAGGTTACGCGTAGAACATAAAACTGGCACTGCACCTTTTGGTTCCCTACATAGCATATGAAAAATATTATTATAAGCAACAGAGAGTTTATTCATGGCAGTTTTTGTATAGTTCAACCACAGATGGGATGTATACAATGCAATACAATAAGTTCTAAAAAGATAAGTTTTAACTGATTCTGAACACACCAAATTGCCTTACTAGCATGTTACCCTGTACATACAGCTTTTTACGTTGCCTTTGAATATCAAGTTCATCTCGCAGCTCGTGAGTAATTACATGACCTAAGCATTTACATGTGTCTTTGACAGATATTTTCTGACCATTCATTTCAAATGAAGGAAGTGTGAATACGATAATTCAACAACTGGGATACTGAAAAGGGTGCTCACCAGTGGTGTAGTCCCGGGGTAACGCAAGGTAACGGCGTTACCCCACTGGTTTTATTTTACTTTTAGCATTACCCTACTGGTTTTATTTTACTTTTAGCGTTACCCCACTGAAGAAATTACGACTACACCACTGGTGTTCACGGTTTGTTCCTCGCGAACTGACTGAAGATCACAAAGCCCAAAGAAAAGAAATTGCTTCTGAGTCGTTGGTTCGATACGAGACAGAGGGGGATGACTTCCTTTTACGAAATGTGACTGGGGATGAGACTTGGGTACACTACTTTGAACCTGAAACAAAACGCCAATCCATGGAGTGGCATCACGCAGACTCCTCACGCAAGAAAAAGTTCAAAATGGCTCCCTCTGCAGGAAAGGTTATAGGCTTATAGCCCCCATCTTCTGGGACATGAAAGGTGTGATTCTGGTGGACATTATGAAGAAAGGCCAAACAATCAACTCAGAGGCATATATTGCTACCCTACAGAGACTCCAGAGGGCAGAGACGTATAAAGCGAGTTTGACCAGAGAGAAAACTGGAAGACGTCCTTCTTTTGCACGATAACGCCAAACCACACAACAGTTTGCAAACAAGAGAGGCCATCACAAAAGTGCGCTTGACTATGTTACCTCACCCTCCATACAGCCCGGATCTGACACCTTCAGACTTCCATTTGTATGGGCCAGTGGCGTACCGAGGGGGGGGGCAGGGAGGGGAAATTGCCACTGGGCGCTAAATGTAGGGGGCGTCAAATTGTGATGTTAATGAAAAAAAATTATATAAGTACAAAAGAAATATAGAAATATCGCAAAGGCCATTACAATTTTACCACCCCCCTGAATATTGTCATATTTTGTTTCTGATCTTACTCACTAGCAGGCACATGCACAGGGGGGGTGGGGGCAGGACTTGAGCTGAGGTGGTACGGAACGGTACGCCGTACCGGACTACCGGTTGTTAAATTTCTTGTTCAAATCGTACTGGTTGTTAAACTGCTCAAGCAGAACGTACCGACGCCATTTATGAAATTGAATTTATTATTATTTTATTTTATTGAAACGTACGGATTTTTTATGCTTTACTTTTCCGAAAGGAAAATTTGGCAGCACAAATAAACTTTATTTAATTGTCTATTTATTAATTTAGCATTATTTGTGGCAGTCAAACATAATGATAAGGCCATTTTTTGCACTCTTACAAATTGCTTAAGCAAACTTAAGCAGTTTCCACTGAATTTCGCGTTTGCGTTCGTTATTTTTGTTTACAATTCATGAGTTGCTAAAAAAACAAATACGTCTTTACTCATAGACTGCTGTAAATATTTATATTTCAGTGTATATATTGTAATTCAAAGTTACATCTCAAGCCCTGGGGGGGGGCTACAGGGGCTATACGGGTCTAATACGGGAACTCTGACTTGACGCGTCACAGTGCAGGCGCCAGGCAGCAGTCCGAGTCAGTCATTCGCAGACACTCTGGTAGTCTGGTTGTGTTGTTGTCCGTGCGGCCGTGCCATTGTAAGCATTATTTTTGTCCTTTATTTGCTTTATAACTTTTAACACTGTTATTATTGGTTACATGTTATTTATGCTTAGGCTAGAGCAGGGGTCCCCAACCTTTTTGTGCCGAAGAGCACATTCAAGACTACCGGTAGTGCGGCGGGCACCATTTACTTTTTCAAGGCAAATTTATAGTTGGCCTTAATAATGAACATAATACACAAAAAAACATTTAATTCCTATGTAAAATAATGAACATAATACACAAAAAAAAACAAGGATGGGCTAACTAAGAATCTTAGAAAAATTATCAAAACGATAACTTAATTTATTTATACAGAAATAATTATTTTCAAACAAATGAGCATCTGTTTCTGTAATTAACTACTAAAATTTAATAAAATGTTAAGTATGTTACATATTTTAAATATTTAGTAACTAAATATTTAAAATATGTAACATACTTAACATTTTATTAAAAATTTAAATAAAAACTTATCAATCGTAGTCAGTCAGTGGCGGGCACACGCAAAAGGGTCGGCGGGCACAGGGTTGGGGACCCGTGGGCTAGAGTATAGTGTTTCCCAAACTGGGGGGCGTGCCCCCCTTGGGAGGCGTGATGTAGATACAGATTTTAATTATTATTATTGATTTTTTATTAATTTCTTTATGGATTTTGCTTGTAGGTATGGCATGCTATGCAATACCCAGTCGTGGCTCCTTGAGAAAGCTCATGATTTTCTTATTAATTATCTTGTAGTTAGGTGCTTGACTGCGCTGTGGTGATATGACTGTGTGATGCATAACTATGGTGCGGTGTTTGACTGTGATTTGGCGTGTGACTGGTGTGGTGTTGTTGTTGTTGTTGTTGTTGTTTAGCCGATCAGCCCACCCTGATCGAGCAAGCCGGCGGCACGCAGGTAACCGATCGCCCTCTCCGGAGTGGACCAGAGGTTCAGCGCACTAGTGATGTTGTGTTGTGTTCGTTGTTGTGCTAGAGCGGTACAGTCTGTCATAATGTGTTCAATTGTTTGTGGTGTGTCTTGGCACAGGTGGCAGGTGTCGTCTATGGAGTTGTCTAGTCTGTGTTTATATGTCCGTAAGTTTGGTAGATGTCCACATCGGAATCGTACTAAGTTAACTCGATCCGATCTGCTCAGGCTGATCTCTGACATGTTAATGGGTGGCGGCTTCGCACCTAGGACCGCATTCGGACCGAGTCGTGTCAGTGCTTTGTGGGTTAGATGTGTGTGTATGTGTTTTCTGTACTGTGTGATGTCTGTGGGTCGTGGTATGGAATGGAGTATTTCGTTATAATATCTCTCTGGTGTTACCTTAATGGTGCGAGGTGTTGGTGCATGATTGTACATGTAGTGGCAAGGGTGTTGTGGGTTAGTTGTCGCTGCTGCCATGAATTGTGTTCCCCTCATGTCTAAATGTTCCCTAACTTTTAGTATTTTTGTTTCTGTGTGCAGGTGTTCTATTGGTGTTGTTTGAGTGCATCCTGTAATGATACGAAGTGCGTTGTTTTGTATTGTTTGTAAGGTGTTTATGTGTGTGTTTGAGATAATGGGTGCCCAGCATGGGCTAGCATAGTCCATAACTGAGCGAATATATTGTTTGTATATGAGTGATGTTGTTTCCTGCTGGTGTCCAAAGTTTGTGCCTGTTAGTACCCTAAGCGTGTTAAGTCTTGACGTACATTTGGTTTTAATGTCCTGAATGTGGTTTGCAAAAGATAATGATGTGTTGTATGTGACACCAAGTATTTTGGTTCTGTGAGTGTGTGGAATGTTGATGTTGTTTAGTGTAAGCTGTGGAATTACCTGGTGTTCTTTTGTGTTGCTTGTAAGCAAGGTGATGGTTGATTTTGTGGGCGCTACTTTGAGTCTATTGTGTGTGAGCCAGTCTTGTATACTGTTTATGTATGTTTGTAGGTTATTTGTAGCGGTGTCGATGTTGTTGTGGGTGGATGTTAGAGTGATATCATCTGCATATGATGATAAGGTAAGCTTGTTATCTATGGGTGTTGGAATGTCATGCATGTATAAGTTGAAGAGTGTTGGTGAGAGAACAGAGCCTTGAGGGACCCCGTTCGGAAAAAGCTTGTTTTTGGATGACTTGCCATTAAATGTGACATGTGAGTATCTTCCTGAGAGATAGTTGCTCAGCCACCTTTTGGTGTTATTGTGCATGTTTGTGTTGAGTATTTGTTTATGAGAGGGAAGCGTGGGATAGCATCAAATGCTTTACTAATGTCTATTGTTGCTAATAGTGTACGTTGAGCTGGTCTTCTGGAGTTGATGCCATCCATGATGTGCTGCGTGAGGTTAGTGAGTAATGTCGTGGTTGAGTGGTGAGGTCTGAATCCATGTTGAGTAGGCGATAGTGGTATGTGTGGGTTGGTGATTTGTAAGATTAGTCTTTCTGTTACTTTGGAAGGTGTGCATAGTAAAGTAATGGGTCTATAGGAAGCTGGTTCTGTTGGATTTTTGTTTGGTTTGAGTAGTGTAATAATTTTACCTTGTTTCCATATGTCAGGAATAATACAGTGTTGGTATGAATATGTGCTGATATTTGTGAGAGCTAATATTCCTTGTGGGCCAAAGGGTTTAAGGTGTATGTTAGATATGTTGTCTGGTCCAGTAGCCTTCGAATTCTTAATGTTTTTGATGATCTTGGTGGTCTGGTCTGTATTGAAGGGTGTAATGGTCATGTCGAGTCTGTAGGTTTTCTTGTGTCTGGCTGTTTGTCTGTCTGCATGTTTCTGGTTGTTGTCTCTGTTTAAGTGACTTATCTTTGCGTAGTGATTAACTAGAATGTTAGCTTGTTGTGTGTATGTTGGGATATTATTTTGGCTGCGACAGATAGCCGCGTGTGAGGTGTGAATGCCGCTGTTAGAGTGGGTAATGCTGTTTATAGTCTTGTATAGCCTGTATGTATCTGTGGAGTGGTTTAGTGTTGTTATGAATTCCCTGAATGTTTCTGTTTGTTTTTCTTTGAGTTTGTTGTTTATTTCTGTGTTGAGCTGTTGTATCTGCTGTTTTATGGCTTCTGTGTGTGGTGTTTGTGTGTTATATTTGAGGTTGTTACGTTGCCTTATGAGGTGGGCTATTTCTCTAGTGTAATTTGGGTTGTATTTCCTAATGTTGGTGTGGTGTGTGGCTGTGGTGTGGTGTGTGGCTGTGTGGTGTCTGGCTGGTGTGTTGTGTGACTGTGGTGTAGTGTGTGATTGTGGCGTTTATGGTGGTTATTACTAGTATTATTATTACTGTTATTATTATTATTATTATAAATACTGCTAGTTGTAGTTGTATTGTCAATGTTTGATTGCTTTATATTGATCAATGTTCTCTCTTTCGTTTAGGCTATTGGTTAGCACGATGTGCGACATTGGAATGAGTGGATCAAGTGGTAAGAAGAAATTGAGTGGGGCGCAGGGCAGAAAACGAAGAGCAGCACAGGCCAAGAAAGCAAAGAAGTTAAGCAAGTGTATGCGTTCCTACTTTACAGTCAAAGAAGGGAGAAAAGAAAAAGATGATAAATCTAGCGAAGAAGAACAGTTTTCAGGTGAGCAACATACACCAGAAATGCCAGAAGCCGAGTCTGATCCTGAGATGAAACAACATGTATCTGACCATGAAGTGGTAAAGATCAATCTGATGCTCTAAGTGAACCTCCAAGCTTATCTAAAGGCGCAGAGGTACTTGAAACATGTGATGTGGGGTTTCTTAGATTTGATGACCAAATGCTGCCTGTTGTGCCACAAAATCTACGAACAGAGATGGTTTCTCTTGGATCTGAACCATTCCAAGTTTCCAACACAAAGATGGGCCTTTTGAAGCTAAGGATAAGCCGGATGGACGAGCAATGACCAAATCATGGTTCAAACGCAAACTCCCTAATGGCCAAGAAGTAAATAGATCTTGGCTTCTCTACTCTCCATCAAGAAGATCAGCATACTGCTTTTGTTGCTTGTTGTATTCTTCTGCCTCAAGAAACACTCGGTCTGCATTTGAACTGGTTCAAGGATTCAACAGCTGGAAGAAGACAGAAAAGGTTTCTGCTCATGAAAACAGTGTGAATCACAGACTGGCCTTCAGAACCTGGAAAGAGACCGAAAGACGAATAAAAGAGAAGGCGACTATCGACGCCAGTCTTGAAGAACAAATTAACAAGGAAAAAGAGAACTTAAGGCAGGTTTTGAAATGTATTTTAGATTGCATCAAGTTTTTGGTCTGCCAAAATTTGGCACTCCGTGGTCATGTAGAAAAGCTGGAACTCATGACAGACATGAACGTTGGTGATTTCTTATCATTGCTTAACCTTGCAGGCGCGGATCCAGGGGGGGGGGGGTCGAGGGGGTCCGGACCCCCCCTGCTCACGGTGACCAACGATTTTTCGATTGCGTTTGCTTGCTCCTATATATGAAAAATAAGACCTGAAGACTTAAAATGGCTTAAGGTACATGTATCCCGGTTGCCACAAAATTAATTTCCTTAAAAAGAATAAAGAAAAAAAAGTTTATGTCCGATCCTGAGACATTTCAGACCTGGCCTGGGTGTGTGAACAAGCAGGATTTTGATAACGGGAATATACTTCAAATCCATCTAAAGCTATCTTCAAATATGAAAATTTCCTACCGAGGGGGGACACCCCCCCTCGGGCACCCCCCTTGGCGCTCGCTTCGCTCACGCGTCGAAGGCCGAGGACATATCAGTAACGAATCCCACCAAGACTGGACCCCCTCTGCTTAAATTCCTGGATCCGCCCCTGCCTTGTGTCACATTATGATCCTAACCTGAAGCAGCATCTAGAATATGCTCAGCAGAATCCAAAGTATGTCATATCTGTCGCCCCGGATACAGAATGAGTTCATTCAATTTCTTGCTCTCTCTCTTCGAAACAAACTTCTCCAAGACATTCGCAAGAACAAGTACTATGGAATGTTATTTGACTCTACACCTGACTTAGGTCATATAGAGCAAATGTCACAGGTTTTTCGGTATGTGAACATCGATTTTGACAAGAAGACTGTTGAAGTGAAGGAAGTCTTCCTTGGCTTTATTCATATTTACAGAAAAACTGCATCACACATCGAGAGTTGTATCGTTGAAAGACTGGAGACAGATGGAATCAACCTCCAAGATTGTCGATCTCAATGCTATGATAATGCAGCTGTCATGTCAGGCCATCTCTCTGGGGTTCAACAAAGAATATACGTCCGAAGTCCAAAAGCAACTTTTGTGAACTGTGACAACCACAGCCTGAATTTGTGTGGCGTACACGCTGCCAGTCAAGAGCCCATTGTCATGACATTCTTCGGAACAGTTGAGAGCATCTATGCTTTCTTTTCTCGTTCGACGCTTCGTTGGCAGCACATGAAAGAAATGATACCTATTGCAGTGAAGCGGGAAAGTGATACTCGCTGGAGTGGTCGAGCTGATGCTGTGAAAGCGATTCATCATGGGATTGAGCCTCTGTTGGAACTGTTCGAGAAGTTTGGGGAAGATGAAAGTAGCACACCTGAAACAAGAGGAGAGGCAGTTCAACTACAACATGCTATTATGTCCTTCAATTTCTTGACTCTTGCATTTCTGGAATCCGGTTTTGAGCAAGATCAACCGAGTACAAAAGCGATTGCAAGACCCAACAATGAACTTTCAGGATGCATACTTGGACATCAAGAAAACCTCACTGAAGAGCGTGAAGCAATCACCAAGGAGGCTGTTGAGAAAGGAGAACTTTGCAAAGAATGGGATGTTCCAATTGAAACTATGCGAAGAAGAAGACGGAAAATTATGCCTGGAGAATTGGCCAGAGATGCAGGGTTGTCAGCGAAACAGGAAGTTTCCCGAGTCATGAACACTGTGCTTGATCGGTTGAACATGGAAATGTGTGTGACAGATTCAGACGGTTGAAGGAGTTGGATAACAAATTTGGATTTCTCCTTGATGTGCAGAAGCTCGGAGGCTTGAACAGTGCTACCCTGAAAGAGAAATGTGACAATGCTGCCACATTTTACGATGGAGATATCAATGGCAGTGACTAAGTGACTTGTATATTGAAGTTGAGGATTACAAAATGCTCTTGTCAGCTCGTCAAGATGTCAAAGTGACCAGCCCTAAGCAGCTGTTGACATTCATCATCACCTATGGAGAAGATGTCTTTCCAAATCTACGAGTGGCTCTTCAAATATTGTTGACAAATGCAGTCTCCATTGCCAGCTGAGAGAGATCATTCAGTAAGCTGAAAATGATTTTAACTTACCTCCGTGCATCAATGGGACAAGATCGGCGTAGTGCTTTAGCTCAGTTAAGCATTGAGAGAAAAACATTGGAACTTCTAAATTTTGATGATGTGATTGACAAGTTTGCTACTTTGAAAGCCAGAAAGATTAGTTTGTAAATACATAAACGGTAAATAAACCATGTAGGCTACTGTTCATCGAAAATATTTTTTTTATTTTTCAAGTTGGCAATGGGGGAGGGGGGCGCCCGGGCGCCACAAGTTAAGTTTGCCCCTGGGCGCCAATAGTGCCCAGTACGCCACTGGTTTGGGTCAATGAAGGATGCTATTTGTGGAAGAAAGTTTCAGAGTGAAGATGAGGTTGTTGAGGAGGTTAAGAGGTGGCTCCAGCAGAACCCAGCGGACTTTTACCAGCAAGGAATAAAGGCCCTTGTTTCGAGGTGGCGGAGAACAGTAGAAAAGGATGGAGAGTATGCGGAAAAATAAAAACTTGTAAAAAAGGTATGTAATTACTTGTGTACAAAATTCCTGGAACTTACAAGGAAACTTGGACAGAAAAAAAAAGGTGGGGCAAAATATATTGAGTGGCTCCCGTATAAATAGCGGCGCACCTCAGTTTTTAGGGGGCCTCCGTCTATTGCATTAATAAGAAAAATAAATGTAACTATATTTAAAACCCAATTTTATATATATACAGTATATGTAAAAATGAACCATAAATAATTCCCATATTCCTATATTATCTTATCCTTCATGTAATTCTTGTATTCATTTATATAGTCTCTGTATCCATTGTAAGAAAAAGTATCCATTTTAAAAATTCATGTGTTATATGGTTCATGTATAATCTTATATATTTAACTTTATATAATGCCTATACTCATATGTATGTACGTGTGTGTATTCATTTTTACATAAGGACCAAAATCGCCCAACGCGAGTTTGGATAAAATATTTGATTCACTTTCTACTTTGCTAAATAATTGGTGACCTGTTGTTTTTTAAAATCTCATAATCATTTTTTAGATTTCGCTTAATAAGGGATCCTGTTAAGCTTTGTAATGTTCACATTTTGTATACACTCTCTTTTGTTATAAACAATGAGATCATGTCTTGCCTAAGCATTAAAATTGTACATCTTAAACCTTAAAATTTCACTCATATGCATATTATAGTGTAAAGATGCATAGTCCGATTTCCACTTTTAGTTAACTTGGCAGATCATGATAACATCAGATCTGAAAAGTCGCGGGTTAAGATAAAAATATGGTTTCGTCTTCAAATATTTTGTTTACTCGTTCAAGCCTTACCACAGCTAAAAAATTTACTTATTTTCAAATATTGTGCAAAAATAATACAGCCTTCTTAGCATTTAATAATAATAATGTTAGCAGTTTTTGGGTATATAAACCCATTCAAATTCATCCATTGTCATTCAGAAGCTAATTCAGAGGCTGAGCACTACCTGTATTTTTTAGCAGTAAATTTACAGTGAAGAAACTTTTTATTGTCCCCTTCGAGCCTTGCTCTCTTCAGAAAAACTTAGAAAACTTTCCGGATACGCTATAAGAAGAATCCGGAACCTTCAGCATTTAGATTGCAAATCTACCAGAGTCCTCCGAGCCACTATAGAAGAACTCGGAGAGTAACATAGTAGAAAAACCACTTCAAGGCACCTATCCGTTGCTTGCCTCCTAAACCAGAACCCCCGTCAATCCGAACCACCCCAGGGCCATAGACGGAGGGGTTAACAACTGGCGACCCTTTAACCAGGATCTTCACGACTCCAGGATTCTTCCAGTCTTCCAGACTCTGGAACCAGAACCAACACCCAGTTGACCGGCGTGTCACGACTTCGAGTTCGTCACATCCACCCGTGAACCGGTGCGTTACGACTCCAAGTTCTTCACGCCTACTTTTCATCTAGGAACAAGTGGCCAGCCAGACACGTCTTCAGGACACACTTCAAAAGGATTTCGCCATAGGAATCTTGTTAAGTACAAAACTCTTTTTTAAAAATAATTTCTAAACATTTGAAAAGTTATTATTATTAACAATTAATATTTAGTATTGAGCCAGAATTAACAAAAAACACAGTGAACACTACAGACACCAGTGATACACTCTTTTTATTGAAAACAGTATTGTCACAGTTATTTTCAGTTATTTAGTATAGTATAATTTTATTTAATGTACCAAACATAGTATTACCATACCATCACGTACATTTGAGTGAAATTTTGTTTACATTTTTATTTTTTGTTTGCAATCTTTTCAAATTTTCCCCGAGTTAGGCAAACTGTTGTGCATTATTTTTTTTAGATAGTGTAGTTAGGAAAACCCCTTAAGTGATTATTCCATGAATTAAGATCGGTCAAGCAGACCTAATTAGAACATTAATAAGTACCTTCACATATGAGCGATTCAGACGGTGCGCTTTCTGACATCGAAGAATTACCTACACCCATTGTTCCACCTACCCCGCGCCCTTCAAACATATTTCCAAACACACAAGTCAGTATGTCTCAGTCTCAAACCCCCGCCCCAGCATATATTAACTTAGTATGAGGAAGATTTACTAATCTGCCTGTTTTAATTTTTAAGGGGACCATAGATAATCGTTTTGTTGAACCGCGCGTAAGACCTTGGGTTGAGTCTTTAGAGCAACATTTCTTACGCGAGAATATTACCGATGATGATATAAAAATCAGAGAAGCAAAAAGATTTATTGACCCTAAAGAGGGAAATGCCCATGACACAGTCACTTACGTCCCATCAATTAGCGAAGCTATAACATGGGACGATTTTAAACAAAACCTATTAGAATTTTTTAAAGAAATAACCCTTGCACAACCCTTAGCCACATTAGAAGCAGTCTTCCAAGTTAAATGGAAGAAAGAGGAACACGAGGATTTAAACAATTTTATTACACGTACACACAAACTTGTAGGAGAAGCCCTCCGGGCCGCAGAAAATGCATGTGGCATAACTTTTACTTCGAAACAAAGAAATCTAATAGTAGCCACAACCATTTACCAAAACTTACCCGGAGCGCCTAAAAAAAAGTTTCAGGAGTTTTTAAATGTTGACAAACCTGTCAGTGTAGCCAGTGGCGGTCCTAGCTTACATGACGCCCTGGGCGAACCTCACCTTCAGCGCCCCCCCCCCCCCGTTCGCCAACACACACACATTCGAATCCCCCCAAAATAAAGGACAGACATAACTCTTTCACAAAATAACTTTTTATTGGACTAATTGTTGGAACTTCAGAACCAAAACAAAGACTCAAATTTCTGAATTTTACAAATCCTTCATCACGTAAATAGAATAACTCACTTAAGAGAATGTAATTATGATACTATGAACAGGAAAAATACAAATTAAATTGCACAACTGCCATAAATAAACTAGAGAATCAAATTTCTAAATTGTACAAATGCTCTATCACATAAATAGAATAAGACACTTAAGAGAGGGTAATTATTATGCTACACTTTGAACAAGAAACAAATAAATTGCACCACAGCACAACTGCCATCTAAAGCCTGACTCTTCTTACCTTCCTTGATGCAAAGTCATGAATTAAATCATCATATGAAATCTGCTCAGCAATTGTATGATTTATACTGATGATGGCCAGACCGGTAAGGCGTTCCTGTGACATAGTTGACCTCAGGTAGGATTTGATGAGCTTCAGCTTTGAAAAGCTCCTCTCTGCTTCAACAACAGTGACTGGAAGAGTAAGACCAATTCTGAGAGCAGTCCACAAATTTGGATATATTTCAGAGAGCTCCCTTTCATGGATAAATGTCAGCAGTTCAAGCAAGGATATGGTCTTTGATGGCAAGTCAGGCAAGTTCTTCAGCTCCTGTGCAAGCTCTCTGCCATCCAAGTCAGATTGTCCCTTAAAGTGTAGTGTAGTACTAAGGTTCACACATTGTTCTGTCAGCTCCTCAAATGTGAGATTTTGGAAATGTGTCAGCACTCCAAACTTCTTTCCCACAATTTCCAACGTGGAAAATCTTTCCTGAATGGCTGATGTTGCAGCATCAACCACTGCATTGAAAAATGTCACCACCTCCAGCTTCTTCAAAGCATCAATCAAGGGCTCATCAGATGCTTCATAGGAGAAGTGCCGCTTTGTGGACCTCAGCCGTTTTTGTTTTAACACAGCCTCCACATTCATTTGTTCACAGATATCTGTGGCTGCCATTTGTGCAGCCACAAAACCTGTTGCCCTGTAATTGCGGAGACCTCTCTCTGTTTTTTTTAGGAGATTTACTGCAACATCAACGTGCATGCTAGGAGACTGCATCTGCTTGCTCACATGCTGAATTTGGCACAACAGGTCATGCCACACCACTGAACAAATGGCGAAGCGGTATGACCCACCTCCTCTGACAGAGATTGAGCCTCGACCTTTATTACAGTGTCTTTGGTGTGGTCCCTCACCTCGATCAGTGCATCTCTCACTGCAGCTGCCTGATATCTCAGGGGCTCCACACTCTTGATCTTGCTTTCCCACCTTGTATCAGACCACATCTTCAATGTGATGTTCACATGTTTTTTCAAAATGGCCCATCGTTGTGTGGAGGCTGAAAACAAGTTGTAAAGCTTCTGCAAGATGCCAAAGTAACTTGTGGCATCAATAGATCCCTTAGCAGCATCGGCCACAAGCAAATTCAGAGAATGAGCCCCACATGGAACAAACAGAGCTCTGGGATTAATTTCTAGGAGCCTGGATTGAACACCCTTGTTTTTTCCCCTCATGTTGGCCCCGTTGTCGTATGATTGTCCTCTACAGTCCATGAAAGGAACTTTTAGCTCCTCCAGTCTCTTCAGAATCAGAGATGCCAAATGTTGACCAGTGGACTCCTCTGCCTCCAAAAACCCCATGAAATGTTCCTTTATATGGGGCTTCCCCTCCAGTGACACAACCCGAATCACAACTGACAACTGTTCAGTGTGGCTGATATCTGGAGTGCAATCTAGAATTATTGAAAAAAACTTTGATTGTTTGATGTCGCTCACCATTGCTGAAATGGTCTTGCTGCTCGACAAATCAATGAGTTCGTTTTGTATGTGGTGGCCGAGGTAGCTGGTGTGACTGGAGGTCCCTTTTTGGACACGGTTAATGTGCTCTTGCATTATAGGATCAAATTGTGCCATCAGTTCAACTTCTTTCATAAAATTGCCATTTGATGGTGAGAACAATTTTTCTGTATGTCCCTTAGTGCCAAATTCCTAACTGCCAGAGAATGCACAATAGCAGTGAGACGTGTCAGCACCGCTCTCCATCTCAACTTCTCAGCCTCCAGAAGTGCCATCTCCTGCTTGTCAATGGTCTCCCCCTTTCTCATCCTCACTGCCAGTCTTTCCAGATTTTCATAGAATTTAGGTGTTCTGAACTGTTGTCATGTGATGTGAGCAATGAGCTTGCATGCTTCCAGTCCGAGAGTCCCAAACTTGTACATTATTTTCCAAGAGGAAAATAAATTTAACAACAGAAACAGAAAAGGCTGTTGTTTTTTAAGGAATAGACCAACCAACTTCTGGTTATATTTTCCCCACTAACCAATGACTTCCTGAAGTATTGATGGTGGAAACTTCTTCCGTCACTGTCGTTTCTAGGGAATACAAAGTCAGATGGTACTTGACTTGGTCCCCTGGAAACCAGTTGTGTCCGAATTCTCTCAGTCAGAACTGAAGGCCAGTTAGCAGGGTCGGTGGACAGAGACTCATCCTCAGGAGGCGATTCTGCTCCAGGCATTTCTAATAGAAAGAACAAGAGCATTACTCATTAGTATACACACCTAAGTTAGATAACACATTATTCACAGCACTTTGTTATGGTGGTGGTGTTATGGAATTATGGTGGTGAAACACCACACATACCAGTAACCCAGACCCAGTGATAATAACATTATAATTTATAACTGTTTGCAAAATGCTTTGCAGGGATGCACCACATACACACACACGCACACACTCAGACATATGTGCACACAAACTCACCTGAAGAGTCCTGCCGGGGAGAAGTAGAAGCAAATGGGTCTTCATCCTCAGGATCAGACTGCATTTGTGGAGACATATGTGAGGCTGAGGAGGTAGATGGCTCCTCAGCCTCAATAATGGCAGAAGTAGACGGCTTCTCATCCTGGCTAGTGGCAGAGGGTGTTCCAAAATATTTCAAAAGTGCCCCTGCAAATAGTAAAATAGAACATAACAGACCAATGCATGAATAGGCTAGTACAATTAATTTAACATGTTATTAAGCACAATTTATTAAACTTTTAGAATAGGAAACAAATGAATAATACAACCTCCTTAGTTAATGGCTAATTATATACATAATAGTACACTTCAAATGACTCAGAAAGCTATATCACAAAATAGCAGTGCAATATAGCAGTGAAGAGTAGATGACATAGCTCTATACCTTTATCTTTTGCTCGTTTCTCCTCTTCTTCTTTCCTCTTTTTTCTAAACTGAGCACCTGATAGCTTTGACCTCTTCTTATCCATTTGCGGTTATTTGACAGACCTTAGTGGCTTAGTGTGAAGATTCGTTCTGTAATAATATACATTTCACTATTTAACCAAACCCAGAAAAATAACATTACATGTTAAAGTATGGGCCTTTATTCCCAATAATATTAATCTGGAAGCATTTTGCATTGTTTAGGTCTTTTATGGGAAGGTTTATGGAAAATGCAATAGATGGTTTTTTATTAATAAAAATATATTTATTGATCTTTTATTATTTATTTATTTATTTTTTATTTTTATTTATTTCTTTATTTATTTTTTTTATTTTTTTTTGCAGGCGCTCATGCCGCCCCTCCACAAATGCCGCCCTGTGCGGCTGCCCATATTGCCCATATGAGGAACCGCCACTGAGTGTAGCCATAAACAAAACACGGGAACATCACCCCGATTTAGCAAACCAAACCTACCGAAAGGGTAGAGAAACCCCTGTACAGTATATTCAGCAGCAGCCACAACACCAATACCAACAGCAACAACAACAACAATATAAACCAAGGCAAATACAGGGAACACCCCAGAAACAAGCCCCCCAAACCCAGAATACACGCCCTCCTCCACAGTGTTTTAACTGTGATAGTTTCGGGCATATGATAAGTCAATGTAATTACCCCTCGTATTGCTCCCACTGTCACGAACATGGTCATCGCCGTGGCGATCGCCAAAAGTGTGCTGATAAAGCCCCTGCAGGGTATAGACCCCACTTTCAGAAACCAAACCAACCACGTCCCCAAAACGTATCCCAAAAGTCAACCAATCCCCAGAAACCAGTCCATTCCCAGCCTCAGTCGAACTACCAACCCAATAATCACGACCACAGGGTCACCCACACTCTTACCCCATGTATAAACCCCAATACAACCAGCAAGGTCAACTAGTTCGGTACGTAGAAGTACCCGGGGAGGAATCATTTTCCCCAGAGAACAGTTTTCAAGAACACCCTTCAGCGTATGATATCCCGTAGAATATGATCCAGGTCCTCCCATAGAAGACCATGTGATCCCTTTTTTAGACCCTACATTGGAGGCAGCAGTTCAACCTCCTCCCTCCTAAATTACAGTAGTAAGCCCAGATACGCACACAAACTCCCCATCAGGATAATAGGTGCGGACCTCTTAGATTTAATAATAAATTGTAGTACGGATAACCAAGATTTAACTGCTCTCCTAGATACAGGAGCACACGCACGTTAATTAAGAAACAATGCGTAGATGAATTACTAGAGAGTACAAATTATAAATATGAACTTAAGGCACCATCCTGCCAACTTAGAGGAGTTACGGGCACACCCATACCCACATACGGAGAAATTGAGTTATATTTAGAAATTGGAAACGCGGTATACCCCGCGAAATGTTGTATAGTGGACACAGTCGCCACCTTTCAGACAGACATCCTACTAGGGATGGATTTTTTTAACCGGAATCAATGGGAGATTTACCCAGCCGGAAAGTTAGTAAAGTGTCGAAATAGGACACACCATCTCCGCGAGGATGACAGACAACTTAATGCTAATAGACTTAGCTCAGTTCAGATTTCCGAAAGAAATAGGAAACCCCCTCTACTTGATAGCAGATCAAGTCGGCCGGTTGCATCCAGAGGGACAACCGCTCCAGAAATCAGACCCCAGGGTAATCAGTTCCAGTTGTTGAATCCAGTTGGATCAACCCAGGCAGTTTCCAGTCAGTCAGTTTCCAGTCAGTCAGTTTCCAGTCAGTCAGTTTCCAGTCAGTCAGTTTCCAGTCAGCAGTTCCAGTCAGCAGTTTCCAGTCAGCCAGTTTCCAGTCAGTTTCCAGTCAGCCAGTTTCCAGTCAGCCAGTTTCCAGTCAGCCAGTTTCCAGTCAGTCAGTTTCCAGTCAGCCAGCTTCAGTTCAGCCAATAAGGCAAATTTTAGTCGCCGAACCAGAATCAGATTCACAATTTTTCATATGCCCTACCGAGCATATAACAGTAGCACCTTATGAGAAGATTTGTTTCCTAGCAAAAGTAGTTAACAGTCAAGGAAAATTATTAGAGTCAGAGCGTACTCTGATTACAGAGAAAAGTAATTTCAAAAGAGATGTTCTTATTGCCCAAGTCCTTAGTCAGAGTCAGAATTCAGCTATCCCTGTTGTTTGTTTAAACAAAGGAGAAAGTCTATAGAATTAACTTCAAATCAGAAAATAGGAACTGTTTCCACAGTAGAAATAGATTCAGATTTCCCCATCAGTACGATAAATCGTGTTTCCAGTTCCTTAGAATTAAAGCCTTCAATATTAAAAGAAGAATATAAGAAATGTCTGAAGCACTCCCTTCAGGAGTCACCAGCTTTACAGGATCCCAAACTAATGGAATCACTTCTCGATTTCCTGATAAGAAATAAAGATGTGATTGCCCTAACCGGAGATCCTCTGGGCCGAACTAATTTGGTCCCTTTTGAAATCAAGTTGGAACCCAATTCCAAACCCATTTTCATTCCTCCCTATCGGGTTCCACATTCTCAGTTAGTCACTATTGAGGAACACATCAAGGACATGTTGGAGCAGGATGTCATTCAGCCTTCAGCTAGTCCCTGGTCCGCTCCTATGATTCTCGTCTCCAAAAAGGACGGAACATCTCGCCCTTGTATAGATTTTAGACGCCTGAATAACATTACCATCCCAGACCGTTTCCCGATTCCAAACATGCAGGAAACAATT
This sequence comes from Bathynomus jamesi, assembly GCA_023014485.1. Taxonomy (NCBI): domain Eukaryota; kingdom Metazoa; phylum Arthropoda; class Malacostraca; order Isopoda; family Cirolanidae; genus Bathynomus; species Bathynomus jamesi. The sequence goes on along the minus strand of JAJOZX010000457.1, from coordinate 27,572 downwards.
CTGAACGTAGGGAAAGCGAACTTTTTTTCATCCCTCGATTTAGCATCAGGTTATTGGCAAATGGAGGTCAGTCCCGAATCTCGGGCATTACTGCTTTCTCCACTAACCGAGGCCATTACGAATTCCAGGTTTTACCTTTCGGAGTCCGAAATGGGCCTGCTAATTTCTCTAGGTTGATGAATATAGTCCTTTCCGACCTATTAGGTGTCGAAGCTCTCGTGTATCTTGACGATATTATCGTCTATAGTTCGGACATAAAAACACACTTTCAACGCCTTCATAATGTGCTATCACACTTGAGAAAAGCACACCTTAAACTGAAGCTTGCAAAGTGCAATTTTTTACAAGAATCCCTGGTATACCTAGGATTCCTACTCTCGTCCACAGGAATTAAACCTGATCCAGCCAAACTCGAAGCCCTGGAAAGGTACCCTGTACCCAAGACCATCGACGACGCCCGTGCATTTATTGGTTTTGTCGGATTCTATCGGAACTTTATCCCCCAATTTTCGAATATTGCTAAACCCATTACTAATTTGTTCCAGAAAAATTCGAAATTTAACTGGGAATCCGATCACCAACATGCCTTTGAAACTTTAATTAATAAACTAACCTGTCATCCCATTTTACAATATCCTGATTACACAAGACCCTTCATCATAGCCACAGATGCTTCCTCCTATGGACTAGGAGCCGTCCTGTTACAGGACGTAGACGGTGTGGAATTACCCATTGCTTATGCCAGTCAACTTCTCTCTGCACCTCAACGGAATTATTCCACTACGGACCGAGAGGCCCTAGCGGTATATTGGGCTTTGAAAAAATTCCGAAATATCGTCTATGGCTACGATGTAACCATCAAGACTGATCATAAGCCACTCACGTACCTCTTCAAGGACAAGCTACTTGAAGGACGATTGAGTAGATGGGCTCTGTTGATTCAGGATTTTGCAGCGAAAATCGTATACAAACCGGGAAAACTGCAAGTTATTCCAGACGGATTGTCGAGACTCAAGCCCGACGCCCGAGTGAATAAAATAGGACTTCTTCCTGTGTTCGACTACGAGTGTCTGCAATACTCCCAACAACAGGACCAACACACCCAAACCTTCGGGCGCGCCTGGAACAAAAGGAACCATCGAAGGTAAAAGAACAGTACAACCTCAAAGATGGGCTCGTACATTTCAGGAACGAAGATGGAAACGACCTCGTGGAGATACCAAAGGATCTCGTTGATATAGCCATTGGACTTTGTCACGACTCACCTTTTTATGGACACATGGGGCCGGATCGCACCATCAAAAGTCTTTTGGAGCGATACCATTTTCCCGAGATGAACAGAACGGTACATGAATACATCGCCGAATGTCCGTCGTGTTTAAAGCATAAGGGCAACGTACCATCCACCGCTCCAATGCATAAATATCCAGTATGCCAGAGGCCCTGGCAAAGAACTGGAATGGATATACTGGGACCATTTCCCAAAACATCAAAGGGAAATCAGTACATCATTGTGTTTACGGACCACTTCTCGCGTTACAGCGAAGTAGCCGCCATTCCAGACAGACCTCGGAAACTGTGGCAAGAGCCCTAGTGGAACGCGTCATCCAAAACCATACCACTCCTTCCATCCTAATCTCGGATAACGCCCGTAGTTTCACTTCCAAACTGTTCGAGTCACTTGTAACATGTGTAGAATTAAAAATACACACATTGTGGCATACCACCCGCAGGCAAACGGCTTAGTGGAAAGGCACAATCGAAAGATCTTGGAAGCCCTGCGCCACGTTGTCGATGCATCCTCCCGTACATGGGATGATTCCCTTCCCATGGTACAAACAGCCATCAACAATGGCTATAATGTGTCCATCGGGGACACCCCTCATTTCGTTCTATATCACTACGACAAGCGTCTACCTTTTGATTTGCCCGACCAAACCGACCCGGCAGTCCTAACATCTTCCGAAATGGCAGAAGCAAATCAGCAACTAGCTGAACGATCTTTCAAGATTTTTGACATAATCCGCTATGCCCTCGACCAACGAAACCAACAGATGGAGCAGAACAACATAGGCGTCATCCCCGTCAACGGACTATAATCGTTGGTATGCGATGTTATCTGAAGAGCGTGAAACCGCCAGGGGCTCATCGCAAATTATACCCGAAATGGGATGGCCCATATAGGATTATGAAAGACCTCGGAAAAAATCGTTATGAAATCCTCGACCTCCGGGATCATTCCAAACTAAAGATCATTCACGCTGACAATTTGAAGATAGCTTCCGAGCAACACCTTCCCAAAAAACAGCTGCCAGGCGTTCGAGCCGCCTATCCTTCAAAAGGTCAAGATATTAACAAATCGGGCAGGGATCAAAAAACTGAAGTAGTCACCGCGGGAACCGCTACCCATGACGAAGATTGGTACCTCGTAATACCACCATTACTCGAGGCAATCTCTGAACAAGAGGAGGCCCCAGAGCCAAGCGTCCCATCGGACCCAGACCCTGGAGAAACCCCTTCGAGAGAATCACTCAGTGGAACTCCACCATCTCCTCCAACTCCACCATCTCCTCTGTCACCACCCTCGCCGATTGATGATCGACGCACGGACCCGACATACCGCCCGCAAATGCATCACCCACGTGAACTAGAACCTTCACATAAGAAACGAACCCGCTCAGAATCCGAGCTCAACGGTCGACCCCCATTGCCACCAAAACGAGGCCGACCCCTTCGCCCACCAACACAAGTATCCACACAAGTATCCACACAACTACCCCCAGCTCCGTATAACTTAAGGCGTAGAAATGAATAAAATTATCACCCATATTCCCACTCAACCACACTAATTACCCTCAATTTCTAGAATACACCTGGACTGTACATGGACCACGCCCCTACACATACCTCATAATTATACCATTTTTCGATTTCCTCACTTATGACGTATATAGATTTCACCCTTTCCCAACACCCTACCAAAATAACTCTAATGTCTATCGATTGTATTTACCCACCGTACCACCTTACCTTTTCCTCACCAAAGATCTATCAGCTTATTCTATGATGTCAGATAGCGACGTCCGGCATTGCCGATTCCCGCAACCAAATAAACAACTCATCTGCCCTCCACTCAAACCAGTTATTCTTCCCACTACTAGGTCTTGCTTTGTCGATTTAATTCGTGACCGGCATGCCCCCGTATGTTCATTTAAAAAATTTCATTCCCCTAAAACCATCCAACTACGAATTGGACCAGACATCTGGGTTTCCTTCGCGAACAGGACTGCCGCTACCCTCGAGTGTCCATCAAATTATTCCCTCATTACAATCCCTATGATTATTCGGCTACCAATTGGTTGCTCCTTGCGTTCAAAAGCCCTCCAAATATACAACCCGTATAAGGTTACCCTTAATAACTCATACCCATTTCCGTCGCAAATTAAATTTAAACCCGTCATAGAGATCTTAAATCTCTCCATAAAACCTGTAACCATCCTACCCGAACTGCATGCCCCTGAATGGAATGATCAATTGAGCCGGTTTAAAATTTCGGATGATAACCAAAACAACCTCTTACAAATACTACAACCGGTAACCATTTTCTCAACATCTGCCGTTAGTATCATTATTGTGTGCTATTATCCTCGTGTATTTGTGATGAAAAGATCATTCTGGGAACAAAGAAAACCCAGTGACACGGAACATGAAACTATTTATGCACGACCAAGAGTGCGTACCCAGACCACGTGAACTAGACTTAAACCACCCGACTTATGTTGTATATATAAATCTGTATTATAAAACCAATAGTTATCATCTAGTTAGCCTTAGTTAGGATGTTACGTTATTATATTAATATCATTCTAGAGGGAAGAGCCCTGTAAAAATGAACCATAAATAATTCCCATATTCCTATATTATCTTATCCTTCATGTAATTCTTGTATTCATTTATATAGTCTCTGTATCCATTGTAAGAAAAAGTATCCATTTTAAAAATTCATGTGTTATATGGTTCATGTATAATCTTATATATTTAACTTTATATAATGCCTATACTCATATGTATGTACGTGTGTGTATTCATTTTTACATAAGGACCAAAATCGCCCAACGCGAGTTTGGATAAAATATTTGATTCACTTTCTACTTTGCTAAATAATTGGTGACCTGTTGTTTTTTAAAATCTCATAATCATTTTTTAGATTTCGCTTAATAAGGAATCCTGTTAAGCTTTGCAATGTTCACATTTTGTATACACTCTCTTTCGTTATAAACAATGAGATCATGTCTTGCCTAAGCATTAAAATTGTACATCTTAAACCTTAAAATTTCACTCATATGCATATTTTAGTGTAAAGATGCATAGTCCGATTTCCACTTTTAGTTAACTTGGCAGATCATGATAACATCAGATCTGAAAAGTCGCGGTTTAAGATAAAAATATGGTTTCGTCTTCAAATATTTTGTTTACTCGTTCAAGCCTTACCACAGCTAAAAAATTTACTTATTTTCAAATATTGTGCAAAAATAATACAGCCTTCTTAGCATTTAATAATAATAATGTTAGCAGTTTTTGGGTATATAAACCCATTCAAATTCATCCATTGTCATTCAGAAGCTAATTCAGAGGCTGAGCACTACCTGTATTTTTTAGCAGTAAATTTACAGTGAAGAAACTTTTTATTGTCCCCTTCGAGCCTTGCTCTCTTCAGAAAAACTTAGAAAACTTTCCGGATACGCTATAAGAAGAATCCGGAACCTTCAGCATTTAGATTGCAAATCTACCAGAGTCCTCCGAGCCACTATAGAAGAACTCGGAGAGTAACATAGTAGAAAAACCACTTCAAGGCACCTATCCGTTGCTTGCCTCCTAAACCAGAACCCCCGTCAATCCGAACCACCCCAGGGCCATAGACGGAGGGGTTAACATATATATATAGGCCAGGTCGAAATTTTATATTGAAAAGGTACATATTGTGAGGGGTTTGAATGGAACACAGGAACCCCTCATAAATTATTTTCGCTGTTTAAAACCTACTCCTGGCACAATTTTTCACTTTTTTACCTATATTCAAGAATATTTCAATTATACGAGACTTACTCTACATTCAGGTTTTTTGACGACATAAATCTTTATTAACGCATATTTTATTTAATAATGTACAGTATTAGGAAAATTAATTAAGTACAACAATATATTCAGAAGGAAAAATAAGAGGCATAATAAATGTGCTAAAATTCAATTCACTTTTCCATTGTTCCTTATCACATCAAAAGGGAAGAAATTTTCAATATCATTAGGAAATTTTATTTCACAGGTTTCTTACTCATTCCATTGGGCCTTCCATTCAAACTTGGGCAGTTTTTGCCTTGATTCTAATGAGTTTAGGATAAACTTTTGACGGTTGTCATATTAGGGTGTGTCAATTTTAGTAAAATCAACAATTCAAAAACCTACTAGTGACCAAATGATGCATTTTTATGTGCTAAATCGAAATATGGCTTTATAATCCAGATTTGACCACGCCTAGCTACTTATATTTGAAGTTGAAGTTTACGAAAAATCAGCAATTTTTGCAAGTATTTTGTTTATTGTATATAACTACATTTTACATACATTACATACAATTAAAGACATTTTGATTGTATTTCAATATTAAAACTTAGAAATATAGATAGGTTTCTTGAACTTTGCCAAGGATGCCATATAACTTATAACTACATTTTACATACATACAATTAAAGACATTTTGATTGCATTTCAATATTAAAACTTAGAAATATAGATAGGTTTTTTGAACTTTGCCAAAGATGCCATGTCTAGCTTGCTCTTGTTCCTGGACATGAGCTCCCTACTGGCCACCTGGCCACTGATGTACGCCTTCCTCCTCTCTTGTGAGTAAACATGTTGTGTTGCTTCAGTTTCATCCTTACACACCTCTCTACTGACTGTATGTGTGAGGGCCATGCAGGAACTTCCATTGGTCTATCCAGAAACTCCTTGATTGCAGCACTGGTCAGGGAGCAGGTCAGAGGAGGGTCAGTCACGCCAGAGTTCCAGTCAATAAGCTCCGAGAGTTTGGTGGCATCTTGGTTGATGTCAGGAGTCTTCCTGGGTCTGACACTACAGTCTCCTACCTGTGTGTCCTCATCTCTCTCACCTTTGATTTCCAGTAATTTAGGGTGTGTCAATTCTAGTAAAGTCAACAATTCAAAAACTACTAATGCTCAAATGATGTCATATATCTAGCAAACTTAGAAATATCTTTAGTGTTGTTTAAAAAAGCCATTTACTTACTTATATTTGACGAGGACGAAGGAGGACGAAGACTTCATACCAGACTCAGTCTGGTATGAAGTCTTCGTCCTCCTCTCTCCTCCCTGCCTCCTCCCCTAATGCATTCACAATCAAAACTCTAGCATTTGTGACTATGTGAAACTTAGAAACCATACTGCACACCAAAAATAACCAAAGTTGGCCACACATATCAATGGCATATTGATATACGATGCTACAGTCATATTTAGGTTATATTTTAAACCTTTATGGTCAAATATAAGTAGGTAGATGGCTTTTTTAAACACTAAAGATATTTCTAAGTTTGCTAAATAATATGACACACAGTCAGTAGAGAGGTGTGTAAGGATGAAACTGAAGCAGCACAACATGTTTACTCACAAGAGAGGAGGGAGGCGTACATCAGTGGCCAGGTGGCCAGTAGGGAGCTCATGTCCAGGAACAAGAGCAAGCTAGACATGGCATCCTTGGCAAAGTTCAAGAAACCTATCTATGTTTCTAAGTTTTAATATTGAAATAGGGCCTACAATCAAAATGTCTTTAATTGTATGTAATGTATGCAAAATGTAATTATATACAATAAAAAAATACTTGCAAAAATTGCTGATTTTTCGTGAACTTCAACTTCAAATATAAGTAGCTAGGAGTGGTCAAATCTGGATTTTAAAGCCATATTTCGATTTAGCACATAAAAATGCATCATTTGGTCACTAGTAGTTTTTTGAATTGTTGACTTTACTAAAATTGACACACCCTATTTTCATATCCTATTCTTTCCTGACATGCCTTTATTACGAGCGAGGTTCACTGCCCTTTCCCAGTGCTGTGCTCGTTACTTTATAAATGTAATGCCGTTACCGTTACCACAGTCTAAATGTAACGTCGTTATCGTTACAGTTACCATTTTTAAAAAAGTAACGAGTAACGGCACCGTTACTCGTTACCGTTACTTTTAATGAAATGTAAATATATTATATATATGCATAGGTATAATTTATATATACAGTACATAAAATATATTATATAAACATTCGCTTGTGCGAGTATGTGTTGGTTTGTATCCACTGGCCAATGCATAGGCTTCACCTATGCAAGTCTGTGCATGCCTTCATTGCGTTATGACTTATAAGGCATAATATTTTCAAAAGTGAAACAAAATTACTGCAAGATTTATTACTTGGAATTGCAACATAACATAGGATGTAGCATACTATTGATACTAATTTACTAATGCTAGAATATACCAAGAAAGTTTAGTTTTGCAAAACAATAATACGAAATACTAAAGAAATGAATCAAATGAGTTATTGTGCATGGCAATGATAATTGAAATTTATTAGCTAAATATACAAACTTAAGAACTATTATTCAAAAGATCTTTATTGGCCTTTAAGAAAACAAACTTTTCAAAAGTTGCATCTAAGAGCGAGCCTCGTTTCGGACGCAGTATATCCTTCCGTACTGAAAAAAACCCGCTCAACAGCGGCACTAGATGGTATAGGAGTGTTAAGTTTAATAAACATATTTTTAAAGTTAGTGGCTGGGAAGGATGCAGAGCTAATGTGCCGTGAAGACCCAGATGAGAGGAATGACGAAACCTCTGTTGAACTTAGGTCCCTCCCTGCTCCAGGGTTCTTCGCCTTTTTACTTTGACAGTGCTGTCAGTATAGCGGGAGGGAGTGGATGGGGGTAGGCTGCCAGCATGCCAACGGCCAACATGCACACCTCGCTCATAGTGAAGGGGCAAATTTTTAACGGTTAATGAATAATGAGTGAGGATCGAAAGAAACTAATTGCGAGCTACGATAAAAAAGTAACGAGTAACGACTAACGAATGTATTTCCCTAAAAAAGTAACGTCGTTACTGAAAGAGTTACTTGATTTGAAATGTAACGCCGTTACCACTACCGTACTAAAAAAGTACCGCGTTACGTAACGGCCGTTACTTGTAACGCGTTACTGCCCAGCTCTGCCCTTTCCACACTTTGACTGTGGCATGGAAAAGAAGCTATCTCCAGTGGCTTACATCGAGCCTGTAGTCAGTGGCGGATCTACTATGAAACTAATGAAGCTTAAGCTTCAGGGCCCCTAATCCAGGAGGGGCCCTGAAGCAATTTTTTTTCAATGAGTGAATTTTTCAACAAAATCGATGGAGTTTTTTTAAGTGTTTGTTATTAAAATAAGGCTATTTTAGTGATAGAATCATAAGCCAATGGGTTGAAGTACTTAATATTGACCTTAGAATATGCTCTAATACCCATTTCATATGGCCTCAAAATGCCCCTGTAATTGGTCAAATTTCAAAATTTTCTCGGGGGCTTGCAGCGCCCGAACCCCCAGCTGTATGGGCTAGCTGAGCTCGCCAGAATCTATTCATAATCTACATTTTGGCAGCTGGATCCTCGAATCCTTCGTTGGTGCACGGCTTAATAGTTCTATAGCTCAGCCCTTAGGCTAGAGTCAATCGTAACCATAAAAAGACATCTGAATTCTCAATTCAGGCTGCACTCGTCTCGCTTGTGCATTTTAACACCAAAAATCAGATTTTCACCTCTTTATCCTAACGAGCCCCCTCTGATGACCTTCTACCTCTCTATTAGAGAATGAACCAATACTTTTTTCCGCGCATACCTAACCGCGCGGTTACCCAGACCTCGTTGCTGGTGGGAAGGGGCTCACTGTATGGCCCATTTTCAAGGACACCACCCCACCACCCCGTTCTCCGCCATTTGGGCCTCGAGGTCCTTGCAAGGGCAACAAGGCCCTTTGAACCTTGTTGGATGTTGCCCTATTGTTGCTGGTTGCGAAGGGGCCCCCATAACAGTTCAAGCTTCAGGGTCCCAAAAATGTAGGTCCGCCACTGCCTGTAGTAGCTCATCGTCGCTAAAATTGTTTAGCAGCGGTGGAGGAGTAATGATCTCTTTTTGCCAATCGATCATCTCGATGTAGTCATTTGATTGGAAATTGAGGGTTCGAGGCAACTCAAAGTTTCTGGTACCTGAAAATCCTGTTCTTGAAAGCATGATTTTCTGAATAGCTTGCTCCCTAATTTCTAGTCTCTTGTCAGTTACCATTGATATGAGTATATTTTCTGGGTGGGCAAAGTAGGCGTTATTCTTTAATACTGGTTCTATGATTGATCTATGTTGTCATCTAAATTTCGAAGCAAGCACATTAAATGCCAAAAGTTATATGCACCATCAGTTGCATTAGGATGAGATTTTATCCAAAACCACCGTGGAGCACAGCACTGCATAACGATCTTGACTATATATTGAAGGTTTTTATCGGGATTTGGCGTTGAGATATATAATCGAAGGACCCTGTTGGCTAGAGTTAACCAGCGAGCATGGTGAAGGGTACCTGGGGATCGAGTGGACAGATCTTGAGAAGTGTCTCCAGTTCGCACTGCCAGACACACATCATAGAGATATCTTTGATCAGAGAAGTGTCTCCAGTTTGCACTGCCAGATACACATCATAGAGATATCTTTGATCACTGCTTAGCTCCTTCACAACATTTGCTGGAATTTCTTTTTAATGTTTCCCTTTACGCGAGAATATTTGACTACCTTCAATTTTGTTAAATCTGTTTTCAGTTTATTCCCAATTGAACCCACAAAAGTATTTGGACCTGTTGTTTTACTATCAGTGGCTTTGTTAGACGTGCATAAAAGGCAGCTCATTCAAATGCAAGAGGCACACCAACCACTGCACTGGTCTGTTAAGATCAGTTTTTCCAATTTTTCCTGTATTTACAGGAGTACCATCACACAGTAAAGCTTTGATAGTATCTGTGCTGTTCGAGTGTGTAATAATAGTTATCAACTCTTCTGCTATGCAGCGCGCAGTTCCATTATCTGGTGTGACATGGTCTACATAGATGCTCCCAGGTTCTTTCACAATAACATAGTGTTCTTCTTTTATCTTTCCACTTTTAGTTAGTGTTATCTTTACTTCCATCAAATCCAAGGCACTCCATCTTCAGATTTTCGGATTTAGACCTAAAAGTATTTGTTTCACCCATGCGATTTCTTTCTAATTTCTTTCTGTCAAGCATGTTGGTGTGGTTAAGGATCCCCATATCTTTTAAAGCTGCATTGACTATTGCAGCTGCAGTTCTACAACTTACACGATAACGATCTGCTGTTAATGCTAGGTTTTTATAGGAGTGCCTGTTCTGAATATTCTCAGTCAATTTTAAATCGGCCTCATACTCTACATCCTGACTCTCTGAATCTACACCTATGTCTTCTTCGGTATTTTCTATAAATTCCGATGGTAAAACATTGGTGGCTTCAGTCACTTCTTGTGCTTTTAGTTGACGGTTTTGTGCTTCTTGTGCTCTTGCTAAAGATCTCTTCTTTGTTGAACTAGCTATGCGATCAATTGGTCCTAACTGATTTTTACTTTGTTTTTGACCCACCAAAGACTCCCATTCTGCCATTGGTATTTTATCCTTACACCTGCAAGATTTCCTATCAATTCCCTTATCATAGCATTCACAAGAAGATATATCAAACTTTTCATCATACTGAGCTACTTTTAAGGCAAAACTTTGATTTCTTCCATGTAACGGCACCTTGTTCAATTTTGAGGCTTCTTCTATTAGACGACTGACTTTAAGATGGATACCTTTAGTGTTAATCGTAGGAAAAGAAAATTTCATCCAAGGACCAAATGTCTTCAATATCTTTTACAACCCTGTAACAATCATTAGCAGTTGCTGATCGTTTTGATTTAGCTTCTTCACGACGGCGCACAAAAAGGTAGTGTCTCACAATATCTGCTTTTGAAGGAGTCATGGTTGCTGGGAATTCTGTAGATATCTAAAGGCATGTGATATGGGTAGTAAGGTAGCACATGATTGATTTTTTTAATATTTTGTTTAGATGATAAAATTTTCGACCCGGCCGAATATATATATATATATTATATATATATATTATATATATATATATTATATATATATATATATATACACACGGACCGTGCATGGAACAAGGAACTCTTCTAGGAAAATTAAATCCGCTATAGTCCGAATAAGTAAGGTAAATGACAAACACTATAGTTTTTTTCTTTATGATATATATATATATATATATATATATATATGTAAAGAACGACGCTTGTGTAGAAGAGCGTTCCGCACAAAATGAGGAGGGAGAACGAACAAATGAAAAATGAGGTACCATTTGTTCGTTCTCCCTCCTCATCTTGTGCGGAACGCTCTTCTACACAAGCGTCGTTCTTTACATTAATTATACTGAGTGTTGTTTGCAGTTAAAATGCATATATGTACGGTATGCGAAGGTGCCCCCTCAGGGCATTGGTCTCTGCTCGTATGTAGGAGAATTACGACTTCTGATTGATCGAGGTCCATGGTGTAGTGGATAGCATATCTGACCGGCAATCGGATGATCCCGGGTTCGATTCCCGTGTGGTACCTCATTTTTCATTTGTTCGTTCTCCCTCATCTTGTGCGGAACGCTCTTCTACACAAGCGTCGTTCTTTACATTAATTATACTGTGTGTTGTTTGCAGTTAAAATGTGTGTGTGTATATATATATATATATATATATATATATATATATATGTGTGTGTGTGTGTGTGTGTGTTTTGCTGTTGTGGCGGTTACACGTGTTTCGATCGAAGTCCGAATAAAAGTGGTATTACAGTAAAAATCCTGCAGTTAATCAGTTTTAAACGGTGCCGATATTGTGAGTTAATTGATAGTGTATAGTGGTATTTCTTTTTAAAAACGTAAAAATCGCGGCATATACCAGAAAAAAGTAAATAAAAAACAAAGTGAATTAACATACACAGCATTTTTTGTTTTTTCTGAGAGTCTCTTTGTGAGGAAAGTTTTGTTTTTGAGGTGCCCGCAAATATCCCCCCATTATCCCCCGCAGCCACAGTCGGGAGGACCAATCAGTGAGAAGTATACAGCGTGCCACATCCCCCATCCCCCGCCCAGGAGTAACGGAAAATTCTTTCCTTCACCCAGCTTGAGTCATCCCCCACCCAATACCTCCCATAATACCCCTTTTGGAGTCACTTCACCAACATGGAAATTAATACATACCTGCAACTCTGTGGTATCTGTAAGGATGCAACAGATGAGACAGGGGCGATGAGGTGCGATTTTTGTTGGCTACTTTTTTATTTTAAATGCTTAGAATGGGGAGATGAAAAAATCTCCCTTATAACGAACGAAAAGCAGTTTAATAGGATAAAAATTTTCTGCGAAAACTGCTTGATCGAATTAAACTCTTTTACAATATTTAAAGCAGAAAGACACTACGAGAAGAGAATGAAAGAGGAAAGTGGAACAAAGAACAGTGGAAAACGGAAGAAACGAAGAAAGGCGAAATAGAAAAAAATCAAATACCGTCAAAACGAGGCCGAAAGCACACAGGCGACAAAGAGTGTAAAGACAACACATAGCATAAGGGCAACGAAGGACACAGACACAACTAGCACAAATAGTACAAATATGACAAGACAAGAGGGCAGTCAAGAAAACGGAGTGAAACTGTCCCCCAATAAGGAGCAAAAAACAAAGGCCAAGAGTAAATATGGGGAAGGAATTATATGCAGGTATTATATAAAAGATAAGGGCAGATTTAAAAGAGGACAATGTATATATGAACATCCCCCAATATGCAATTTCTTCTATGATAATGGTCATTGTAAATTTGGAGACGGATGTAAATTCTACCACCCGGACATTTGCAGGACTTACGCAAAATATGGAACTTGCAAATTTGGGAAAAAATGCTAGTATCAACATCTCCCGACAGACTCAAAGAACAAAAGAAAAAGTTTAAATGACAATAGGAATAACAATAACAATAGGAACACAATAAGCGAACAAGAAAATGTTTTCAACATCGCGGACACGTTACAGATGCTAAATGTCATCCACATGCAGTTGACACAGCTGGAAACCCCCGAGCCAAATCGCTACCGGGCAAGAAGCTACCAGTACAAGTAGGCGGAAACGGATCTCTCTCGGAGGATCATAGGGCAACGAATCAAGCGATATCGAAGGAAAACGAACTTGAAATGCACAAGAGGCAACGAAAAACAGAGAACATAAAAATTGTCCTGGCTAATATTCAAGGAATAAGACCAAACCAATCACTCAATAAGGTTTCGTACCTGAAAGGATTTATGGACGAAACAAGGGCGAACATCGCATGCCTCACAGAAACTCATCTTAAAGATTGACAAGGAAATTGTGAAAACTGCGAACATTGTATTGATAAGAAAGAGATAAATATAGAGGGCTTCAACTTACTAAGAGCGAATAGAACGACGAGACGTAAAGGTGGCTGTTGCTATATATGTACAGGAAGGTCATATGACAGAGACGATAATAAGTAAATCAAACAGCTATGTAGAACTCCTAGCAGTGAAAATAGAAAAACTAAACGTGATAGTAATAGTCATCTATAGACCTCCAAGCACCCCAACCGAAATCTTGGAGGCCATTGATGACATCAGAAAGCTAATAAAGGCCATAAACCCTCCATCCCCCAATATAATGATCTGCGGAGACTTTAACTTCCCATTTATAAAATACAAAAAAGTGGATAGGAATATATATATTCACCAGGACAAGGGGGGCACAAGAGAAGACCAGGAGCAAGCAAAAATGTTGATGGCTCTCACAAATGAGTTTATGCTGACACAGGAGATAACAGAAAATACCAGAAAAAATAACTGCCTGGATCTGGTATTCACGAATAACACGAACTTGATTGCTGATATAAAGATAACCCCAACCACTATCTCAACCCCAACCAGTGGCGTATCAAGGGAGGGGCGAGAGGGGCGACCGCCCCGAGCGGCACTTTCCGAGGGGCGGGAAATTACTGTCAGGCGGGCGCAGTATGCAAAATTTTGGGTTTTTGTTTTAAAATGCAACCCTCCAAAAAATTATATCTCATCATTGTCGCGCGTTATTTGTGTACAAAATATCCATGGTTTTGATGAAAAATCATCATTAAATGCTATATATGCCACCTCAATGCCACTATTTTCACATCGGAAAGGTTGCCAGCCCTATTTTTCAGACTTTCCCTATATTATTTAGGTTAGGCTTTGCATTCTTTGAGCTTTGATGTTAATAATTAATGGTTGTTTTATTTTGCAGATACCCTACTGAATTAGCAAACATGAGCAAACGACAGACTGAGTGGTGCTGCATACAAGAATCTTCGCGAAAAAAAAGAGGAGGAAGGCAAGCGTGCTGCAAAGCGATTTCATTAGTTAATGGGATTCTCAGACACACCTTCAGTGCCTTCTGGGAAGCAAGGAGATCAACCGCAATGTGATATATCTTTAGAGAAAGATGTTCAAGCGGCAACTTCAAGTGAACCCCCAAATAATCAGGATCAACCCTCATCTTCATCACAAAGTCACCCACCCACCCATCACCCACAGAGTCTGTTTAACGATTCTGGCAACTGGCCCGTTCCAATGACGGACAATTTGAGAATCGAACTCATTAAACGTGGACCATCACATTTGAAAAACATGAATGGACCCTTTCCAGCTGATTCAAACAATAGGTCAATGTCAAAAGTTTGGTATTTCAAAACTTTGGAAAATGGCGAAAAAATTGAAAGGTCATGGCTAATCTTCTCACCTTCAAAATGTAGCTTGCATTGCTTTTGCTGTCGTCTCTTCAACATCATCTCCAGTGCATTTGGAAAAGGATTTTTTGCCTGGAGGAAACTGAATCCAAGAGTACCTGAACATGGAAAGAGTTGTCTATGCGCCTTCAGTTGAATGCTAGAATAGATAATGCACATCAGTTGCAAATAAAACATGCTACTGCTAAGTGGAAAGAAATACTGAGACGAATTTATGACTGCATCATGTTCTTGGCAAAACAAGATCTTGCATTCCGAGGGCACCGAGAGAACTTAAATGAAGAAGCTGGGCTAGCTGGCAATTCTGGAAACTTTTTGGAGTTAATAAAACTAATGGGCAAATATGACCCAGTAATTAGGGAACATCTTACAAAAATACAAATGACTGACAAGATAGTCACTACGTATTTGTCACCTAACATTCAAAATGAGTTCATCACACTAATCGGCTGTAATGTTCGAAAATGTATAATTGATAATGTGTCTAGTGCAAAGTACTTTGCAATAATTTTCGATAGTACACCAAATATATCGCATATTGATCAGATGTCTCAGGTAATTCGCTATGTGTCGATTAAAGATGGTAATGTAGAGGTGAAGGAATCCTTCGTTGATTTTATTAAATTAGAGGGGAAGACTGCTGAGGCAGTTACTGATCTCATTGTCACTAAGCTCCGTGAGGATGGGCTGGATATCCAGAATTGTTATGGTCAAGGGTATGGCAATGCTGCTACGATGGCAGGTATTCATCTTGGAGTTCAACGCAGAATTCTTGATGTTAGCAAACACGCTGTTTTCATTCCTTGCAATAACCACTCGCTGAACTTGGCTGGAGTTCATGCCGCGGGACTGAGTCCTAATGCTGTAACTTTCTTTGGAACAATTGAACGAATTTTCGTCTACTTTTCTTCCTCTACTCATCGTTGGGATGTCTTAACAAAACATTCCAAAATCACTGTCAAGCGAGTCTCTGATACGCGGTGGAGTGCTAAGTATGATGCTGTTTCTAGTCTTAAGAAGAACTTGACTCACGTTGTTAGTGCCTTGGAAGAACTGAGTGAAGGGGTCTCCGAAAATCTGGACACAAAGGGCGATGCTGAAGCTCTGTTGACCTCCATCATGTCATACATATTCATTGTGTACTTATTTTTCTGGGATCCAGTGCTGAAAGAAATCAATGATGCTCAGCTATATTTTCAAAGAAAGGGACTTGCTTTGGACCAGTGTGCATTAAAAATGAACTCTTTATCCGTGTTTTTAATTAATGAACGAGAGGCAGTAGTATCAAACGCTGCAGATGCCGCCGAAGAGTTCTGTAATGAAATGGATATCAGTATAGACCGCAGAGTCAGGAGACGGAGAAGAATGCCTGGAGAGCAAGCTCGTGATGCTGGATTGACCGTGCAAGAGGATGTACGCAGATAATTTTTTGAAATCATGGAATCGTTTATTAGCAGAAATTGAAAAACGCACAGTTTGTCTTAAAAACATGAATGATCGCTTTGAATATTCTGTCTCCTTCGTACCTTTTGAATCAGTCCAAAGATGAAGAAATTAATACCAAGGTCAATAATTTTTCTTCCATCTACAATGACATTAATCCAGGAAGTCTACTGGAAGAAATAAAGCGTTTGCGCAGACATTTGCTAAGTTTCGAAAGCATAAGCGTCGACGATGATCCAAAGAATTGGGATATGTTAAAACTACTTCAGTGGATCGTTAAATGGGATCTAGTGGAATCTTTGCCTCATATAACAATTGCCATCCGGATCTGTCTAACTACATGCATGTCCGTGGCAAGTTGCGAACGAAGTTTCTCGAAACTGAAACTTATAAAAACTTACCTCAGGTCAACTTTCAGTCAATCTAGACTGATCAATTTGGCGATTATTTCAATTGAACGCGAAGTTGCAGAGACAATGGACATAGAAAAAATCATTCATGAATTTTCTGTTATGAAAGTCCAAAAATTTAACTAGGCATTATACATTATATAGTTATTGTTAAAATTATGTAGTGTATTATGTACGGTACATTATGTAGTATTGTTAAAATTGAAGTTGCTTTATTTAAGTTTTTCTTCCAATAAAAGTTTTGTTTAGAAGTGTATTTTTGTAAAGGAATTGTTTTTAAAATTTAAAATTGTTGCAGGGGGGGGGGGGGGGGGCGTTGGCATTTTCGCCCCGAGCGGCAAAAAGCATTGGTACGCCTCTGACCCCAACCATTATCTCAGACCACAACTTAATCGAGATATCAACAAATATGACGACAGCATTAAAAGACAATACACATATTGAGGAAAGAAGTAAATTCGGGGCCTTTAACTTAAACTCCAAGACTATAAATTGAGAAGCAATCAGATCGCACATGGCCCAAATAGAATGGAGAACAATTTTCGAGAATAAAACAACTGAAGAAATGCTAACAACCTTGGAAGGAAAAACGCTGAGAATTTTAGAAAAATATGCTCCGAAATCACAGCCAAAAGGAAAGAGGAGCTGGCTAGAGAGACAAAAGAGAAGACTATTTCGCAAAAGAAAGAGAGTGGAGGCGAAGTTAGGCAACTACGGAGATAATGACAGGAAGGCAATAAAAGAAAAACTGGAGGGTATCGATAAGGAAATACAAGCCCTGATTAAGGACCATACAGAGAAGGAAGAGGAAAAAGCGGTAGAAGCAATAAAGGAAAATCCAAAATACTTCTATAGCTATGCAAAAAGGAAAACAAAAACGCGCGCCGCTATTGGGCCCTTAAGGACGAGAAATAATGAACTAACCGACGATCCAAAAGAAATATCTGATACATTGAGAGCTCAATATGAATCAGTTTTCAGTACCCCAAAAAGTGACAAAGCGATACCTGACATAAATGCATTCTTTGAAGAGGAATTGCAAGGAGAGTATATAACAGACTTTGATTTTACACCAGAAGATGTAGCTAGAGCTATAGGACAAATGAAGCCACATTCAGCTGCAGGTCCGGACAATTGGAACGAATTATTGATTAAAAACTGTAAAAATGAAATAACTACAGCTTTATACTGGATATGGAGAAGATCCCTAGACACTGGGGAAATACCGAGCATCTTGAAAAGAGCAAACATTGTACCTATATATATAGGAGGGGACAGATATCAAGCAAAGAACTATAGACCAGTGTCATTGACGTCCCACCTCACCAAAGTATTTGAAAGAATAGTTAGAGAGAAAATTTATGATTTCCTGGAGACACGGGAAAGATTCAACGAAAATCAGCATGGATTCCGATCAGGTAGATCATGCCTCTCACAACTAATAGAACACTACAACAATATCCTAGATCAGTGATGGCGAACCTTTTTATCCAAGTGTGCCAAAATTCGTGTTTTTTAAATAATGATATTGTTGGCGTGTCACTTGCATACATGCATTTTAAATTTAACTACAAAATCATAGATCTTCTTCTTCTTCTTCTTCTTTCTCTTCGCCCGTTCCCGCCTCTATGCGGGGTCGGCGTTTCTGACCAGCCTCCTCCACACAGCCTGGTCCTGGGCTTCTTCCTCCGACAAACCCTTCTCCCTCAAATCGTCCCTCACCTTCTCCATCCACCTTCGCTTCGGTCTGCCTCTCTTTCTCCTGCCATGCACCTCCATATTCATCGTTCTCTTACCCACATAATCTTCGTCCCCTCTCATCACATGTCCATACCACTTCAGTCTACTTTCTTGTATCTTCCTCGAGATTTCTCCAACCTTTGTTGTGCCCCTTATCCTTTCATTCCTTACTCTATCCAACCTTGTCACTCCGCACATCCATCTGAGCATTCTCATCTCCGTTACATCTAGTCTTTTCTCATGATCTTTCTTTATAGCCCAAGACTCAGCCCCATACATCATAGCCGGTCTTACCACAGTCTTATACACCTTTCCCTTAACCCTTGCGCCTATTCTTCGGTCACACAACACCCCTGAAACTTTCTTCCAATTTTTCCAACCAGATTGCACTCTGTGTGTTATTTCTGTGTCCAGCTCACCGTCCTCAGCCACTGTCGATCCAAGTACGTAAACTTACTTACTCTCTTTAACCTCGCTCCCTCTAAACTAATTTCTGAGTCTTGATTTTCGTAGAACCTCAGGTACTCCGTTTTCTTTCTGCTGATTTTCAACCCCCTGTCTTCAAAAGCCCTCCTCCATTCCTCCAATTTTCTTTCTACTACTTCTCTCCTGTTGCTGCACAGAACAATATCGTCTGCAAGAGCATACACCAAGGGGATTGATCTTTTATCCCCTGGGCCAACACATCCATAATCAAAACAAAAAGGTACGGGCTCAAAGAAGATCCCTGATGTAGACCAACCCTCACGGGGAACCATTCCGTTACACCTACACTACTCCTAACCTGGGTCCTTGCTCCTTCATACATACTTTGCACCAACCTAACGTACTTCTCCGGCACACCTTTCTCTCTCATACACCTCCAAACCTGACTTATTAATCGAAAGTACTAGGCTATTCAACTAATAGTATATTGAAATATAATCTATGAATTCATAATATACTTAATTATATAACTAATTTAATAAAGTGAAATTAAAAAGTAACCTTAAATTTAATGACTTTTCTGCTGCTGAGTACTAGAAGAAAGTTGCTTTATAGGAGGGCTAATTTGCACATATGATGGAGTCTCGGGTGGTAATAATGATAGTATAATTAAAAATAGGATAACTATAAAATAGATTTCTTTCAATGGGACAAAACCGACAATCGCCTTAATTGAAAATGATCGTAGACGATTTATTGCAGTTTTTCATCAAAATACCAAAAATTTTCAACATCCATCGCGTGTCACCTGAAACCCTGCGGCGTGTCACTGCTGACACGCGTGTCATAAGTTCGCCATCACTGTCCTAGATGCATTGGAAGGCAATGACAACTACGATGTTATACACACAGATTTTGCTTAAGCTTTCGACAAATGTGACCATGGTATAATAGCACATAAAATTAAATATATGGGAATAACAGGCAAAGTGGGAAAAATCTACAACTTCTTCAGAAAACATCTGCAGGTCGTCAAAATTCAAGGTACAGTATATCATCAGAATCGGAAGTACGCAGCTCAGTACCACAAGGGACAGTATTGGCCCCACTCCTGATAGACATAGGGCGGTTGATGTAGAGTATTTAGATTTTCAAAAAGCGTTTGTCACCGTGCCGCACAAAAGACTCATTGAAAAAACTAAGGCTCATGGAATCAGGGGTGTAGTAATAAATTGGCTAGAAGAGTGGTTGCGAGGTAGGAAACAGAGGGTGGTCGTTGATGGAGCGGAGTCGTGTTGGGCTAATGTAGCGAGTGGCGTTCCTCAGGGTTCTGTATTGGGCCCCTTGCTTTTTCTTATATATATTAACGATTTAGATGTCGGCCTAGTCAGCACAGTTTCAAAGTTTGCGGATGACACGAAGCTGGGTGGTAGGGCGATTAATGACGAAGATAGATGTAAAATTCAGGAAGATCTGAATAAAATCGTTGATTGGTCACTGGTCAGTCACATGGCAAATGAGATTTAACGTGGATAAGTGCAAAATTTTGCATATAGGTTCGCGTAACGGTAATTTTGCGTATAGTATGTCAGGGAAAGATTTAACAAGCGTAGAGCAGGAAAAAGATTTAGGAGTTATAGTCACTGGTGATTTAAAAGTAGCGAAACAAAGTACAGCAGCGGTCAATAAGGCGAACAAAGTGTTAGGTTTCATAGCTCGAAATTTTGAGTACTTGACGGGGGTGCCATGCTTTTAATTAGTTAAAAAACAAAAAAACACAAAACGAGCGTTTGGAAATTAATAAATTACAACGTAGGTCTACCGCGTGCTTATTGTGCCGTCACCTGCGAAAACCCGCAAAATTGTTCTTGAAACACAGAAACAGGTTATTGTAACACACTTTTATGCTAAATGAATATATAATTAAGCTACCGACGAAAGAAATGTTAAAGAAAAAGTATTAAATTAAACTTATCTGGTCGCTGTTTACCGACTTAATCCCTTTTTTCCCACGTAGGTGACCCTTTTGGAGGTCAGGTAGTGTGTGAAGGAAAAATGAACCTTAAGAAACCACGTTTCTGATAGATTTGAAAAACAACAAAGGCAAACCAAGGGAATTTCAACCTTATGAAACCTCGTGTAGTAATAGATTCGGGAACAAACAAGGCAATAGCCTTGGTTTAGTTAAGTAATATAGTAATAAATAATTCAATAAATGAAATATATTCGTAATAATGATTAGTAACACGAAGTAATTTAGTTAAGAATGCACCAAACACTTTTTTTTTTTAAAGACACTTGAACGAAAACCACTTATTCACTTGGTAACACTTGACACTCGATAAAACACGTATATATATATATATATATATATATATATATATATATATATATATATATGTGTGTGTGTATATATAATATATATATATATATATATATATATATACACACAAACTCAGAATGGTCCCCTGAGAAACTTATATGTTAAACACAGACCGTGCATGGAACAAGGAATTCTTCTGGGAAAATTAAATCCACTATATAGTATACACACACACACACACACACACACACACAATATATATATATATACATAATAGATATATATATATATATATGTATATATATGTATATATATACATATACATATATATATATACATATATATATGTATATATAACAGGGTGGGCCGTAAGTTTCCATACATAGGAAAAATTAAACGTTTGTTTTATGTTTCAGATACCCTAAGAATATGCGTTTGACGTAAGATCTTGTTTACTGATGAAGCAAATTTTTACGTCAATGGAGAGGTTAATCGGCAAAACATACGTTATTGGAGTAATGCTAACCCTAACTGGCTGAGTCCGACGAAGATGCAAGGTGCGGTAAAGTGATGGTGTGGGCCGGGATATGGGGTGACAGAATTATTGGACCAATTTTTGTCAGTGGAATCTTAATGCCGAAAGGTATCTTAACATGTTGCAAGAAGAGATTTTCCCATCCCTGCTAAACGAGGAAGGTAACTTCCCAGTTTACTTCCAGCAAGATGGAGCTCCACCTCATTATGGTCTTCACGTGCGTCGGTATTTGGATGAGCAGTTTCCGGATGCTTGGGTTGGTCGGCGTGGTCCTGTGGAGTGGCCTCCCAGATCCCAGATCTCACCCCCCTTGATTTCTATCTTTGGGGGCACTTGAAGGCCATGGTGTATCAGGAAAAGATACGAGACATAAATCATCTAAAGGAAACGTATCACCAACGCCATTACAAGCATAACGTCAACTGTGCTAATGCGTGTTCATCACAGTGGGGAACACGTATTGAAATGTGTTTTCAAAACAATGGCAACCATGTAGAGCATATTATATAAAAAAATGGTTGTCCATAAAAAAATGTTTATTTTGCTATGTATGGAAACTTACGGCACACCCTGTATATATAATATACATATATATATATATATATATATATATATATGATTGTCAGTCGTGATCAGTCTTTCCTCAGTCGTGATCAGTCTGTCCCTGTGAACAGACGTGTTTTATTGAGTGTCAAGTGTTACCAAGTGAATAAGTGGTTTCCGTTCAAGTGTCTTAAAAAAAAAAAAAAGTGTTTGGTGCATTCTTAACTAAATTACTTGGTTACTAATCATTCATTAACGAATATATTTATTTATTGAATTTATTCATTACTATATTACTTGACTAAACCAAGGCTAGGGCCTTGTTTGTTCCCGAATCTGTTACTTCACGAGGTTTCATAAGGTTGAAATTCCCTTGGTTTGCCTTTGTTGTTTTTCAAATCTATCAGAAACGAGGTTTCGTAAGCTTCAATTTCCCGTCACACACTACCTGACCTCCAGAAGGGTCACCTACCGTGGGAAAAAAGGGATTAGTCAGTAAACGCAGACAGATAAGTTCCATTTAATACTTTTTCTTTAACAAATATTTCGTCGGTAGCTTAATTATATATTCATTTAGCATAAAATTGTGTTACAAGAACCTGTTTCTGCGTTTCAAGAACAATTTTTGCGGGTTTTCGCAGGTGACGGTACAAATAAGCACGCGATAGACCTACGTTTAAATTTATTAATTTCCAAACGCTCGTTTTTTGTTTTTGTTTGTACTTTAACTAATTAAAAGCATGGCACCCCCGTCAAGTACTTGCAGTCGCTGTGAAGGGAAATTTGCCGCTTACGCGTTTACAATGGCTAATAATAATGACAGTTAGTTTGCAGGTGGTGCTCAAACTTGGAAGTGCTGAGGAACGAGTTAGAACGTGAGAGGGAGGCCAGAGTAAGCCTTGAAGAAAGGGTGATGCTCCTGACGGCTAAATTAGAATCCCTTGAGACTCCAGTTGCGACCCCTCTGCCTCAGTTAATAATATAAATAGTATTAATAGCCCTCTCTTCTCCTAGTTCCCAACCTTCGTTCGAGTGCGTAATGGAGCCCCATTGAGGAAACCTAAGACATGTCTACCAGTAATAACAAACAATAAGTTTTTCTGTTTTAGGTTTTGAAGATGATGATGAACCGGAAATACGACTAGTTGCGATTCCATTGTTCGAGGACAGCTCGAGGAATTCTGTGGGAGAAACCCTCGTCGTAGGCGCCGTTACTGCTTCCTGGTGCAAGGGTGGAGGATATAACTATAGTGTTGACCAATTTACAGATGGTACCTCCGAGGACACAACGTATGTTATTCATGTCGGTACTAATAACGTTTTAAATTCTAGATCGGAAGAACTGCTGGCTAGGTACAGGGACTTACTAGAGCGATTAAAGGAAAAAACGAATAAGATTGTTTTAACAGGTATACTTCCTCGAATTATCCATCGTAACGATTTCTACAGCAAGGCGACCTATATTAACAATAATCTAAAGTCTCTTTGCCACAGGAAGGAGTGCATTTTGCAAATTTTTGGAACAGTTTTCTGCGGCAGGAGGGACTTGTTCCTCGGAGATGGACTTCATCTTAATGACGTAGGAGCTGCGCGTTTAGGAAGACTCTTTCATAATACTCTCTCTTCTTTTCAGGCTACCGAAACTCGAACGGTCCCAGCGTAAATTCCATAAATTTCCACTGCGCTCGCGAAGTTGTCGCAATTACAAACAATTTGAAGGTTCTATCCTTAAATGCTCGTAGCCTACGAAATAAAATAAACGAATTTTTTTCTTAATTGCTTGTAAAGACTATGATATAATTGCGATAAATGAATCGTGGCTTAGCACTGAAACTCGTGATTTGTAGGGGAGTATCAAATTAAAGGTTATAGATTTTGTTAAAAACAGAATAGGTAGGCGAGGAGGCGGTGTTATGTTGTATATCAAAGATAATATGCGAACGTTATAGAAGTAAAGCACACAATTCCAGAACCGATAGATTCGACTATAGCAGAACTTAAATTGAACGATTTCAACTTCTTGTTGCGGTTATATATAGGCCCCCAAATCAAACAGCTGATACGGACGAAGCGTTATATCGTGAACTAAAGCGAATAATCGGTAGTAAGCAGGCTTTAGTAATGGGTGACTTTAATTGCGCCAACGTAAATTACGATACAATGCAGGGAGACGCGGAAGGTAATCGTTTAGTTATTTTCTCGAGGATAGCTTTCTTATTCAAAAGGTTGGGGAACCTACGAGGTTGGACAGTATTTTAGATTTAGTAATAAGTACGGATGACAGGCTAATTACTGATCTTCAAATAATAGAACCGTTGGGCATAGCGATCACATATGGTAGAGTTTGTCCTCTCAGTAAGTCACTCGAAACAGCTAACTCGACTAAAATTCCTAACTTCCAGCACGCAGACTTTAGTAAATTTCGAAATAAATTGTCACACGTCAATTGGGAAAACGTGCTGGGGAACTCCAACGCAAAACTAATGTGGAATCGTTCGAAACAGTATTTAGGACTATAAATGAGGAATGTGTACCGTACAAAATTAAACGTGCGAAAGTAAACAACAAGCCTTGTGGTTTACTTCTAGAGTAGGAGACATTATAAAGAGTAGAGATAGGGCTTATAGGCTATATAAGTGCGATAAAGATAATCTGTTGTTACGAACAACTACATATCTCTAAGGCGTGAAGCGAAAAGTGTAATAAAAAGTCCAAGCGCGAATTTGAAATCTCATAGCTCGTGATGGTAATGAAAACCCCAAGCGATTCTTTCAATACGTCAATAATAGAAATCCAGTAAAAAGCGTTTGGGCCTTTGAAAAAATGTAAACGGAGATCTAGTTTCTGAAAAAAAGGAAATGGCTACCTTGCTAAACGAATTTTTTACGTCAGTTTTTACTATAGAAGATGTAACGAATATCCCTACGGTCATAGACATAATACCTTTTGATAATGGTAATATTTTGGATAATATAGTGGTTACTGAAGGGGAGTAACGCGCTATATTGATAAAATGAAAACGCGTAAATCACCGGGGCCGGATTCCATATATCCCATACAACTAAAAGAATTAAAAGATAGCATTGTTGTGCCGCTAACAAAGATTTTTAATGCGTCTATTTCTCAGGGGTGCGTACCAGATAATTTCAAGTTAGCAAACGTAACACCTATCTTTAAGAAAGGCGATAAGGTGCGGCGGGAAATTATAGGCCAATCAGTTTAACGTCTGTTGTAGGTAAGCTACTGGAATCAATAATTAGGGATCGTATAGTCGAACACTTAGAAGTGTATAAGCTAGTTAGAAATACGCAGCACGGATTTAGCGAAACAAATCTTGCTTAACTAATCTTTTAGAATTTTTCCAAAGCGTGGTTGACGTTTACGATAGACATCGGGCGGTTGATGTAGTGTATTTAGATTTTCAAAAAGCATTTGACACCGTGCCGCAAAAGACTCATTGAAAAAACTAAGGCTCATGGAATCAGGGTGTAGTAATAAATTGGCTAGAAGAGTGGTTGCGAGGCAGGAAACAGAGGGTGGTCGTGATGGAGCGGAGTCGTGTTGGGCTAATGTAGCGAGTGGCGTTCCTCAGGGTTCTGTATTGGGCCCCTTGCTTTTTCTTATATATATTAACGATTTAGATGTCGGCCTAGTCAGTACAGTTTCAAAGTTTGCGGATGACACGAAGCTGGGTGGTAGGGCGATTAATGACGAAGATAGAGGTAAAATTCAGAAGATCTGAATAAAATCGTTATTGGTCAGTCACATGGCAAATGAGATTTAATGTTGATAGTGCAAAATTTTTGCACATAGTTTCGCGTAACGGTAATTTTGGCGTATAGTATTCAGGGAAAGATTTAACAAGCGTAGAGCAGGAAAAAGATTTAGGAGTTATAGTCACTGGTGATTTAAAAGTAGCGAAACAAAGTACAGCAGCGGTCAATAAGGCGAACAAAGTGTTAGGTTTTATAGCTCGAAATTTCAGTACAATCGCGCGATATTATAGTTCCACTTTATAAATCATTAGTTGGACCCCATTTGGAGTACGCGGTCCAATTTTGGAACCCGTATATGCGCAAAGATATAGACAAAATCGAGAGTTCAAAGACGGCAACTAAGATGATTCCGCGCTTAGGTCAAAGTCGTACGAGGATAGGCTTAAGGAGTTAAAATTGACAACACTCGAGACTAGGAGGTTAAGGGGTGATCTAATCCAGGTTTTCAAATTATGAATGGGTTCGATAACGTAGATAGAGATAGCTTTTTCGAATATCTCAATATAATAGGACTAGAAATAACGGGTGTAAGTTGACAAGTAGAAGGTTCGAGACAGCAGTTGCGAAAAACTTTTTTACGCACATAGAATAGTAAATAGCGGAATAGTTTGCCGGTAGAAGTAATTAGTAGCACGTCTATAAACATGTTTAAAAATCGATTGGACGCATATGTTGATAGAAAGGGTATAGTTTAAGGTAGTAAAATTAAGGCTTGTGGGGATAGATCCCACAGCTCATCACAAGTGTTGTGGGATATAGGGAGGCAGCGTCTTGGGTTAGGGATACTCTCTGTCCTTACACATCCATTTAAAGAGATTCTCTGCCGAGCGGTGCCCCCCATGTACTGTGAGGTATTGAAAACTCATGATCTTCACTTGCCCCACAAACACCTTTAAATGGGAGACCCAAAATGGGTGCACACACATTTCTACATTACTGTACAGTCTTTACAGCCACACCTACACTTTTCTCCTAAGTGTAATGTATATGGTTGTAAATTTTGACTTGGTCCGCAATCGATATGGACCGTGACTTGATGGATACCGTAATGAAATTGAACTGGATTCTTTGGATCTGATATATTTGCATGTCCGTTATAAAGAGATATTAGATTGTAACATATTTGTGGATAGTAGTCTATTATGACTTGATCCTCTGGATCCAGAGATTCTATCTTTAGTTTTAAATCGATAATTAATTAGTTTTAAATTGATAAAATTTAGTTCGTAAAAATTGGTTGTTGCAATTTACCAGCAGTTTTTACAAAATTTCTTATGTTCTTGTGGTTCGGAACCCATGTAAAATTGTAGGTCCCTCCGCCACCACGGAGGACATCCACAATACACGATTACGAACACAGTTAGGTAGACCAGCCATGAGTGGATCCTAGGGTCTTTGTTGGTCTGAAA